>CM057009.1:292058965-292406465 GCA_029891345.1 Dryococelus australis | reverse complement strand
ATTTATTTAACGGAAGCTCTGTTAACCTTGGCTTTATTAATCTTTTGTCAAGAAACAAAACTTTTGTTGAGTTCATGAAAGCTGAGTTGAAAGTTGTGGTTAATTTCAAGTATTCTTGCAAAGAATTTTTTAATTTCATACAGAGCCATCCCGAGTTTGTAAATTCAAGCAGATCAAGCTTAAAGTATAAATAATTATTGATTAACTACTATCATTAAACAGTTTTTGAAGTCTCCCTTATTTTCAGGAAATCTCCCTTATTTTCACAACTGAAATTTGCCAATATCCCTTATTAGCAGTTTCAAAATCTAGCAACTCTAGATGGGCCAATATCACATTTTGCAATACCAAACCAGTTTTGATGAGCAAAATCATAATTCCCAATTCCCAATATTTGCAAATAATTTTTATTACATAAATTTAAGTATTCCGTTTTGTGATACTTTAAGCACTTTGTATTAGTTGTCTACAGCATAGAAATGAAATACAGTACTAATTCTAAAATAATAAATAATAAGATAGCCCATTTAACTGAGCAAATGAGTGACTTAACAGTCAAGGAAAAACTATTACCAGACAATACAGCATTAATTACAAACTGAGTTCATTAAAGTCAACCTTCAAAACTTCAGGCAATCTGATACGGGCTTAGATTTTAAATCTGAGAAATAACATACGTAACCTCAACATCATGAGTGTTTAAACCAACATCCTAAAGATGTAATTACAAAACTTATTTAATCAATTTAATATTATATATTCAATTGAAATTAAGCAAATTTTTTTAAAATTAATATTTAAGCCTAGTATTAATTCGTTGGCCGAGCCATACTCATGCTTTGGGTTAAAATGACAACTGATATATTTGCAACAATTTTTGCCAATTGTTACTTACCGAGTCTAATGCAGACCTTTAACAATCTAACCAAAACCGCAGCCGACAGTTTAGAATAAGAACTACGCCCGTCAAAATCTAGTGTCTTTGTTTTAACTTTCCATTTTCAATAACAATGCCATAAAAGTTTTCATTGCCACCAACCTACGAGTATAGTGAATGCATAAGAAGAATAAGAATACAGGTTACTTTCTCATTGTCACCAACCTATTAATGCAGTAAAAAAAGAAAAACGTAAGAACAAAATAAAACAAAAACTGTTGCAGGATGTAAACAATACTATCAGAAGCACCAGTAGTCTATTAACTGCTTTGTTCAGCATTCATGTAGTGTCCAAAAACGAATGATTCAAACAATTTTTGTGAATCTACCAATAACATATACACTAAAATGTAAACAATGGAAATAATCACAGAAAAACAATTGTTCCGAATATATATTGGGTTTCGGACAGAATATCTTATTGATGGATGCGGTAAATAAATGCTTTACGAGAGGTAGCATGCTGGGTTATTTAACATTGTGTTAAGTAAATTAGTGCTACTAATCAGTGAATAATAATAGGCAAATAATGTTCCAATACTGCCGATGTCGATGGTAGTGCTATCGGCCCGTTAATCTGCATCTGTATTGGTATCTGTATTGGCCCATTCCTACTAATTACCCTGAAAGACTACTAGAATTGATATTTCTTAATTTGTTGGAAGTTGGAAAGTTTACTTTTAATTAGAGATGGGAAGTATTTTCAAAACCTGTTATCAGCAACAGGTATTGGAAGAGAACTGTCGATACATGTTCCTAGTTTCTGGAGATACCTGTTGCCATCCTCTCTGCTTGTTACTGAAGCAGGAACAATCACACGTACTTGCTTGATGCTTGACACTCATACAATACCATTTCGTCATACCTGTTCCTATCATCTAACATTAGTATTCAATACTGCATCCCAATAGTATTTACTGACGAGAATAATTACATATAAAATTCTTAACTTCATTTTGAACTTAATTAACAACCACATTCGCACAGTGCCCATTTTGCATGTGATTTTATTTCTATGATTTTTTGACAACAAAAAAAAAAAAAAAAAAAAAAAAAAATTAAATGATCAGTTTGAAGTTGATTAATTTCTCCTCCTCAATATGTCTCTAACTGTTGTTTATATATCCCCATGATGTCACAGTAACGGCCGCTGGGAAATTGCTATTGTCACTGTCCTACCAGGAGAACATGAGATGTGATGAGGTATACTTCCTCATACCTAATCTCCTCGTGTGTTATGTTTCTTTGGTAGGAAAATCAAAATGCCCGACATTTATTTGCTCTGCAGGGAATTCCACACACCTTGCAAATTCTCTGATGTGAACAATGGAGTCGTGTTTTAATATATATAATTTTTTTTTAAATACTGGCGACTTTAAATTACTTTTTAATATTTTCAGAAGGTAGTTGAACGAATCCAACTACCAAGAGGGTATGCGCTACATTGAGGTACCGGAAAATATCAGCCCAGTACATGGTTAATGACAGGTATTTGAGAACAAGGTGAGATAGTGGAACACAGTGGCCTAGCATACAGCTTACCCATAACAGGTATTCTCAATAATAGTTATCAGCATCATGTATCGACAGGGAACAGGAGCAGGTGGGATGTTCCTGAGAAATACTGGTTTAGCTCATCTCTATTTTAATTAACTTTTGAGTGACTTTTGTAATTATTTCAAGTGACAGTGAACATTATTTTCATGCAGATGGGATGTGTAGACACACAGTTAGAGATGTGTAGAGGATTAACTATTGAGAATAAAAAAATTTTAATTTTGTCAGTTTTGAACATATTTTAAAGTAGCAAGAAAGTTTTTCCTTTAAATTTTAAATTTTTCAGATTTTTCATTCCCTCGATTACATACTGTGAGGATGGTGGATCGTTCGAAGTAATCAGACACCAGACCAAGATTGAACCACATATTAGAGAATTTTTCTAAGTTTTAGTAAAGAGTTAGCAATTCAAAAAATTTTTTTCACACCTTTTTGGGGTTCTTTCACCCATTCTTAAATAATAAAATCTGAATAAAACCCAATACCACATATTTTATTCCCAATAGTTCAATATAGATTGCAAGTTATTTCCTGGTATTTGTCGTGTGTGAAACTTTATTTCAAGGAGTGTTTATTGGTATGTTAAAAGTGTTCATGTTACTACACCAGATGAAAGTGCTATCACAATTACCCCGACTAGTAATAACTCACAAGTTCCTACACTTAACATTGAGATCTGTAATAAAATGAGAATTGAACCCAAAGCAAAAATCCAACACACTTCAAACACATTAATAACCATTACAAGCAACCAAACACATATTATAACTTCAATGATAATATTTAACACTCAATCAGTGCAAGTTTCACGGAAAACTGTTTTGACACACAGAACGCAAAACTTTTTAGCCTAGTGTTTGCTTATTTCATTTTTCTATGACAAAATTATTTTCCACTTATAAAAATTAAATGCCTACAAATGGATATGGGTGTCATTTCACCAGAATACCAACACCAAAAATATATTTCATAAAACTGCATTCTCTTATTTAAAGCATATACCAGATTTTCTCCCAAATTACTTAAATTAAAGGTTAGTCACAGGAGCTAATACTCACTTTTTTGCCCATATTGACTCATATAATTTAAACAGTTCAGCCAAATATAACACTACCATGAGCAGGGACTGCAGGTACTCATATGCATTAATACACAGTTTACAGGGCCTAACTGAACTCACTGTTGATTAGGTAAAATATCATACAACAAAATTTACCACCCTTACTCCCAATTAACCAAAAAATGCATTATCTCATTTAGGTGCCACTTCTGCTTGGTTAAATTCATCTATGTAAATTTAATATACATATCACCAATTTAATGTATATAGAGGTAGGTCTAAAGATTTGCTATAAAAATGGATATCTTAGTCCACTGTGTACAGACTTTTACTATTTTTTTTTATACCACCACTTTAATTTTGTGTATAAAGCATTGTTATTGCACTTGTTTTCCAACACCGTTGTGACTACATCCATAGTAATTACATTTAATCAGTCATGAATTCAATTGCCTAAATATTTCCAGACTAGACTGATAAAAGACCCTGATGAAACCTGACATGATGCTATTTGTTTATAAGAGCCTCCAAAATTTTAAGAACAAAATGAAAGGAAGTTTTCAGCATATATTACAGATTTCAAAACATTACACAATACAGTATTATACATAGTCCAGGCATTCAAAACAAAATTTTATGAAAACCTGTAAAAATATATTATAAGTCTGAAAATTCATGTTATGATATATTTAGTGTGTTTAAAAACATACTTGAAGTCACATGTCCTCCTGTCAGATTCATTGATTTTTCAGGCAAGAAAGTCATATGTAACATTTTATAGTAGCATTTTAAACAAAATTTTGTAGAAACCTGTAAAATAATATTTTATATCCAAAAAATGGTGCATATGTTCTATTTAGTGTGCTGAACAACACACTAAAAGTCCCAAGTCATCCTGCAACAGTTTGATTTTTCAGGTAAGAAATTCATAAGCAATGTTTTATATTATAACTACTCGTAAGTGTCGTAATTGGTCTTGAAACACTATATGATAAATATCTTACATATGTGTTGGTATGTGGAATAGATATTTTGTTCCATAAATAATTTCCGTACACATTTACAAAATTTGGCGCGAGATTAGATGATATCCTAACACTTTAGTCTTTAAGTTACTCAAGAGTATTAATTGTTTCATTCTTCTTTATATTTGCATACATACAGTAAGTGCAGTCCTCCACTTGTCTTTAATTGCCTCTTAAACATAACATCAAGATAATGTAAACATGTGAATTAAAAAAAATTATTTCAAACAATAGATTTGAGCTATGTGATTCACATGATGAATTGGTTGAATAGAATTCATGCAAACACATTGCACACTACAAAAAAATTAGCTGCCAGTTGCAAGTAACACTAACAATTATGAAAATGAAGCGTTTGTTTGGATTGGAATGGGGACACTAGATAGTGTAGATAATATATATAGTGACATAAAAGACTTTGTAACATTTTCGACACCATGGGCATTTTAAATTTCCTGCCCACCTGACAAAATGGGTTGGCAACACAGGTGGTACCATTTTTAAGAGTTGGTGCAACTGTTTCTGCTGGAAGCAGCCATCACCAGTGAAGTCATTCAACAAACATAGATTTGAGTGGTGGTGATTAGTGCCATTCTGAATCGTTCTATCGTTTACTGATGGATGTTGCATCAGTTTTCATTACAGTTCACTTGTGAAGCATGCAACATTCATGGTCCTTCGGGCCAGCATCGGTCCAGTATTTGAACGCGCAAGTTTTGTAAAAGTTAGGTTTTTTGTTTCGGCACATGCGCAAAAGATGGTCTCATTTGGATTTGTGCACAAAAATAGTTCATTTGAGGCTCGTGTGCACAACATTTCTTTGTTTCTGTACTTGTGTGCTGCAGTTTTTTGGTGATTTCTGCATCTTTTGTGCAGGCACATGCTCTGCATGTTTTCGTCATGGCACACAATTGGATAAGTTGTTCAAAGAAGATTGCAAGTTTCTACACATTCGTGAGTACAGTTTCATCATTGGAATTACTGCTTTCCTTTGTCAACTTGCTGTTTTCTTTGTCTCATTCCACTATTTTGCTATCACATTTTGTAGACGTGTTGAGGTTAGGTTATTTGTGCATCATTTTGAGGTTAAGTTGTTGTGTATCAATGGTTATTACGCATTTTGGTCATTGCTTCATAAAACTCAGCAATGGTGCGACTTCGCCTAGCAGAAAGTTGCATCAAGCAAGCAAGTGAACTCGCTCAGTACATATCTTCTGACGAGACCAAGTGAGCATTGCTCTTGGCAACGGTGCAGGATCTTCCAAAATTCTGCGAGAATTTTGATGTGGACTACGTTACCATTGAGGCATCAGCTGAGGCTGATAAAGATCTGGAGACCCATGCTACACATATGGCATATTTTGAAGACAAATATTTTAATATCATGACTGTCGTAGTTTCTCTTGCTAAGGGTAAGGAAGCAGCGGAATCGTCAACTATACAGGAGGATAGAAAGTCACGTGTGGCTATACCAAAAATTTCCCTACCTAGTTTCGATGGAAATCCTAAACAATGGTCCAACTTTTCGAACCTGTTTTCTACACTTGTTATTAACAACACTGATATTTCACCAGTAGAACAGTTGGCGTATCTGAAAACATCCTTTCAGGTGAGCCTCTAAGAATGATCCAATTGTTACATCTGTTGGCCTCAAACTTTACTGTGGCTTGGGATTTTATAAGTTGTTATGAAAACAAACGCCTTATCTTGGCCATGAATGTCAATGTCCTACTGCAGGCACCATTGACGAGTCTCCTCAGTCCTTGCACCCGCTACTCACAGTTATCGCAGAGAATGTCAGCTCTTAAAGCCCTTGACATTCCTGTCACTCAGTGGGACAAAATACTCCTCCCTATTAATTCGGACATCTGGACCCTGCCCTACAGAATCAGTGAGAAATTACTTTGTCCAATGACTTTCCCACAGTAAGTGAATTTTTAGTCTTTCTGGAAAGCATTGTAAGACATGTGAAGCTGTAGGTGGAACTAAGCCCAAGAGTACAAGTGCACCTTCATCATTCAAATCCAAGTCTCAGTCATCTACTAAGTGTATTAGTAGTCGCGGACAAACATCAAAGCGTTTGGTGAGTCCGTCGGTAGTGTGCTGCTTGTGCAAGAGCTCTCGCAGCCTGTGGAAATTTTTGCAGTTTGTTGATCACACTCCAAAAGATTGGTATCAAATAGCTAAGGAGTACATGCTATGTCTCAATTATCTTGACTCTCTCCTATCAATAGAAAAAGTGCCCACCACAGTCCTCTTGTAAAGTTTGTGGTTCTTGACATAATTCATTGCTTCACTTAGAAAGGCCTAATAATACTCAGAAACCTGATAATGAGGATGCTAGTCCCACCCCACAAAATACAGAAACAAGCCCTACTGTGTCAGCTGTTATTCCTGTGACAAGCTTTGTATCAAAAATATTTTGTTGTCAACAGCTCAGTTGTGTGTGTTAAATACCTGTAAATGTTGCCAGGTATTACACTTCAATTGTCATTGCCACTCGTGAAGGGGATCTTCGCTTTGCTATAGATCCATTTGTTCTCTCAAGGATAACTAATCAGTAGCCAAGTGTACCACTCTCTAAAGAAGTGTGCAAGGCTGCGGCCAAACTCATATTAGCTGGCGCAACATTTGAAATAACCTGGTCCAATTGATTTGTTAATTGAGGATGACCTATTCCCTGTCTTCTAACAGGTGGTAAGCTTCAGGGAAATTGGACAGCTGTAGAGTCTGTCAGGAGTTAAGAGTTTGATGGGGTCTGTTGAGTAAAAGTGTTCTCCTGCTGCTGAGTCATTTTGCATTTCTCTACTCACTATCCCATCATTGCCCGAAATCATGAACCATTTCTGGGAGAGAGAGGAATTTGCCTCCAAGAAGACCTCTGTCTAAGGAGGGCATTCAATGTGAGAATTAATTTGTGCAAATACATTCCAGGAACAGTACAGGCAGGTACACTGTGTCACTGCCTTTTTGTTCAACATCTACATTTGGGGTAAGCAAACCACAATATGTAAATTGTCTTCTTTAAGCAGAAGCTCGCTTGCAGAAAAACACTCAGGTGAAACAATCATATTCTGATTTCATGCCGGATTATTTAGATAGTGGACATATGGATGAAATTCCACCAACCCAAGTTACCACAGCCTCGCCAACGTACTACAATCACCTTCAAGTTTTTTTGCATGACTGGCTGGCTTCTGACAGAAGCAGTTGCTCCAACTCTTGAAAATGGCAGCAACAGTGCTGCAAACCCATGCTGTCATGTGAACGGGAAATTTAAAATGTCCACTATAGCAAAAATGTTGCCAAGTCTTCTAGGTCACTATAGACACTATCTTTTATACTCCTACATCCAAACAGTTATGATTAAATTCCAGTTACAAATATCCTAAGATTCCATACAAGGTGTTTAAGTACAATTACCTTACTACTCAAGTTAACACTTGAATGTTACTATTATACAGAAATCAAAGATAAAAACCCATACCTGTGTTTTCCAGATGCCTGGTCTTTTGTTGTGCAACAGCTTCGCATACATGTAGACATCAACTGACTGCTCATAGATTAACTGTTTGCTGAGTGTCATCAGTATACAGAAGGAGGCAGCTTCCACTCCACCATACCTGCAAATAGAGAATTTAATCCATGAGTACTCACCCCCAATTTACTAGTAATGATGCTATACCTATTTTTGTGTGTTTAACTGAGCATTGGTTAAATAAAGAGGAAACAAGAAAGTACCCACTGAATAGTTATGGAATGGTATCACATTGTTAAGCTGTCTTGAGCACCTACTGAATACATGACACATACACAGAACTTACAATTTTCTGGTATGACTGGCTTTTAAAAATAATTTTAGACAAACCATTTAACCTGCAGCATTTAAATTGTCCAACTCCCTATGACAATATAAAGATGAATGTTCAAATTAAAAAATAACTGAAAAAATTTCCCTCAAGATTCTTTGCCGGAAAACAAATTCCGTAATTAAAAATACAAAAGTCACACTTCAGAAGTTATCTTGAAAACATTTTCCTGGATTTTTTAAATAGGTTTTACGAAATTCCCTGACTTTTCCAGGTTTCCCCTGTTTTCCAGAAGAGTGGCCTCCCTGTCCAATGGAAGTAGCTGTATTTATGTCCATGAAAATAATCTTAAAATTACTAAGTGTAAGAAGGATCTGGAATAAAGATTGGAATAGCGGAAAAAATAAAATGATTTTTTAAGGGGATCTTAAAAGAAAGTGAAAGTAAAAGAAAACCAAACTTTTTAAACTATTATAATTTATGCAATATCATAACAGAAGATACTAGAATTACAAGTAAGTAACAATGTATGATTGATTAAATTATAGCCAACATCAATCAAAAGGGTTACATGATCTACATTATTGAGATGTCCTATCAGATCATATGGCACAGGTAATAATAGTTGAATCAACAAACATACCAAAAAGGGACTATAAAGAAAGAACTCATATATGCATTAATAATAGTAATAAAAATATGTTTTTAAATATATTAAGTATTGAAAATTGGTCACATTTTTATATGTCAACAAGCGAGCAAAAGTAATAACCATAACTAATAAAGAAGTTGATATCATAAATGAATCATTTCCTGATAAACCTATCAACTAACATGATAACAGCAAACCATGGATAACAAAAGGAATTATCACTTCAAGTAAAAAGTTAAAAAACCTAAATTATAAAATGGAAAAATTAGAAAAGTTTATAGAAGTTTTATAATGGTAGCAAAAAGGATAACATTCAAAAAAATATCCAGTTAAGTGATAAGTAAAAAACTATGACGAATATCATTATTCTCTGTTTCATATAACTACAGTAAATTTTGGGACATGACCAACCTATATAGCATGTAAACAGTAAACACTCCCATTTGTAAAGTATTGTGTCAGCTGATGGTTGTTGCCGGATGCATGTTATTATGTTGGTGAACTTTGGAATATTTATGGAAGAAAATAGTACTTGGCATTAAAAATGATAATTTTGAAATGTAATGATAATTACAACATTTATGGTTAAAATGATGCTATTAGAATAATGTACAATTTTTTGGGTTATAGAGCAAGGGCTTTATAAAGATTTAGAATATTATGGTACAGCATGTTAACATTACAATTATGTGAAAGGTCTCCAAACACCCAGTGAAATGCCATTGCCTTTGAGCTCTCTTCCATCATAATTGATATACATATATGCGAGAACTCCTTGCTTGTGGTGTCGGAATGTTATATATGCAGTTAATTATTTTTGTATTTGTATATTTCATTAAATGTAGTTTGTAGCAAGTCACTTTTTTAGAACAGCCTCCTCAGCGAAATGAAATATCAACAAGTATCTGCTGGTTTGTGAAAGGGTTTGTTGTGTGCTTTGGTCCACCATTTTCCTTCACCATGAAGTGTGAGCAACATAGTATTTACATTGTGATGTTTAAATTTGTTGGAAGAAACAGCACAAGTGTTTTTTTAATTGAATAAGTCATCGAAAAAATTATTTCATATTAGTGGTCGACAAAAGTGATTTTAGGGAAGTAATCATCCTAGGCTCGTCACAAGTTTAGGAATTCCGAAGTGAACAGTAAAAGGTTTTTTTTTTGCCATAATTTATTTTTTCGAAAATTTAATGATTTTTACGTGTGAAATTTTTTTTGAAAATGTTTACATTGTGCATCTCACACATCAATATTAAGAGTGACATATTTATCTAGTTTTGTTCTTGCTTGAGGTTTTGAAACGTACGTGACCTAAATAAATGTATTTTTAGTGTATTACATTTTTTTTAAAAATCCAACAATTTTTATGTGCTGGTTTAACTTCACTAAAAATGTTCAGTATTTCTCACATCAGTATGAATTACACGTTTATAAGAATTCAGTTCTTTCGGTGAAGTTACCACTTTTGAGTTATAGTAATTTAAATGTTATTTCTGTACTAAACAAAATTTTCCACTGCATCATCAAAACAATGCAAGTTGAAATTGCCACACATTCATAAGAAGAACTGCAAAAAAATCATTTCTCATAAAAGATGATAAACTAGATTTCCTCACCCGAACAATAAAATAAACAGAACTATAACTAGTATATTATATGGCCATAAAAATATAACAGGTGGGAATGGCAACCAGCTATAATAAGTAGCTAAGTACTGGACTGAAGTAGTCAGTCTTTCAATGTCTGCAATTGGATTTGTAGAGTTCGTTTACAAAGATTGTTTTATTCACCAACAGAACAACCACAATTCTTTTTGAGAACTGTCAAAATTTACTGAAATTACATGAAACAGAGGAGAATATCAAAGAAATATTGAAAAAATATCAAAGATAACCATGAAAGATATAAAAAAATCAGAAAAAGATGGATAGATAATAATTAGTAGTTGACTGATAACATCAGAATTTAATATGTATTTTACTAACCTCGGAGAGTTTTTAAATGCAAGTAATAACGTCCGTATAGATAAAGCAATTGATACCTTACATAAAATATGTATGCCTAATATAAAAAAAATTATTTTAGCCCACATTAGAGAGAGAAATTGTTATAACTAACTAATCAATTGAAAAATTCCAATTCCCTCTATATTTATTGTGTATCACATAAAATAGTTAAACTTGCTATATATTATCTTGCTAAACCATCAGCAGAACTAATCAATGAAATATTTTTAGTAGGTATAGCTAGTGATTGTCTTAAAATGGTAAGAATTTTGCCAGTATATGAAAATGGTAATCCACGTCGGAAAATTAACATTTTACCTATTCCCGCAAATATTCTTGAAAGAGTAATTTATTGTAGACTTCTGTTATATCTAATTTATTGTAAAATACAGAATAATAATCAATATGGTTTCCAAAAGAATAAATCCACTGCTGATACAATACCTAACTTCACTAGTTATGTTCTGAACATATTAGATAATGGTAGCCCAGCTTTAGGAATTGTTTATGATTTGTCAAAGGCTTTCAACCCAGTAAATCATCAACATGTTAAGCAAATTACATCACTGTGGTGTAAGAGAGAAAGTCTACGAGTTCATGAAAACATATCCGAGTGAGTGAGTGCATTTAATAGAGGTCATTAACACCCACAAAATGAAAAAAAGAAAAAGAAAAAAAAACAACAACTGTCTACAGGAAGCAATTGGCATAGCAAAAAAAAATATAGGGAAAATAACTCCAGAGAAGCTACACAAAAACAATACAACCAATCACAACACATTAAAAAGGCCCATCGCATGTAAAATAGCAATACACCACTCACAGATCTACTCCCATCACACAGCATTCGCCGTAGGTCACCAGGAATATTGAAAGTCAGACTGTGACACTCCACGAGAATGTGCCGGACAGTCAAGAGAGTGCCACAGGCAGCACACTCAGGAGGGGAAATGCCACAATGCAAATATTGGTGTGTCAGACACATGTACCCGAAGTGATGTCGAGAAAGCATATCATCATCCCTGTGGGCGAAAGGAACACCAGCACAAGTGCAAACAGGCAAGTCAAGAGATGCCCCACAACTTGTTGGACAGTGGAAGAGAAGTCCACTCCAGCTGCCAAGCTTGCCAGCCAGACAAGGCCATAAGCAGCATGCAGAACATTGCACACAGACACACAAGGGTTGCTGGGTGGAAGGCTGCATAAATCCTTAGCTGCTCTATCCACTGCTTCATTGCCAGAAATGCCCGCATGCCTCGGAACCCATAAGATGATGATGCAAACACCAATTCGCACAGCCCCAGTCAGCTTCTCTTGGATCATGGAAAGAAGCAGGTGAGCTGTGGAGACAGATATGATGGCTGTCAAGGCACTCATTGAATCGGAGCACACAAAGCATTTACAGTGAAACCCCCTACTGATAAACCACAGAAACTTGTATAGCAGAAAGCTCTGCACTTAAAATACTGCAAGATGGAACAAATCCCAAAAGATACTGGGAAACACCATTGTGAAAACAAATAAAACCAGGGACACAGATGACACAATATCAAGGAAAAGGCTATTTTAACCAACAACAGGAAGAGTGGTCAAATTACAAAAATCTGACAGGCCCACGCATACCTCAACCTGTGTTGTCAGTCATGGCTGTTCACGATGAGGAAAAGGCCACACACACAGAGGTAAGTCATACCGCTCCAGGGCATGTGCAAAGTTGACAGATGATGGCTAAGGAGAACATGGTCTAGCGGAGTACAACTGGTCTTTGGGCACATGGAGAAAAGCATCATGGTGAAGGTGCAAAGAGTCTGAATGCAACCGCACCCCATATGAAAGAAGCAGTTGGTCATGTATGTATGTAAAGGAGGTTTTCTATTCATGGCACAAAAACTTATGACTGGGATCATGCATAAAGCCATAGTTGCAATATGGATACCAGAAAGGGTAACAATCACTTAGTTTCAGCACAGATGGCCTAGCAGAAGAATAAACTACACAGCAAACTGTTTGCTATGGACCAGGGCATGATACAGCCAAAGAAGGGCGACAATATCAGCATCCCAGTCACGGCTACACAACATTTTCGAAAGATTCAGGTCCCTTACATAGAGAGATTTTTGGGACTGAATATCACTTCTCCAAGAGAGTTTACAATTGATCAAGAGGCTTAAAAATTAGTGTTGGAAGGAAACAAAACATAGCTGAACAAAAGCATCTCTGAAGAGGGAAAGATTTCACCTTTTACTACAGAAGTGGACCATCTGTGTCTTGGCTGTGAAAAAAAGGCAAACACGGCTGTTTACCCAGTCGTCAAGGTGGTGGACAGCCAGTTAGATCTGACGTTCTGCCATGCATAGAGATGCAGCATGGCAGAAAATGGTAAAGTCGTACACATACAACACTAATTCCACAGATGGTTGAACAACAGGAAACAATACCATTGATAGCGATGGCAAACAGTGTGACACTCACAATGCTTTCCTGTGGCACACCATTCCCCTGAATGAACTCAGAGAATAGTTAGCACCATTGCAAACCCTAAAGGTGCAGAAAGACAGAGTTTTGTATATAAGTAGGAAGATGTCCACGAAAACCCCAAGTAGACAACTGTCGCCAGATACCATGTCGCCACGTTGTGTCGTATGCGTTCTCCAGGTCAAAGAAGACAGCAAGGAGTTGCTGCCCTCGCAACAAGGCAGTCTGTATGGTAGATTCCAAGCTGACCAAATGTTCAACAGCAGAACAATTTAGGCAGAAACTGCACTTAAGAAGTGATAAAAGCTGCCAGGTCTCAAGGCAGTACATCAGACATGCATTAACCATATGCTCCATGATATTACAGACTGTAGTGGCAAGAGATGGGCCGCACAGAGTATTCTATAAAACAGCAGAGCGTGGCAGCCTGAGTCGAGCCACCCACAATATTTTATAAACAGAAGTGCCTGACTCACTCAGCCGAGGGGTATATATTGAGACCACGACACGCCACCACCCCAGACGTGCCCAGATGATCAGAAGCAGTACTACGTGTAATTGTCAGAGCCAATGATGCAGAGATCACAGTGAGGCTGAAGATGAAGGCATCACTCTAACCCAGGTATTGAGGAGCTCATAGCCAAATGCATCTACGACTTCAGTGGTGAGCATAATCCAGTTGGCAGTAGGGTGTAAGGCTATCTATCGAGACCCCGTTATTCGGACATAAACAGTAATCACTAAACTACTGGCAAGGATAGGCAGGTCACTGAGTAGTATCCTTAAAGTCATTCAGTACAAGTATACGGATTCAGTATAAGGATTAGGGTGATTGTAATTGATTTGTACTGTTTCTATTTCAATAAAGATTGTGATAATAAATGTTTGGTATTTAGAGAATTCCCAGGTTGCTTGTTCTCATTTACTGTCAAGCTATGTTACCCCTTGAGTGTTTTCCCTTCATGTTACATTAACGTAAATATCATAGAAATCCTTACTCATCCCACCTCGTACTTATGCGAGTAGGGTTTTATTTAGGCATTCTTTTCGTAGTTGTGCTTCACGCTGTCCCCTTGTAAGCAACATGTCACAATCAGAGTACTGAGAGTAAAAAGTGGCTGCGCTTCACGCAAACCACAACTCACTTAAGCGTAGTAGTTCAGCGATATAAAAATGGTATATTCATTGTCTTCCTATGCAAGTTTGTTCAAGTGAAGTAGATTCAGTATTGAGTATAAGTAACAGTGTATATTTTATTGCCTTTGTATGTGTTAAGATTGCCAGTAAAATTAATGAGTTAACGCCAGCGCAGGTAACAGCTGTTCACTTCCACACGGTCAGGACAAATATGCTGTTTGCGAGAGTATGCAAGGTTAGTTACGCCACGTGCATCAGTCAGCAGTCCGCGACGTCACGACAACTCCACTTGTTTTGGTGTGTTTCGGAGATCTTTCAAAAACACTTCCTTCTTTGTATTTTGAAGTATTTCTAAGTCACACAAAGTGTGTGATTACAACATACAAGAACATATACACCAATACAGCACACAACCACCACACAATAATTATACAGAAACGTGCAGAAAATCTAAACCATCACCAGTCACTAAATTCCTTAAATGTGTGCTCATCGACACTACAGATATAGAACACACCTTAGACGACCGTGATAGACAACAAACGTTGCTACCAGAAACTGCACAAAGTACAACTATAACAGAACAAAATCAGAACTTAGAATTATCATTCAATACAAGCCCAGAACCAATACACGTAGAACAACACCAACACAACATATACGAGGCTGGTACAAGTGAATAACGCCAGACCACACCCACTCCGAACACTTCAGGCAACAGATCCATTTTTAATCTCCATCCCTAGCACAAATACAAACAACACCACACAACACCATTACACTAACATAACGGACACCGCGAATCAAACTCCACCACTGAACACAAATGAATACACAAACTTTACAAATACACGACTTTCAAACAGACCAAACACAATGGCAGAGATACACCCCACTTACTTTGTCATCAACCAGCAGGAAAAACAGTCATTTTCAGGCAAAAAAGGTGATGGCATTCAGCAATTTCTAGAAAACTTTCAGGCTGCAGCAGAAATCAATGGTTGGAATGACAAGGAAAAATGCAGTAAAATAAAATTACAACTCAAAAACACAGCCAAACACACACTTGAGAACTTGCATGCATTCACCCCAGGTGCAGTCACGTGGCAAACACTACAGAGAATTTTCACCACCACAGAGGACACACAAAATTTAAAACAATTACTGTACACCAAGCGACAAAAAGTAGGGGAAAATGCACACCAAGACATTAAAACACAAAAATACTACAGACACAAACACAACTCCCAGGTTACAGATGACAAAACTGTTAAATATTTTCTGGCAGTACTTTTACCCTCAATGGCAGATAATATTATTGGGCTCCGTAACGAGACATATGAGGAAATGGCAGAAAATTTGAAACAGGTTGAACTGGGATTGTACCATTACAAGCAGACATTAATATAACAGAACCCCGAGACAGAAAAGTTAAAAATGGAGTTAGTCAATTTAAAACAAGAGATAGCCAAGCTTACAGTTCAGGCGGAACAAAACACTCACCCAACACGTATTCAGAGAAAAATTCACCCTGATGATAGGTTATATAGGTCGCCACAACATTATGCTAAGACACTTACATGTAGTTACAACAGCCAATCGAGACGTGATTCCCACAATTATCAAAGTACGCAAAAAAGCAAGTAACAGATAGTAATTATTAAGGAATGTTCACATACTGCATATCGCCAGTCAAACACATCCCAGTCACACAGGGGTAATAGGAATTTTAATCAGTGGGAGAACAGAAACAGACCGTACAACACACAGGGGCGCAAAACACATTCAGTCACAGTGGGACCCTACCCAGTACTCAAAACAAAATATAAGTCAGGAGGAAAAACACAGTGTTTCAGGGGCATGTCAGGCAATCTTTAATAAAGTTGCGCCAAATAGATCTTATTCTGACATTGCTAAGTTCAATTCCCATAGCAACCAGACAGTAACAACTAGACCGGCCTCATCACAGAGAAATGTGTGCTCAATAAAACAAAATATTGAAGAACACATTATGTCCACTATAGATTTCACGCCACTGGTAAAGATAGTGAACATGGTTAGGCCACGTAAACTTTCGCCTCAGCAAATTGCGCATGCTTCGCCGCCTGTGTGGCAGAAAAACAAACACGATTCACAGCCCTGTCCCACGATCGAGGTCAATGTTGCCAAACCACCGCCGCGCGTGCCGAGAAACACGATGTTGCCAATTCACCGCAAAATGTTGAACGGACAGAAATTGTCGTCGGCCCACGTAGCCTTGTCCAAGACACCTGCGCCCTATACTTTTATGCATGTCATAAAGCGCATCATTGAACACTGTTTCCACAGCAGAATTTTGAATTTGCAACACACATTGGCGACCTCTTTAAAATTTTCGAAAACAAATTCAGGCTGGCGAACAAGAAAGTTTATCTAGAGCAGAACTCATGAAACAGCGCCGTGGACATTACAAGTTGTTATCATAACACGACTCATCAGGTCCGTGATGATGAGCCAAAGTTTCATAACATTCTGAGCAGGCCTGCGCCTCAACCTAGAGTAAATCAACATTCACGCCACACGACAAAACTGGAATGTCAGCATGCCGGTCTCCGCACTTCAATACTGCGGGTTGTTGTGAAAATAAAGAGTAGAAAGTATTACACATTACTTGACACAGGGTGATCCCGCAGTAGTGTAGCAAGCACTTTAATTTCAACACAGCAACTTCAACCATTAAGAGAAAACATTACGTTAGTCGGAGCAACCTCAGTATTGACATCACCCCAGTTTAAAACAATTATTAACTTGTGCACATATGGTCACACTTACCAGCAAGACTTCTTAGTTGTGGACAGCTTAAAACAATATATAATACTAGGAGTCGACTTTATTAAGACATATAATGTTATTCCAATCTTGAAACACAATATTATTTTTAAACATGCTCATGACTCTAATAAGTTATTATGGGTACCAATATACTCGGCTATGAACACATATGACAATGCTGATTCTATCGAACATTATTTCAATGAATTAGATAGATTAGATAATGAACAGCACAAACAGCCCAACATCAACAAATAATTAGATAGCTGTGAAAACCCCAGAACGCCAAGCTCTGCTGGGCGAATCACACAAGAATGTGCCCACACCTCAGACAAGCACAACCTTCGTGCCAAAGTGTTGGTTCTGTCCTGGTAGTCATTGGAATTAGGAATCGGATCTGGGTGGTACCACCGCCCAGATCCGATCAGACGTCTAACCCCTCAGCTACTAGGACTATAGAAAGACCGACCCCCGCTAGCAAGTCGGGAAACGCCGTCGCCGGGGTGCGAAGCAGGCCACAACCACTGGACAACAAGGGCCCAGAATCCAGGGCTTGAATGAGGATCCTAACCTGTCCATAGCTCTCCACATCGAAGTCGAAATAAATGGTAGACCGAGTCTTGGCGCTGCTTGATTCCACTGCCACAGCGAACTTCATCAGATGCGATGTACTCACATCAGAACAATTAGCCAGCATGCATCCACACACCAAACCTGTCAGAATGGCTCAACCTAACGCGACTCTACAGGCAGACGGTTGCACCAAGGTACAGGTGAATATAAATAGGCTCGCAGCTCCCTCCGAATTTAAAGTGCCATCCACACTGTCAGAAGCGGTTATACTTGGCTGCCCATGGCTTAGGCAGCATTAGTGCATTGTTGACCATGGACAACATCGGGCCTACATGGGCAAGTCTGAAAGGATAACGGTGAATTGGGACCACAGCCCAGAGGACGTCATACCCGCACACATCGATCCTACAAAGGTGAATTATGAACTCGAGGAACCCGAGTTTGACCACTTGCAGCAGGTACTAAACGAATACACCAATGCGTTCGGACAGGGTGGGTTGTTACGTCAGACTCGATCCATCCAACACGAGATCTGAACCACGACTAACACACCTGTTCATAATTGACCGTATCGGGTACCTGCCTGCCGACGTGACCTGATAATGAACCAGGTAAACAAAATGAAGGACCAGGGGATTGTAGAACCCTCGAATTCACCCTAGAACTCACACATGGTCCTAGTACCCAAGAAGGACAGAAAGCTGCGATTCTGCGTTAACTACAAGGGCCTAAACAAGATACCCTGTGGGACATTGGTAAAGTCATGATCTTCAGCACCTTGGATATGGAATCCGGATACTGGCAAATTGCGGTACACCCCGATAGCCGCAAATATACGGCATTCACCACACCAGAGGGGGAAACTCTACAATTCCGAGTGATGCTGTTCGGGCTAAAGATTGCTCCAGCCACCTTCCAAAGCCTAATATCCACAGAGATATTGACCGGGTATATTGGAGAGTTTTGCTTTGCATACCTCGATGATGTAATCGTTTACTCAAACAACTGGGAGGAGCACCTCGAGCATCTGCAGCCGGTACTGGAACCCTTGGAACAACACGGGATGATTTGCAAGCTCTTCAAGAGTTACTTTGGCAAGTCCTCCATTGATTACCGGGACATGTCGTGTCACCCGAGGGAAACTTCCCACAGCAAAATTCCATACGAGCCATTCAAGATGCAGGTGAACCAGCAAATAAACGGCAGCTATGACTGCATCTGGGTCTGTGCAACTGGCTACGCGACTTCGTGCCAAACATTGCGCAACTAATGGAACCATTACATCCACTACTGGAAAAAAACACATGTTGGTGATGGGGACCGGAGCAACAACAAGCCTTCCACGACCTGAAGACAAGCTTCAGGACAACATATGGCCATTACACCGACCCCAAGGAGATCAACCATTGATCCTACAAACCGACATGTGCCAGAATGAATTGGGAGCCATCCTCTACCAGCTAGGCAGCAATAACCAACCCCGTGTGATAGCATATGCCTCCACTCGCCTCAACGAAACGGAGCAACATTATCACATAAACGAACAGGAATGTCTAGCCATCAAATGGGCAGTGCGAAAGTACCGATACTATCTAGAAGGCCAGCACTTCTTCTTGCGAATGGACTCAAAAGCTCTCCAATGCCTACACGAATAACGGAACAGCAAAGCCAAGCTCGGTCGGGGGATATGTTGCTCACCGAATTCGATCGACTTTGAGGTACAGCACAGCCCAGGCAAAATGAACGACCTGCCCAACGCCCTGTCCCGCTTTCCTATACTGGAGGAAAAGGAAGGGGGAAAAAATGCCCCTCCCCCTCAAGTAGAGCAAAACCCCGATGAGCAGATCCGGCTCCTCCAATTACAAATTACCCGGCATTAAATCTCAATAAGCCAACAGGAGGACCCTGATGGACATCTGCTCTTACAAGAGCATCCACAACGATTCGAAGCCTGTGGTGTCATGTGGACAGGAAGTGGTCAGCCAAACGCTCGGTGGAAAATCTGGGTACCACAGCAATTGCAAGCAGATATTTGCAGGCACCACCATGACCACCCGAGGCCAGACATCCGGAGACCCGAGAAACCCTGCTAAACATCGGGATTCACTATAGTTGGGATGGAATAAGCCAAAAGGTCTGACAGTACGTCAGCAACTGCGTGACGTGTTGCCACGGCAAGGCCTACCCAGTCCCTCTCCCATTGCACGACCAAGGAGACCCAAGACGGTGTGGACACATATAGCCGCCGATCTAATGGGACCATACCCAAGGAGCACCAAGGGAAACTGCTATCTCCTAGTTGTCACCGATCAGTTCTCCAGGTGGGTGGAAGCCTTTCCTCTGCCCAGCCAGGAAACAACCCCCATAGTACGCAAAATGGAAGCAGAGATTTTCGCAAGTTGGGAATACCCGAAGGTGATCCTGAATGACAACGGCACTCAGTTCACGAGTCGCCAGTGGCAGTCAGCATGCCAGGGATGGGGAGTTGAAACGTGGACAACACCACCATATCACCCTCAGGCCAACCCCACTGAACGGAGGAACCAAGAGATTACAAAATGCCTCCGTATCAGTGTGGGAAACGACCACAGACACTGGGACAAACATATTCCCACTATCTTGTTTGCCCTATGTCGTCAAACTAACGAAGCGGTGGACACCAGTCCAAGTACACTCCTCCTGGGACAGACCCTCTACCGACCAGGTGACTGGCAATGGGACAGTGAACCCACCACCATGCCTCAACCTGAGGACGTCCGACTAGCCACGTAGGCTCGCACTACTGTTGTCCAAAAAGCTCAGGATGAGTACATCCGTAAAAATTACCTACAGTCCAAGACGGGGGTACGCATGTTCAGTCTCGGGGAAACTGTGTTACTCAGAACACATCCCCTCAACAAGGCCAGCAATCAGTTTAGTGCTGGCCTCGCGGACAAATGGGACGGGCCTTACCGGATTGTCAGAAAAAGGGACAATGCATACTGGGTTGAAGACGCTACGGGGAGAATACAGAAAGCCACAAGAGGTCAAATACGTCCCTATCTGGGGGACATGCCACGGGAAGAACACCCCGACAACATAGGGGAAACACTAGTGGACTCTTGACAGTAAGGATGAACCACAACCCAAAGGGCCACTGCAGAATTTGACACAGAACTCATGAAGCCACCGGAAGTAAGACCTGTTCCCATTGAATGAGAGCCCACCTACGTGCCACCATGGAGGCCGGACGGGGAAGTAGGCTGAGGAGCAGATAGCGTAAGATCACTGTCCTCCATGCCACGCAGCTACGTGGACAAAGTGGCAGCACGACGCGACAAAGCACCCAGCTGCTCTGAAGTGACATGGCGGAGCCCACGAGACCGCACACACCCCAACAGTCTAGTCGCATCAGCGAAAGGTCAGAAACACCATTGATGAGGAGGATAGAACCACCCCAGACACCTACTCCCACACCTGTATAACTCCCCAGCTCGAGATCAACAAGACTTGTTACAGACCTGCGAAGTGTAATTTAAACTAGCAACCAGTCAAAGACAGTGGAACCGAGGAACATTCACAAATTAGACTAGATTTAAATTAAGTGTGTATCAGCATAAGTGCCTACCCAACCTGTCAGTAAGCAGGGAAAGCAAAGGACTGGTGAGGGAGAGTGAATAAATAGTTATTCGACAGTCAATTAGGTGTGAACAGGACTTGTGAAAACAGCAGACATTATGCTGTCAGTGATAGAAACAGAACAGTATTGATGTTTTTCTCCTCACCAGTTATAAAGGCTCAGAATAATTAGTGGCCAACAACCCACGTAATTACGTAGAATTACTTAGAGATGCTCACCACAGTACGCATGATAGGAGAAGACAGAGACTTCCATAGTCAACACGTTAGATTTAGCCTTCCTTCACAGGACTCTTAGCTAATTTTAGATTGTTATAATAATTAATGTGTAGGTACACCACTAAATGATTTTATAAATTTTCAAGGGTTATATGTGAAGATGCAACTGCAAGAAGAATTCAGTCTTGCAAGGAAACTGCGAGAAAGAATGCCATTTCGCAGGGCTGTGTTTTTTCATAATATGTTTTCTTCTACCTTTCCTAGTGTACTTGCCATGAACATTCTATGAACTTACGTAATGAACTGGTAAGATAGATGGACTCCTGACAGTTACAGGAGGAAGTAGCTTTATAGAATGCCGTTTTGGAGGACTGTCTCTTTATGCTATATTTAAAAATTTCTTATTCATTGCTAGTGTTTATGTATGTTTGCAATACCTGTGCACCACCAAAGAATTGAACCTGAACTCTGAGCCACAGAGCTCCCAAGTATTCACTACGGTGATACCCGGTGCTAGGTATATTAAAATCAATTGATCAAAGTGTTTTATGTATGTATTTAGCATGATCTCCGTGCACCAACTGCAGCAATTTCATGCATGTTATTGAAGTGTACTCACATTTTGTCGCATTTTGCTAACCCAGGTACTGGAAGGCCTGAGGGTGACGAACTTAACCTGTCACACGTAATTATTCAACTTGCTGTAAGACCCACAGGTTGCTCCCGAAAGATCTTCCTTTTCTTTCATAACACTACAGCAAGCTCCAGGATAGTTAAAGACATTAATCTCCGCCCTCCGCGAGTAAGGCTTGATCATACTTTAATATATCCCTCGTTTTTAGCATGTAGTAGTTTTTAGTGTTTTCTCTTTCAGGTTTTGTGTGTATAATTCTCTTGTAAATAACCACAACAATATGTTAATATTTGTGGTGACATGCAATAAATGAAGTAGGTTGTTGGGACACCTGGTACACCGCGTCACTCCTGACACTAATCCTCACCACAGGGGGGAACACCCATTAGCACCGTGCAGTGCTCTGCTTCGCCAGGGCAAGGGGAAGAGAGAGAGACAGAACTACCGGCCAGCGTGCCACGCGCCCGGCGTTTTCCAGCTGTCCCGAAGGACAGAGCGAGTGCAGATAGAGCGGTCAAGCAGCCTAACACCAAGAGTCCCGCCTACCTTACTTCAAAATTTTTTTTCCTTCTACATCGCTACTCCTGCCTAGAACATCAAGATGTTAACATGGCAACCGGAGACCATGTGCTATCATCTGTGTATATTCCACAAAAAGGTTTTCAAGAGTAATTAATTCTCTTGCCTTTCCTCATACATATATCACAGTAGGAATGAGCTTTAGTGTTTAATGTTGTTGGAAAATGTGCACAACATGTTTGAAAATGTGAACATGTTGTTTGAAAGATTGAGCACATTATGTCCAGAAAAATTAGGTTTAATAATGGCTCAAAAATTACATGCAGTGGAGAAGCTAGAGAAAGGTGAAAGTGCATCAAAACTGACAATGTTTTACTACAGCTTTTAATGGAAAACTGCTTTTTTATGTATACAATAGCCCCAATTAACATGCTTTAGCAGGAGTTTACTTTATTTAATCCACCCATGGTGATTGAGCATATATTAATCCCCACTGCCCATTGGGAGGGGGCGGGAGCTGTCCCCATCCATAAATTATAACATAATCAACTGGTGCTCGGGTGACAAACAAGCTTGTTATTTATTAAATTCTCATTTTTGGGCATACAGAATAAAGATCCTTATTTTAACTTATATCCAATATGATTCAGCCACAAACCTGTCAACGACCACAATTGGCCCATTTTGATACTTTGAATGCCAATCCCGCACTAAACGAATAAGTTCAAAAGCAGAGCTGAGAGAACTACAGGCGTGAGGCCATCCTAAACATGTGATTAACTTCACAGAGAGCTCATAATCATCTTGAATTGACTGGACTGTGAAACTGTAGGTAACATATCCAGCTTGTTCAGATTCTTCGATGAACTTCACTTTGAAATTATCGGTGGAAACATCATCATCATCTTCTTCTTCTGGCCAAAATTTCTTGAAGTCCTGCAAAAATAATTAGCAATGTTCAGTGCTGCTAATAAAGTCACTTAGAACTCCTGAAACTCAGGTGGATACAATGTGATTTGATCCTACAAGATATTTCTTGTCATACACATGTTTCGGAACCGCTCAGCCACCATGGCACATCATAATGTCCTAGAAATTTGCAAAGAGGACTATGAAAGCAACAATGAGAAAAGCATATTATATACTGTAGAACCTCTCTATATTGACCCCATTTATTGCACCTGTCTTTCTGTAACTAGTTTCTGAGGATCCATAAAAAATATAGGTGAAAAAAGTTGAAAACTGGAAGGAAATCTACAAAAAACTTCCTGCACTCTTTTTGGTTGGTACACATTGTGTTTCTCTTGGTGAGCACTCTAATGGACATACATAGCTAAAAATAGATACCACCCCCTTAGGGCACTAGCGCTAGTCAATATTCGCTGACTTCACCTTTCCCGCCCACCCCCCTCCCCCTCAGGCAGCAGCATGTTTCCCCGCACAAGCACCATCAAGTGTTTATCTTGCTATTGTGCTCTTGCTGGCTTGTCTTCGAACTTTGCTTGTGTTATTGTAACTTGGATTTTACTTGGTTTTTCATTACAGTTTTAGAACTTGTGCTTATTTTTTTTTTGAATTCAACATTGATAAAGCTTTTGGCTTAGTTATGTGAACAATTGTTGACAACCCACCACTTTTACAAGGAGTTGTGATTTCGTTAAAATGAGGTGAAGTGGTTAGCTCGCCACATTATATGTAGACTGTTTACGGTAAAATGTGTACTTTTGAAAGCCTTTTGTAGTTTATTCTTTTGAGCGGAACATTTTACTGAATGTGTTCATTTTCAAGAGCTTCTAGTGGGAAAATAAAATGGATTAGTTACTGAAATGATTAATTTCAAAAGATAAGCCTCTTTTGTTTAGAATTTCTTCCGGGTTATTTTTTAAAGCAGAAGTGGTGCAATTTTTTTGATGGAAATGTCACCAATAAATAAGAAGTGTGTATTTGTAAACCGTTCATTACTTATGTTTGCAGGATATAAGTTGTAAATTTTTGTATTTTAAAAAGTTTTATACTTCTTTTTAAAAGAAACCTTTCTTTGTAATTACATATTAATTTTATTTACTGAAATTACTTAAATAAGTCGTAATTTCATGGAGCCCAAATTTTAAAAATAAGACATTTAAAGTACTATTACTAAGTATAAAAGTTGAGGCTTTATTATTAATATAGGTTATAACTGATTTTACTGTACTTACCATATTACATTTGTGAGGGCAGCGAAAAACCCTCCATCATGAAGTTAACGTTCCACTCAAAATATAAACAAAACAAGACAATTTGGAAATAGATGGTACAAAACACAGTAGGACAGTGGATTCTCAATTATTAGTTTTTCAGTGGACCAACAAGAAAAAATTAAGCACGAAGGAAAACAATGGATGCGGACTTGGATTTTAGACCTGAGTATCCTTTTAGGGAATCTCCACACAACATTCCTCCTTACAATAAAAGCACAATATTTAGGCCCTTCTAGTATTGTAATATTGGGGTTTTATTATATTGAGAATTGGTCAAACAGTTTTCACCAAAAGTGGTATCCAGAAGGTTTACAATTAAATACAGTTGAACTTGTCTATATTGTCCCCATTTATAGCAACAATCTTTTAACTGGTTTTGAAGAACCATAAGAAAATTGGATGAGGAGAGTCTAAAATTTGAGGCAAATCTGCAGAAAAATTAGTTTGTTGCATTTTTTTGATTGCTGAACATAGCCTCTCTCTTGATATGCACTGTATAGGTCAGGCGAGCACTCATATATAACAAAAACTGACACCACCCCCTACGCCACCAGTGCTATTAACTCCACCCACCCTCCACCCCTCAGGTAGCTGAATATTTTAACGGGCTATGCGACTACCCTCAATATGTGCACTGCCATAGTGCTCTCCCTCCCTTGCCTACTCACTTTGCTTGTGTTATTACGACTTGGATTTCTCTTGGGTTTTATTTACTGTTTGTTAACAACATATTAAAATTAGCTTTTTTTTTTTGGACATGCCATCAGCAGTGTGGAAGCCTAAACACTAACTCAAAATTACAACTCTGGACAACCATTGCAAGTCTTCTGCCTATTGTGGTCTCCACTTCTTTGCCAGTCAATCACACTTGACGAGAGGTAGATACATTCTTGCTACCTCACTTATAGCCTGCCCCCCCTCATCCCCCTACAACCATGCACTTATTGGGTCCACGAGACATAAAACAGACATGATCTTCAGTGTGTGTTTATACAGTCAATTGAAACCAGTGTTTCGGTAACCTGTGTTTTGGAAAGTAGTGTTTATGTGCAGTAAAACAAATAGCTGCTGTTTCGTTTGTAATTATGGCACAAAAAAGCATGCAGCATGCAATGTTACAGTTTTTGTTATTAATTGGTTACAGAGGAGGTCACAGATACACTTCTGTGGTATAGTTTTATTCGTAAGATGTAATTGCTCTGGTTTTTCTGTAAGACGCCATCAAATATTTAATTTTCTTTCACAAATAAGTACACAACATCCAGCATTAAATTTTTTGTAATTGGCAACAAGGGAGGACGCCGATACCCTTCTGTGGTACATTATCATTTTATTTGGAAGATATCTGACTACTAATATTCAATGGAAAAATCATGCTGATTTTACGCCAGAGCGACTGAACATGGACTTACAATGCATGGTATATCCTCACGCCGCCCAAAGTTTTTAACATTTTAAGAGAAGAGGGGAAAGCTAAGTATAAGCCTCTCTGGTATAATTTTTTTTCCAGAAGATACCTGCCTATTAAAATAAATTTATATTTAATTTAAAAAAAATGTAATTTTTGCGCTAAGAGATGATTGAACACCGACTTCACAGAAAAACGTGCAAATTTAGATGTATAGTGGTTGGGGGAGGGTCAAAATCGGTCTACAATGCCTCAAAATGATCTATAATGACCAACCTGCCATAACGACTTTATTTTTGGACACCACGAGAGGTCATTTTAGTACGGTAATACTGTATCAAGAATTTTAATGGATCAAATATTTATTTTAAAAAGTCAGCCATACTACATATTTAGTGTTATGTAACATACCTCTGGTCACCTTTTGAAATAATTTCAACCAAATTTGGCACATGCGCACACAAATCATATAATTAAAATTTCTCAAAAGTTTAATCCTTTCACCACTTAGGGATACTGTGCTGTGTAAATAATTGAAGTATCAGCAAACAAATCATAAGTACATTGGTAAACAATAATTTAAAAATATGTCATTTAAATACTTTGTGTTTAATAACAATTCAGTTGCTTCTCTGAAACTGGAATACCATTACTGCCATGGGAAACACACAGTATTTCATAAAATTCTACTGGATCAAGCCCTTAATTCCAAGGGAATCCTTGTGGTGTACAGGCTACGTCACTTGCCTCCCACCTCAGCATACAAATTTCAATTCCCAGCTGTAGTTCAGATTTTCCAATATTTGGTCAAAAATATGTATCCCAGTATTCAGATCAAAAGCAATTTAATAGTCAACAATAAAAACCTTTTATACCATTATATTGCATGAACGTTCACTTTATTTTCATCATGCACATAACTCTTATTAGAAATATGTAATATGTACTGATTCCTAGAACGTGAAGTGATCAATTTTTGTCCCTCACATTTCTTTTACTCAGAATTGCTACAAATGTAAAGCAGAATAATTGGTTTGTAGTAATACCACACAATTCAAGTAGGTTGCGGCAACCATATTTTTAGACATGCTTGTGCCTACAGCCAAAAAGTTGATAAGAACGCTTAATATGGGCTGTTCACAGTAAAGTGAGCATTGAGGTCCTAGTTACTTTATTCCTTTCAGCCATTTTTATCCTTTAAACACATTTTAAAATAAATATAAGTAATAAACACAGTGTGCATATTTCATTGCACTTGGAAGTCAACATCT
Source organism: Dryococelus australis (assembly GCA_029891345.1). Taxonomy (NCBI): domain Eukaryota; kingdom Metazoa; phylum Arthropoda; class Insecta; order Phasmatodea; family Phasmatidae; genus Dryococelus; species Dryococelus australis. The sequence continues at coordinate 292,378,515 of CM057009.1, read as the reverse complement.
ACGACTAATTTACCTCAACATAAGACCTATCTAGTAAAGACTACTATCCCCACTTAACAGTTATAACATCACAAATTTTAAAATTCTAAGTAAAAAAATGTTTACAGAAAAATATTAATAGTATTTCCGGGAGAAAAAAAAAAACCCCTCTTAAAAGGATATGTAACCTACAAGTATTTTACCACTACTAACTCCTAGTAAATGCAATCAATTTTTTAGCATTACCTTAGGATTTGCCATTTAATCACAAGGATTCAGCATAATCTGTAAACTTGCATGACATTCTGGTTCCAACCATTTCATATACGTGAAATGACCATTCAAAGCATCTAGAAACTATAGGTCTTTCATACACTTTACACAACATAAATGCCCAAGATAACCTTTTCAATCATCAGAGTTGTTTTGTAACACTTTACACCCTCTGATAGCTAACTGCACATTTATGTTTACAATACAGACAACAAAACCATAATGGAAGAATACAGGCCAGTATTTACAAAAAAATATGTCGTTTTAATTAGTCACACAGCTAATTTCATGTTGAGTTTTCTATCACAACCTGAAATTTCAAGGACTTTTCAAGGATGGAGATAATTGAAGGACTTTTCATGGCCTTGAAACAAAACGGTTAAAACTACAGGACTTTCAAGTACCATAAGAACACTGATAGAAGATCACCAGGAAGTGAGGAAAGGTGTTGGAAAATAAATATCTGCCACCACTAACAGTTGAATGTGAACAACATTCATCTTGGGACACGCTTAAAAGAAACCAGTTGTTAAACAACTGTAGGCCTCTGATATAAAAAAATTGTATTGCAATGTGACATTCAGCTAGGTTTATATCAGTTGCTCATAATCCACTGCATACTCATTAAATAACAAATAAAAAAATAATTATTAAAATCAATGCTATAAAACACATACACAATACCTTGTGTTTACTCATCAGCATTTAAGTGACCAACCAACTACAAATCAGCTATATAAACATTTAACAACATTTTAGAAGCAACAAATACCCAGTGGAGTTCTGTACGTAAATACATTACCTGTTCCTCCAAGACTGAAAGCATAATAATTGTTTGTGCATTATGGTCCCATATCATCTGCCAGAAGTCAATGATAGTTGATTCCAGAGGATGTTGTGTCACAATGAACTCTCGTAACCTGTTGAAACCTAACAGGGCAAATTAAACCACCAAATTAGTACAAACATACTACAGGACCATGAAAATATAGCAAAACTAAGCGGTTTCTATATGAGTGTTAAAATCTTTTAAGTTTAATATGCAGTAAAATACAACAAAATATATTGTAACAGACTTGTTCAGTTGCTAGCTAACAAATGATTCACAGTAACTTTTGTAAAATAACTACAAATATCTTATAATCAAGTTGTACAAAAAATTAATTCCTGTATACAGTAATAAAGAATTCAATCCTAAAATTATGAAATCATAACTGAATATACCCATTTCAATATACTGTTTATGGCAAGTTATTTCTTCTCCCACCTATCCTGCGAGTTTTAATAAAATGGATGAATAAGTTGTAAAAAGAATAATTGATTGTGGATTGTAACACTGGGGTCATCTAGGGTATTGAAAACTGTGAAGAAAACTATGGGGTCATTTTGCATTATGGCCACCATTTGGTTGCAGTGGCCCAACAAATCTAGTACATGACTGAATATGGATCACTGCTACAACTACACAAAGAAGTTGTTGAACCCTACATTTGATGAGATGCTGAATAATGGGCAAAGTAATATTCTGTGGCATGTGGCTCATTTGATGTCTAACAGTGTTTTGGGGGTCCACAACATTTGGAGTCCTAGTTCAACTCATATGCTTGTAAGTTATGTGTATTTATATGTACTGCCATTAAATGACGTATCACATGTTAAACTTTACAATGCATGATTCTTGCCTTCGTCAGAGCACTACTGGATAGCTGACGCTATAACCCACACACTACAATACACTGGTTCTTGGGGTTGCAGAGACCAGACATAAAAATGACAGGCATATTTTCTTCTCAGCTTTCACTTTTCTACGCAACCCCAGTCTTACAATATGCAATTTTTTTTACACTGTGTATACGATAGAACAGATAATTTGTGAAACAAGTATTGTACAGTTTCTCTGAATGTTTACTTTTTTTAAACAAGCAAGTTAAATGAATTCAAATTTTGGATATGGCAAAATAGCACCTTTTCGAAGACCTTTTTTGGTACCTATACAAATTAATGATTACAAATTAATGATTACACATGCATTTTGCACTTCCTTGTGGTTCTCTCTTAACTCACAACTCAGATAAATTATTATATAACCTATTAGTGGTTTCTTCACAGTTTTTAAATCAAACTTTTGAAAAATCATACCCCATGTCACAAAAATCTTTATTCAAATTAGAAAATGGGCACACTTTTCATACCCGTGTTGCACTGCACAAAATATTCAGCACTGGCACACCAACCTACCTCTAAGATTGTTTCAAGTTTTTTTGCGCCAAACAAGAATGAAATACTCGTTCAAAAGACGATAGCTAATCTGTAATTCTTAAATCACAAATCCAATTTTTCCTCAATATCTGTTTCTGTTAATATTAATGTTGTGCGAGAATGGAATCAGTTGTCACAAAATATTAAGACTTACAGAGCAGTTATACATTTAAGAAGCACATGATTACCCATCTGTTCTCTGTTGCAGCAACATAGCAAAACTGAATTTATGAAACGCACACAACCTAACTTTTTATAGGGTATGACTCCTTGAAAAAACACAACTTTTAAGAAGTTCTGTGTGAACATTTTTGTATGTCTGTCGTTAAAATCATTATATGTGACAGATCTTATAATATTCCTATTTACCTTTTAAATAATATGTAAATTTATGATCAAAAGTAGCTATCATAGCAATTAAATCATAATATGTTAAAAGTAAAATATGTTAAAAGTTTCACTAATGATAAAACATATGCTTAGAATTTATCATTTATGCTGGCTGTTTGTTTGCAAAAATTGTTGTCAGCTGATCTCTTTTACTTGTGCTTATATAGTGTGTGTCTGTGTGTGTGCGACCTCTTATACACACATATATATATATTTAATTTTGCATCAATTCAATATTATAAATGTAATAATGTCAGTATGAAAGAGTAATCATTTAAATTTGAATTTGTATAATTTAGTACTTGCCAACTTAACACAACATTGTTATCTTTTCGTTACTTTGTGCATTACGTAATTACCTAAGTATCTTTATTTTATGTTATCTCATGTCATAATGTTAACTGCAGAGTTTTTTAATATAATGTTTGAAATTGAATACCTTCATATTAGGGTTTCTTAACAAAACAATTCATGGCAATCACTCTCATCGTTAGTCTGCCTTCAGGGTGACATACACTTCTTACATTGATTCATTAATATTATCATTCCTGTCTTAATATTGAACAGCCATAACATGTTAATTAATTAAAAACTTAATATTGATAACAAATATACGGTTAAATTATTAATATCACCACCAATTGCCATATTGGTATTATAATAATTTGTCATGACATCTAAGATAAGATATTTACGCATGATGCATTACTGTGCTTCTAAGAAGCAATCTCTATATTACGACTACGTCCCATCTTGGAGAAGCTTAATACTTACGGGCCAGTCATGCCACTCTTAAAACAGTAATTGAGGTGGGACACGTGCCAACATTGGAAAGCCCCAACTGATACTACAGACATGTGGTCCTAGACTTTACAGTCGTTCGCCATGTGCCCAGAAACCGTCACATTGCCCCCCCCCCCAAAGATGGCTCTCTCTACAAGATTGTCGACTTGTCCAGGATGGCGGAAGTGTATGTCACCACAGCGTCGCTGGAGAGCAGTACAGCCTGCTGGGGTATCATGGCCTTCACGAGCGAGCGGAAAGGCAAAGATGTGTAAACCTCCCCCCCCCCCCCCCAGCAATAAGGGATCCAGGCACCCCTGCACAACATCAGAAGTCCAAACCCCTGAAGGTGGGGCCAGCTTCCCCTTTACCCTTCCGAAGACCTACAAGCTCAGATTTTGGAATAAATAGGGCTTGTAGACAGAGCCTAGGGGCAGTTAGCTGCATCTCCCCGCTGTAATGGCTGGAGATGTCAGCGTAAGGGTAAGCGCTAGCCCACCTTGTCCCCCGCTGTAAAAGGCCACGGGATATCTGATTAATGCTACGCCAGTATAGAACTCTTTGTCTGCATTGGTAGCCAGCATCACCCAGAGGGTCCTCGATGGACAACAGTCACGAACAATGTGCCGTATAGGCACGACACTCTGATTTTTTTAATACGACACTACTCTTTTTATATATGTTACTACAATGTTCTTTTATGCACCACTGAGAATTTTATAGTATCTCGCTGAGAGTTTTGATATATGCTAAGATTAAATTTATTATGTTGTCACTGATATGAGCTGTTTTTAATCTAGTTTGGAAACTTAATTTATATTATTCTGCTCTGTTATTCAGCTGGCGAATTTTATAATCACTTAGGTCCCTGATAATTAACTTAAATTTTATCTGTTTCATGAATGTTACGTCTCTTTCAGTCTTTAGCACGATTGTGAGAATGTATATATAAGTAAATATATTTTATTATATATCTTAATCATCAGGTTATATTAATATTTTGATTATTGCAGTAATTAATTGCTTTATGCTTATTTTGAATTATCTGAATCATTTAATTTATCTTTCAGGTCAAATTGTCTGGTAAATGATACCTTTTTTCCGGTTTGAAGAATTTCAGATTTATGTAATTCTTAATTGAGGCCTAGTGGTCAGATAATTATGTCAGTTGCCGTTTAGGTAAATATTTTATGTATTTCAATATTTGTCTTATTAGGCAGTGCAAGTGAGTTTTATATATATATATATATATATATATATATATATATATATATATATATATATATATATATATATATTCCAGACTAATTATGTATTGGTTACTAATTTTCCATGAGTTGAATATCCCCTGCGTATGTTTCAATTCAATTTTGCTTAGAATTTGTACTCTTCAAGCTGCTTCTTAAACCGTGTTAGAGCCTTCCAGGTGGCTGTTTTGTCCTTTCGTTCTTTGCCTGACAAGATGTATGCTGCCTCGTCTGCAGAATATTGTCTTTCACGCCAGTCGCTACCCCCTTCCACACTTCAAGTTCTGGTGTGGCTGTGTTGTTTGCGAAGTCATCGAATGATCACATGCTTGGTGCATGACTTTGTATAAAAACTTGTTTCGATCATGTGAAATGTTGCAGTTCTAGCCGACACATTTCTGGTTCACGCCTCTTGGGGGTCGTCTGCAACATCTAGCTGCAACTTTAGTACTACCTGGTCGGCTAGTTTCCTTTTCAAGGTGTCGTTTTTAACCATGGCGTGAGTTTTCCCCCACCTTCTCGTCATTTTGTCCCTGGCTTGTCGCCAGAAATGTTGTGGTTGCAGCATGCGGTGACCATAGTGGTTTAGTTTGGCACTTAGCCACTATGTTTTAATTTATACTCTGAACAATCATTTAGAGTAGGAAGTCAAGATGTAGTTTTTAGTGGTGCTGTGAATTTTTTTTATTTGTTTTATTCTGACTTAATTTTCATCCTTCTCCAGCATGTGAGCGGAACTTATATCTATCCTCCCTGGTGAGTGATATTCTTAGTTTTGTCTCTATTTTCCCCTTCTTCGTAAGGGTCCGTTTCGGTTTAATTAATTTTCCCTTTTTTTAATTCTTTCTGATGTAGAGATTCTTTCTTTGATGTGAGCCTCCGACTACTGCTTTGGTTATGTTCAACTAGCTGCTTACCTGGTGTGTTGGCACACATTACTGTTAGGAGTTTTGCTGGTAGGATCGTGCGTACCCAACTCCACTCCCCCAGTTTTCAGGATAATGTGACATGTTTACGTCGCTGCATTCCTGGCCTCTCACTGGACTCGTGTTAGCCATCGGAACAACTAAGTGCTTTAAATCACAGTTTTATGTAATGACTCTTTCACGCACAATTAATCTGTCTAATTGCAATACATTTTTAATTTTATAATTGTAAAATTTTGTTTTTCTATGCACATGAACAACGTAATTTAATCTTCATTAGAATTCCAAATGATGGGTTTAAATTTTAAATTAAGTAAGAATGTAATGTGTGGGTACCCTTTTCTAGTATTACTATTTTTTTTCTGCTAGCAGATTATAAGCTCTAATTTGCAAAAGATGTTTAATATTTTCATAATATCACTTTAATACCTTATAAATGGCCAACTATCTATTTTCATCAAGTGATTATTGCATTGAAATGTATATAATTTTATATAATTGATATTTGCTAATCATTTATTACAAAATAATACTTTTATTATTATTTATTATCTGGTACACTCAAATGTGACCAATTGTTTACTTACCAAATGTGACCAATTGTTTACTTACCTTGAGTTTTATATATGAAAATATCTAAAAGAAAGAGAAATAAATTACCAAAAGATATTATTTAAGCATACCACAAATCTAAGGCTTTTATTTTGACTACATGCATATTTCCTCTGGGCCTATATAATTATATATATATATATATATATTTGTTTTAATTATGAGGTATTTAACCTCATATTTTAATGTTACCCAGCATGTTTGATTTGATTAATCACTAATATGTTGTATTGCTTCCTTGCCACTTCAATCATCTAAGATGCAGCTTAAGATGCCCAGCCACTTGGAGCTATTTTTGTGTTTGAAGTTTAGGAACACGGGAGCGGTAGGGTTTAAACTGATATGTGCATTAAATGTGCCATAGCTACTACGCCCAGGGTTATGAACTGGCATGCAATGTTTTCGTCCTGGTGCATGTGCATATAGGACTTTAAACGCTGACCCAATCATTGGAGTGGAGAAATCTGAGCAGCTCTTGTCTTGAGAGCAGGCAAGGGTGAAGCAAGGTGAGTATAAAGTGGTGCCGGAATGAAACGGTGGAAAGAATGGGAGATCCCTGAGAAAACCCATCAACCCGCAACATCATCTGGCATGATTCCCATGTGAGAAAATGCAGGGAGTGATACTGCTGGGAATTGAACCTGGTTCGTTTTGGTGAGAGGTGAGTAGACTGACCACTACACAACTGCAGCTCCAGTGGAAAGTTTATCACAAGGTTCAATGCAGGCTGCTATCGTAGTTTAGCTTCTGCCCAAATAGTATGCTGTAAGATAGAGAAGTCTGGGAAAAAAAGTTTTCAAACACTGCTGGAGGGCTCAAAAAGAATAAAGCACGCATGATATATTGAAAGTACCATCCCCAGCATGTCTTGGATAAATCTTCTTTTCGTAGGTAAACATACCGGGTTCATATTTAATAGTTTCATAAAAAATTTTTTTTTTCAAACTTGCTGCAATGCGGTATAGAGAGCTTTTTTCTGGAAAATCCATTACACCTCTATTGATACTATTAAAATAATTACTGTATATAATACTGCAAGGCAAAGTATTATTCCCACTCGCACTTTATTTTTCAATATATGAAACTCTGAAACTGTAAAATTTCTGAACTCCTTTGTAAACAATCAAAACGGTTTCTTATTCGATGCGTGTGATATAGTTGTACATGTTATTGTTTCACCATCTTAGCATCAGCACATGAAAGTATTTTTAGCAGAGTGTTATGGATTATATATACGTCAAAATGTATATTTTTTGCATAACTAAGTTTTAGTATGATTTCGCCTCAATTTTTATGGCCCAATTAATGTTTAAAAAGTTGTCTTTTCCAAACACCATTTTAGTACAGCATTAGGCAATTAAATAAAAATGTGTAAAAATGTTATTTAAGATTTTTAATCATAAGAATAGTCACTGTTAAAGACGTTTATTCATCACTGATTTAAATTCATGTTGTTAATTCATTTAAATATTTTCCTGCAAACACATAGGCTAACCTCTCAAAAATGTCACGCCTTTATTTGGGCACATTTGAAGAACTTATTTCCGTATGGACATTACTAATATATGTTATTTTGATATCTCAGTATGTATTATTATGACCAGCTTTAATTACATGTACACACGCTAGCCAAGTCAGCACATCATGTGAAATGATATAGATTTCCAGTGACCATAAACGTTAAAATACAAAAAGCAATTATAAAATGTATAACTTTATTAACAACAAATAAATGAGCCTAAATGTTAAATTTATTATGTAAATAAAGATTTTATATTTGAGGTTATGAACTACCACACAAATCACATTGTTCAAGGCACGTAACAATAACTAACCATGGAACGAAACAGATAAAAATGTAAATTCATGAAATTCAGAGCCTTTGAATACTGGCATGGAAATGGGTAAAAAGAAGAACAAACAGAATAGTGGATCCAATAACTTGAAACGCTGCGTCAGCCAAGTGATGTTATGGATTTGTTAGAAATACAAATGTGTTATCATTGTGCCATTGTGAAGAGCATCTGTCATGCATGCCACATTTTGGTATTTAGGCTGTAATGTTTGTGGATCCATTGAGTCATGCTTTAATATTAGGCCTCGTGACTGCTAGTTGTGAGAGGGTAGAGTGGAGTATCTTCCAGATCGTGCATAATTGGCAAAGTGCTTTGGTTTGGCCTTTGACCAGGTGGCAGGTTGTCACTATTTTGCTTTTTGGGAGTGGCAAGGTGACTGTAAAACAAGGCAGAAGGCGTGTCAGGCACCACTCGGGCCTTACAGTACTCAGTATGCGGGAACGAGACTTGTCAGGCGGTGTCGTCTCAGTTGCAGGTAACTCATACCATGTACCAATCATCTAATGGCGACTAGCTCTGGAGGAAGAGCTTTTGCTTGTGTTAACTGTTTGTTTGTATTGCTGAGTAAATGAATGGGATGTAAATTTCACTATGGAACACTTTTGCATTTTGGTATGAAGCTGGCAGCGTTTGGGTTAGCAATAACTACTGAAAAGTGACTTGAAATATCCAAACGTGTTATTTCATGCCACGTTATTTAAACAATTATAAAATCACTTTGTGGAAATGTGTTACTTTGTCTGTCTACAAGCACCACTTGGACCCCCCACGAAATGGGGTTAGATGTGCTGCAATACTGCTGGGTCCTGACAGGTAAGATGAGTTAGCTGCCTCAAGTATTTGAGGTTGCCTCATCGGACGTTAAGGTAATATCTGCTAGTTTTTTCCCCGATTCTCCAGCGCATTTATTTATTTTGCACGGAGTTTTCTAATTTGGTCGTGGCTTCCCCAGCAGGATCATTGAACAAGGTACTGGTCATAGGTACAGCATTGTTTTTCGCTGTTGATTGAAAACTATCCCATGCCTACATTGTAAAAGTAAAGTAAACTACTATGATTATCAAAATACAAGAGTAACATTGTACTGCTCTTGTAGCAAGCATGCGTGATATATTGTGGTGATATTGAATTCTTAATTGCATTAAAGTATAAATATTTTGTAATATTTTTAAGTCACTGTGTGTGGCAGTAGATTCAAAAATTAGATATTTGTGTGATCACCTATTTCTTAGTGGTTGCATTGTATTGTAAAATTCACATTACATCTAATTACTTGTTTGACAAAGTGAGTAGGCTGACAATAACTGGGAGTAGTTATAAACTCTATTAGAAAATGTGCATGCTCAGGGTGATATGTATTGGATTCAAGATTTAATATTTTTTGGGTATAGTAATTTTTATATTACTGTGTGTAGCTGAAGGAATTTTGATATTGAATTATTTGTGTGGTAGAATTGTTTCACATAAGTTGCATTATAGCTATTTCAAGTATTATAAAAATAGCATTGTCGCAAATAGGAAGGTAACTCTATTTTATGACAAATAGTATTATTTATTTGCATAATAATTAAATACCTGTTTGCTTAAGTGAGTAGAAAAAAAAAAGGTGAACCCTATCCACTGCTTTAAATAGACACTACTTTATTTATATTTGTATATGATGTATTTTAAATATAGTATGTGCAAGTGTAAGAGCTAGTTCGTTAGCAGATGCTCGCGTGAGTGCAGAATTCGACCCTTGTTGCCTGCAATTGTATACATTGTTGTAATGATACTTTTTTTGTGCTTTATAATAAAATGTCACTTATGAAATGCCACTTGGGCTTTTATTTGATTTTCTTTTTGCTCCAATGCAACAAAAACTATCTGACCGCACCTTGTGGTAATTTACTTCTGTGCCATCTCTTTGTGGGTCACCATTTTTATTCTTATGTGAATAAAATAAAATCAAAACTCTACATTTCTGGTGCTGTTAATGTTTAATATTTTGTCTAGTAGGGCGTTAGGATCTGGAACTACTGCTCCTAATTTGCTGTGAGTATTGTTATCATTGCTTACACTAAAATGTATACAATTACCGGCCAGTGATTTTTTTCAAAGGTAAATTTCAAGAGTGCTTATTTTATCATACCAGTTGGTCTGTCGGGGCAGATGCTGTAAATGCACTGATAAGAGACTACAAAAAAATTAAGATTCTTTGATGGAATTATCTAAAGATCCCAGTGCAAAACCTGCAGCTCGATTGGAAGCTGAAGGTCTGTAACTCAAATTTTGTAGCTTTGAAACTAATTTCCTTCTGTTTTGTGTAATGAAATTTTGGAAAGAATTGGCAGTGTAGCAACAATTTACAAAAGCAAACTCTCAATCTTGCAGGTACTAAGCAGGTACTTTGGAAGGATTTTTAAATGAAAAATAAATGAATTTGAAAATTACAAAAAATCTGCTGTTATAATTTCTGAATGCAAAACACCAAGGTACACAAGCCTAAGGAAATGCAAAGTATTCGCTGATGAAACCAAAGGAGTCAAAGACACCCTTGATGGAATAACAGTTTTCAGAACCGGAGTATTGATTAAAATCATTGATTCATTGATAGAGGGAGAGGGAGGAGGGTGAGGAGGGCGAGGAGGAGGAGGAGGGCCTATCAATTCCTGACTAATCACTTTCAGGGCTTTTCCTTTCTAGTGTCTCAAGAATCATCAGGTGAAGTTCTTATGAAGACCACAGTAAAATTATCACACTGCTATCCAGATGAAATTAATGGTGAGTTTATAAATGAGTGCTTCCATTTCAAAATGTATACAGAGCTGGAAGAATTGAAAACCCTACCAAAAATGTACATTTATATAAAATTAAACAGTTTAAACAATAATTTCCCTAAACCTTGAAATTGTTTTAAAGATTTTCCTCACCTTATCATTTACCGATAATTCAGCAGAAAGGGGATTTTCCGTGTGAAACAGAATAAAGAACACTAAAAGATAAACTCTTGTGGACAGTAAACTCAATGCTTTACTGCTAATGTGTTGCGAGAAGGAAGTAATATTGAAAACAAACTTTTCTCAAGCTACAGACAAATTTGTTCAAGCAAAAATGAGGAAACAGAGCTTTACATTTTGTTTTTGTTGTAAGAGTGATATCTCACTGTAATTTATATTTGTTAAATCAACTTTTCTTTTGTAATTACATAGGATGTTTGTCTTTTATTTACTACTAGGTACTAGACAGTTTTCAGCAATATACTGCCAACTTCCAACATTAACCTAACAGACATAACAACAGAACAGTAAATGTGTGGATGGGGGAGAGGTGAAGTTATCCTTGCACAGGACCCCACTCACCTAAACCCAGGGCCTGCACAGAGTGCTTACTTGAAAGTTATCCAAATATTTATATGTATAATGTCTCAGACATGTCTTACAAGAACATTAGGTTAAAAAAATGTTTAAACATTCATACAATTACAAATATAAAGAAACTAAAAAGTTCTTGGCAAAGGATGCTGCAAACAGGTAAGAATAAATGTTCAGTGTGTATACTTAGCAACAATGTAGCCAACTTAATCCTACAAAACCTGTCACATGGCTAAGCTGAAATCTACATTTATTACTTAACCTAGTATTTGTTAACAAATCGGAGGTGCCCACCTGAAACCTACAATGCAGTGGTAATAAGTGATGGCTTTTGATTAAAATAAATTAGAAATAAAAAGGAAACTGATTGTTATGGTGGGTTTTATAAATAATTTTCATGTCTTGGATAAGTAAGTTTCATACAGTGGCAAAGTCAAAGAGGAAGGTGGGGGGCGGGATGGGTGTTACAGAGGGTCATAACCAACCCCCATGAAACAAAAGTTTACATTTGAAAATTGGGATTGATTAGTTAAATATTTTTTGTCTTGTTTTGAAGTAATTATTTTATTCAGAATAAAATATTTTATCATGGTATCTATTAATGTCAACTGTTTCTGTCAAAATGGTGTACATGTTAATCTGGCAGTAATAATTCATAATGTAGAGAGCGAAAACTCCCTCCCCTTGAGATAATTCTAGCTGTGCTAATGTTTTCATACACATCTTTAAGCTTTGCCAAATACAACGTACGTAGGATTCAAGCGCAAAACCTAGCACGCCAAAGGTAGCATTAAAAAAATAGCAGCTCATAAACCAGCAACGAGCTAAGTGTTGACATTTACCACAAACTTTTTGCTAATATTTGCCCATTATTATTGGGTGCATATAAAAGACATTGCAGGCAGCACGAAAAATCAAATGGTTAATAGACATAATAATAGGTGATCTATAATAGGTTTTGCGAGAAAAGTTCGCTGTGACAGTAAAAAACTTGACATACCTGCTTCCAATTTTTCTCTTCACGTAAACATATCGGAAAGAAAAATATTTTTATGTTCTTTTACTCATTTTTTCCCTTTCCATTTTACATTGCCCAGATTAGATACCAGAAATACTGATTTCATTCGCTATAACATAAAGCACTACACAACTCCTTATCTGCCAGTCTGAATTTGATGAGACAAGCAGTTCAATGAATGTGAAAATGCTTTTCATTTGCTTCTGTACAATACCCAACTATAACTATAAATATTAGGGAAGGAAACTTGCCTGACCATCATTTGTGTGGAAGGACAACTACATAACTGACATTGACGTGCAATCTCAAGGGCCTGCGGCAGTGTGTTGCCTAACCAGGCAACAACATATGTATTTCTACATTCAAAATGCTTCACTCAGAAATACTAGTAAGGATAAATTATACTAGAATATATGTTATAGTATTTTTTCTTGAATTAAACTTCACTCTTGCAGTATTAACTTAGTTTTTTAAATTTTTAACCTTCGAAAAATTTTCCTATGAGCTCTTGTGTGTTGAAGGTACAAATTATACTGTGTAACTCGTAAAAAATTTTTTTTTCGGGTGGAAGTGGGGAAGTGGGGAGGTGGGAAGTGGTATATTGTACCGCTGTAACTCCCTGTTCCTACGCCACTGATTTTGTGTGTGTGAAGGAACTTATAACACAGACCAAGATCTTTTGAATATGATACTCTCAAATCTAAGTGCCTAGTATGAGTGAAACACAAATGGCTAATAACTGAAAACAATGAGTTTAATATATTAAGCAAAAAATGCCTCGAGGAAGCAGCCAACTTGCCACGTAATTTACAGGTGGTACTAAGGGACCAAGAAACACAGTAAGAGGGGCTGAGATTTCATGTATATACTAATACAATTAGAAAATGTTAACAATAGTGTAGCAATATTGCACCATCAAACAGTACTGGCACTACCTGGAGGAATAACAGTTTATTCCAGAACTTGGAGAGAACACATTTATATAAACGTGTTCAATTTATTTTCTTCCTTTTTGGTTTGTAATGATTGTGGAATGCATTCACATTTTGCTAAATGAACAAAGTTCTGAATTGTTTTCATTTATTTAAATGAATTGGAACAATATTTTGCATTCCTTTTTAAGTTCACATAGAAAAACTTTATTACAAAATCAAAAAAATTAGATCAAGTTAACATATTTACTGTAACAACTTAACAAAAATACTGCCATTTTTGTAACATAAGAGAAAAATTCAATTCCGTCAGTTTGGTAACAGTGACTTGTTTACAGTTTGCAAGTTTTGTGCTTTTTATTCTGTGAATGTGAAACACGAAAGTGAAATGAAGTGTGTGTGATGGAAGTAAACAACTATAAAATACTTTTGCCATGAACTGGTTTTCAAAAACAATTCAATTTGTTTCTGAAAACAGAAACAAAATAACTGCATCAAGCAATTCATGCTGACTGCTGGCAAAGACCTTTTAAGAGTTGTAATTAATATGTTGTCAAATGTTGGGCAACATATACAGGATTCTGACATAACTGTAAATTAATTCCTTTTTGTCAGTACGTGAATTGACAAATTCCGAAAATTTTATCCCCACGGATAAATTTATTACTATCCATTCCAACAAATAAAGTAACTAAGTAGATAAGCCTAATCATTATCAGTTTCAGCATTTGGCATAATTCAGGACATATGAACCAAATTCAGTATAAATTTGGTTGAACTATGTGTGCAGAAGTGTGGATAATTAATAATAATTTGATGCACATTATATTTTATGCAAGTAAATACATAAATTGTGCTTAAAACTACTTAGTTCAAAGTTCAACAAATTCACAAGCATGAGTCAAAACAAATTGTATGCTCTGGCTAACTACATCTCAGTTTTCTGTTGATTGTTGTAAAAAATGTTTAAAATAAAATTTTAAGTTTATGCTGTGTCTGAGTTTTGTACTATATGTCAGATTTTTAGTTAGGTACTATAAAGTTCAATGTTAAAAGTATTTTACAACTTTCAATTTTTAATGTTTCTCATTTACAAAGATCTTTATTTTGGCTATGTCGTGTTTGTGTGCCATATATGTTATGTTAAAATTATTATTATAGTTACCTAGTTAGTGTAAAAAGTTCTTTCAAATTGATTAATGATATAGGCCTACTTAATGGTGTAGTCACTTTAACTTTCCAGTGCCCCACATGAGGTTTGAAATAATATGAATGATAATTTATTTGTACAGTTATAACCAAAAATAATATTTATGTAAAACTGTTAACAAACATAATTCCACAGTGAGTGGAGTTATTATGAAGACTTAAGATTATGTAGCAGACATCAAAATTGGCTACTGAGAATCACAGCTCCATTTTGGTAGAGACATGAAACTTAAATGGCACAATATTAAAATTTAAAAAAAATTCAAGTCTTGGATTAGTTCTTCATTTTTATTTTAAATTCCAAATAACAGGTACACAATCTCTCAGTAATGCAGAGTCAAGAACAGTCAGCTTTTAACGGGACAAACAAAGGTCAGCGTCGCAGTAGTTCATTTATTATTGACGTCATTCAAAAGCTTGCATTGCGAGAGAAATTATAAAAGTCAGGAAGGAAATTAATTTCCCTCCTGGCACCCTACTGACCTCCTACACGGGCTTGTAGTAGACTGCTAGCAGGCTGTAGGTACTCAGGGCTCATATTGCCAAGTGCTGACCCCCCTCCTCGCACCAAGGTACCAAAACATGACCAAATAAGGGCATGGCATGGTCCGTAATCTCATCTGAACCACAGCCCACGCCATGCCAAACTGCGTCGTAACTAAAATTAATAAAATTTCTAGAACATTCTTGAAAGAAAAGATGTTTGCAAAAGCGGTAAAAGCTTTTAGCTCCAAATACTGACACAACCTTAACTACAACTTCAGAAAAAGCAAGCGCATTACAGATAAACGTTTCAACACGGCCAAAACTTTGAATACTGATAAAATATTATAATTCCTCATAAATCAAAAGAAATTTAACCAAATGTCTGTTTCAATTATTATTAATTCCATCATTACAAGATTTTAAAAAATGTAGTCTACTTGAGAATATTCAGCTAAATAACCTTAATGAATCAAATATAAATTGTTATTTCTTTCTGTCTGATGTGGTCAACAACATTTCTAACCAATGTATCTTCAATGTACAATTAAAGTTAATTCACAACAAGACTGGTCCCTTTACATAAAAAAAATTATACAAATCTATAATTAAATTAAATTATATATATTCTGTAAAAAGACAATGATCAAATTTAATTTGTAGGTTAATGTTAAACACTTGCTGGTACATAGTATAATTAATGCTTTCACAGAGCTCAGCTCGACAATGCAATGGAAATACTAGTAATAACAAAAAAAGGGGTTAACAACAAGGGAGCCAAAAAGAGCAATTTGGGTGGTAGTGGCGTGTGGTGAAACTTTTGTGTTGGTAAGCTGCACGAGAGAGTTGTTACATAATAATACACATATACGCACGTGCACAAATTTATACAGTTTCATCTACAAAATAAAAAAATTAACTGTGCAGATAAGAACATAATATAATACAAGAAACTAAAAAAAAAAACCATAATTGCTTAGGGTTGCAATATCCTTCATATAATATGCAACAATTAATTTATCTGTTGTTCATACATACTATCTAAACAAGAAAAGACATATAACACTTCTACAAATAATAAAACTTGCGACAGTTTAATTTTACGAATACTACTGATATGTAAAATTACAAATTTCTTATAAGCTACACATGAAGCAAACACAATATGGATATTGTATTTAATGAATAGTTTATATAAATGCAAGGTAAGCTCAATTATTCTCTCTATGAAAACTCATCTGCATGTCACACAGCAAATTGTTTTCAATAACGTCAATTTTTTAAAGTGTTTCTTGTTGTTATGTGCTGCAGCTGTATGTCTTTATTCTCTTCAGTGCTGAAAAACTTTCTGTGGAGGCACTAGTGGTGGGAATAGTTAGTGTCAGTTTGCACAACTTAACCACTTCTGAATATGCAATATCCAAGCTGTTAGAAAGGATAAAAAATTAAACTTCGCTTACATTTTTGCCTCAAAACTTCTGGGATATATAAACTGCAAAAAGTTGTGCTCACAGTGCAACAACATCAAAAAATTACCGTAAAATTTTAAGACAGACTGCAAACTAATTTTGGGAAAACATTCTTGATGATTTTTAAAGTTGCTTGGGTCTAGAAGCTCTAGAAACTGCAGAGATTCTAAACTGGAAAATCTGTCGTCCACTTGCTGAATAACTGTGTCAATAATTTCATAATACAGATGCCTACACAACTGTTTTAAGATAACGATCATCACTATACTTGAAACATTTCCTGATCATCTCTTGAGCTTCAGCTTATGGTTCAGCATTTGTTTGCTCCCAAAAAGTTTCAAAACAGTTATGTTTGCAGTAGGTTAGAGAACTTATTTACTTTCGTAGTACAGTACCTAATGTCATGTAGCTTAGTTTGAAGAATACTGTACAAAACATCTGTATGAGGGAAAATGTCTGCAAAATCCTTCAAAAGAAAATTGAAATTAAAGTTGTTCAATGAAGCTAGAAAACCTTCGGCACTAATGACAGATTCCTTTTCCCAGTTTTCTTCAGGGTCATTGATTTTCTCCAACCAGCAAATTAGATCTTCTTGGTATTCATATACCGAGCCAACTAAACGTGACTTAAAATTCCAGCACGCAAATGAAACACACTTATTTACATCAAGGGCCTTTGCTCATTTGATGGATTTCGCAAAAAAAATGCTGCCAATCCACTCAATGTAATGAAAAAAATTCTGCATTCTTTTATTGAGCAAGAAGATTGTGACAACACCAAATTTAACATGTGAGCCATGCAATGAACAAAAGTTGCCTGGGACACTTTAGTCTCACAATTGCAGGCCATTCAAATGACCACCCGTAACAGCAGCACCATCATAGCTTTGAGCTACAAGATTTTTCTCGCAGCTGTAATCCCACCAATTTGCTGACAACATTGTAAATGGCCTCAGCAGAGCGATTTTTAGACACATTAAAAAAACCTATAAATCTTTCTTGAACTTTACCATCCTCCCCAGTGTACCAAAATTTGCAGGACAGTTGGCCTTGATTGCTTATATCTGTTGTTTCATCAAGGCTAATAGAAACAAATGTAGCTTTTTCAATTTAATTTCTTATGCATTCACTGACAACAATGGATACACTAGAAATCAAATCATTTTGTATTAGATTTGAAAGTCCCGTAAAAATTGAGGAAGTTTCAAGATGATGTTTCAAAGTTAAATCGAAATGACTGATGAGGTTTATTTGGTCAACATTATTCCCTTTGTTTCTTGAATCATGTTCATTGTTGGGACCTATGAAAGGAAGTTCCTGCTTTTCTAAATAACAAACAACATCTACAAAAGTCTCAAGATTTCTCTGTTCTTTTTAACAAGTTCATTGTGTTGTTGAAGTATTTATTTTTGTTCATCAAGCAAGTGGTCAAACATAATTTTGTCAAAAGTTTTCACACAAACGATTGTTTGCAAATGAGTCTGGCACAAACAATGCTTCTAAAGCTTTGTGCAAATAGCCCATATCACTGCAACCAGTTTTGCTCCACACATCTTTTTCTTTCGCGAAAAGCATACATGGCCAACAAAAAATTTTACAAAGTAATTGACAGCCCATCAACTCATTTTGCGAATACAATTTACTATTAAATTTGTAACAAAAGATTTTCCTGTAGTGCTTATGTCTAGAGCTGGAGTCGGTCTCTCCAAGGCCAAATTTTTTTTTCTTTTCAAAATGAAAATGAGTAAAATCAGACTTCAAAACAGTACAAATAGCGCAGTGACTATATGCTTGACTGATGCCAGGTTGAGGGTCCCATTTCATCCTGGACAGCGTAAACTGCGGAACTCAAAGCTTACCTTACAGGGAGATGTCAAACACTAGGCATTGCAGCGGTGTCACACATCCAAAATGAAATAAAATGTACATAAAATTGAACAATCTTTATTATACACATGTAGAACATTAAAAACCTTCATTGTACGAACAAAATGTGTTAAATATTTTTCATCACATGCAATAACCCCGTACGTAAAAAACACCACTGGCACAGGGTCAGCTGCTGTGTCTTCAGCAATCCTTGGCTGATCATTTCCGAAGTAGTCTCAAGAAAGCACATTATCCCTTCCCGACCTTCATGTTACCATGATAAGCTAACCCAACAAAGGCAAAGAGAAAACTTGAACTAGGGAAACAAAAACACAGTAAAAAAAACCTGAAACCCTGGTCGCCATGCTGTAGAGTGAATGTGCATGTGAGACAGAGATATATTTTGGCACAGGGGTCTTTCGCAGCTCGTGGGAGCAAGAATTAATGTGTGCTGAAATTGAAATATGGATAAACGTGGATTCTTGGGACTGGCAAATAATAAATACTACAGCAATAGCACAGGGTAAGCAGGGCTTACCTAGAATCTATTGAATACACACCACTGGTGGGTGTGAACTAACCAGCTTAAATATGAAAAGAAACAGAGATTCCCACGAAGCTACACAACTGTTCCTGTTAAGGCCAAATCTGTGACTTATGATTAATAAGAACATTCTAAAACCCAAGAAACCCTCCACACCATTGTCAAGAAACACTGGTGTAAAGAGATGACAAAAGATATAACGGAATATGTATAGAATTGAGAGAAATGCTTCACATAAGACATATGCTAATTAGCACACTTCTCTGACTTGCAAAGACTTAATAAATTATGTCTCCAACAAGACTGATAGCTATCCACCAAATGGGAGGCTTAGACTATCATAATAAGATTTTTTCCCCACATGGTGGTACCCCATAAGTATCTTAATGGACAATTGCACAATTTATGGGAAAACAGTGGCTTGGAATGTGAAATAAGTGGCAAGTGAAACTCTCCACAACCTCAGAATACCATACAAAAAAGAAACAAAAATATAACTCTGCAGAGGAGAATATCAAAAGACCTGGCACCAAACACCTTCTTGTTGGTTTGTATACGCTCCATTTCATATACGTTAGTAAGATTTTGACAGTTCAACAAATTTTTACTTTTAGTTTATGTATCCTTTCACCATCAGCTGGTGCGGCAATTGGAGTCTACATGAAGGGGTTTCCGAAACAAAAAACATGGCGTGTTTAGGACATAGACAGACAATTACTGGCCCAATAGAAATTACTAGTAATCAAAATTGCTGTACACAAAATATACGTTACTTTAAAAATTATGCTGAGTTCGCAGAAAAATAAAACTATTGGTATCTGTTCGTAAATTTGTTATTTTAGATACAAAACCTATTCATTTGATCTTTATAGCTGGTTAGGTCCGAGAAAGAGCACACAGATGACACGCACATGTTAAAGCATGTGAGCCGTGCATGATAGTAACAGAGAGCAGCAGGTTTGCCGCCTATACATGATGCTTTTTAAAATTTTGACTTTTCTCCTATTACTGTCTCGAAACAACACAAATTTTAAATATATTTAATCAAATTATTAGAAGAAATTGCAGCCAGTGCACTCAGAATAGCCAACTTAATATTAACTTTTGTTCATTTGTGCATCAGCTGGTACACAATTTTGTAAACAGCACTTTGTTTGTTTCGTATACATCAAGTTGCCACTCACAGACTGTCAAAATATTGCCACCTTATATGAGATAGACTGTACATATCTGTGTGTGTGATATGTGTATGTGTGTGTGTCCACAAGTACTGCACTGTGAGTAACTGTATTTTCTGTCTCCTTTTTAAAATGTAATTAGTAGCTTAGCGGCCTATTCCCAACATATATTTTCTGTGCTGGTCATTATTATTAGGGTTTTTAATTTTATGAGATGGTTTTAGTCTTTTTAGGAGCTGTACTAAATATTCAATTAGTAAAAATATCTTTTGTGTTTGAAACAGCTAGGAAAAAGTTACAAAGTTGCAATATAAACAGACATGGAGTTTTAATAATCATTATTGTCATTGAAATTGTCCATGGTTACATACATATAATCTTCATATGTCCAATACTTATTGTCAGACAATGAAACACATAAATCTAAACTTCAATCAGTAACTTTATGTATATTTCAAAGAAAGAGAAATAAACAATTGGTTGTGCACGACACCATATCTCCAGTTTTGCCAACTTCCAAGTCGTAACAATTCCACCATCATATCTGAATGTGTATTTTAAATAAATATTTAAATGTTAAAATCACAATTTAACTATAGACCACAAATTAAAACACCATTATTTATAATACTTTAAGTATCAAATCTGATAAAATGAAAAATATATAAATTGCATTGGCTAGCTAATTGATGAATGTGAATCACAATATATTCAATGAAAACAAAATTTAAGTGACTTTACTCAGTCTTCATTAAATAAAACATTTTTCAAATTGACTCACCCAAAAACCAGGTTGCATTAATATAATCACTGCCTTCTACACCAGGTTTTGGAGTTAAATTTACCCGTGCACTTTCAACAGGTAAAAGTTCAGAGCGATTTTTGGTTCGATTGCATGGCTTATTTGCAGATATCAAATGGAAGTCTTTCAGTTGAAATGATGTCACAAGCTGTAATGAAATAAAAAATAGTAATTCACATATCGCAATGCATAATGTAGTAAGACATAGAGAGATTATGAGTGTTACCTTAAATTGCCTGTCCAACAACTTTACTGGTTCCAGTTTGTCATCCACAGCCACATCGTTTGATCGCAAACTCTGAATATAACATGATAAATGTGTACAACTAATATTCGTTTCCCCACTTTCAATTGCCTCCAGCAAAGCATCATGAATAAAAATATACTGCTCTTCTGTTTGTACCAAAAAGTTCCTCTGGGTGCGGATGTGTCTTAAGAACCCACAAATGTTAACTTCTCCCTTGCTTCTGATCTGCTTCAACATAGCATCCAGAACTATATATGTGCCTGTTCTGCCAACACCAGCACTGCAAGAGAAACATATTTTTTAAAAATTTAGAACTCAAATGGTAAAAAGTAATGTGTACTCTACTAAATTCAGTTTATATGTATAAATAAGAGAAATTGCACATAACTAAAACTTTATTGGTTCATTCAAAAACTTTATTATTAAGGACTTATAAACTTGATTTCACAATTTCATATCAAAATAAAAATACACAATCAGTAAGGGATTTACATCTAAAAAATAAGAGAATCTTATAATAGCAAAATACTACTCTCTAAAAATTATATTAACATTTTGGCCACTGCACAGATATTACCAGGCTCAACAAAGTCTGAATTTAATATCTCCACTAATATAACTAAAGTGCTGAAGTGTTAATTTAATAAGCAGCAATTGTTATAATTAATTACTATCATTAGCATTCCACTGCTAAACTGAAATAAACCATAAGGTATTACGCAAGGTCCTCTTTTGTACCTGTAACAAACAGTACCAGGAAGCACTCTAACCAGGGGTGGCAAGGGTACATTGCACCCCCTGTTTTCCAGGAAAAAGGGTATGGGGGGGGGGGGGGGGCAACAGAGTTTTGTCTAATACTGTAATTGTGATAAGAATTATTCTAATTTTAATTCATAAGCAAAAGGGATTAAAAAAAGTATATTATAATACATTCTTTAAAGCTATTATTCCCCATGAGTTTGCTTGAGGGATATAGCAGAGACAAAAAGGTACTTTACTTGGAAAATTTTGAAACCAGTTATTAATGTTTTGGTGTACAACGTCAGTCAGCTGTTATGAAAGACAAAGTGATTAGTGTGGGGTTTTTGATGGAGGGCCTTGAGCTTGCACTGCCACAGCGGTACACAGGTACATTTCTGCAGCTTTGACCAAGGAATTAAATGAAGCACAACATTAGAAGAATTTAACTCCCTGCATATATATATGCACGGCTTCTTTCTTTATTTATTACTCGATTTATATTTGTTTCCTTTGAAGACAGGCAGAAAGAAACACGAGTCACTGGTTCTTGGCACGGGAAGGAGAGGAAAGCAACTCTGCTAACGCGGATTACTGAAGCATCAGTTACTATTGTCGATTCGTATAACAATACACTTATTCCCTGGTGGATTCAGTGCAGTCAAAATAGTCACAATTTGTTAACCTTTGTGACAATTCTTAGTTTTCAATTTCATACAAGCAATCAGATATAAAGAAGTCTGAGCTAAATATTTTAAATCAATGGCTCAAGAAACCGAAACATAAGTGTTCAGCTGACATCACATTTGATGGCAAAATTGCAACAGCTTCGACATTAGCAGGTACTAAATGTGAATAAATTCACTTGCCACTCAGTTTTTTATACTACAGATTGGCAGGTTGAGTTATATTTTGTTTCTTACATTATAAACATGGGTCTTTGTTTTTTGTATATAAATATATTTGAAGTAGTCTTGGTGTTAAAGATCTTACGATATAATGAGGGAAAAAAAAAAGTCATCAGATCTATTAGAGATTACCTTAACTTAAACAAAACTTTGATGAATCAGAGAATTATATTTTATACGAGGCAAATTATCTTAATTTTATGAAACAACCCTGTTTATTAACAATAACAATACTTTATGATGTGGCAAAATTTCTTATTTGCAAGTTTGCTTGGTGAGTAATGAGGGTGTATGTTTACAACAATGTGTTTTACTTCTAAATACGACTTCAAAACTTTTATAAAATAATAATTATAATGTTTTTCAACATATTTCAGCAATTTACAGCTCATGAGAACAAGGATCGTTCATGCATGTTTCATAGAATATATATATATATATATATATATATATATATATATATATATATATATATATATATATATATATATATATATATATATATATATATATATATATATATATATATATATATATATATATATATTTGTATTTTGAATATTGTTGCTGCTCAAAATTTGCTCGCTCTGGGAAATACATCTGTCACTATATTATCAAACAATGATTCACCATTATAAAAGATGCCATTATTAGCAACAATATTCACCTCATCTGCTTCAATTTGTCACAATTATGTCAAGAAATATTTATAAATGTATGATGATATTTCATTATTGTGGAAGTCCTAAATTAGAGAGTATGTACTGATGTGCAGGTTGCGCATGATTACAATTCCAATATAAAATATACTTGTTTTTTTCCACTAATGACCCAGTGGGCTATCTCAGTATCTGCTTGGTATTGCTGTATTCGGAAGGTCATGGGCTTCATTCTATATGTATATCTGAATTTATTACATCATTTGTTATATTCTAGCCATTCCAAGATTACAGCTTGTAATACTTTGCCTATCCCCGTGCTTGAAAAGTATTGTTGCCAGGAGTCACCTACAGTACTGTCACAAGCATTAACCTCCATAACGCACCTCCTTTGCTTTCATGTTACAAAACCATTATAGAAATTAACTATTGTATAGGAATTCTTTATTATATACTGACACGTGTCTTACCTCGGTGGGTAGGTGGTTAAGGCGCTGACTGCCCTCTCTAGATCGTCAGGTGAGCCTACTGCGGCATGATTGGTTAATGTTATTGGCCCGGTGGGTCGCGGTGGTTTTAGATTCCATGGGTTGCCAATTAATGGAAGGGTACCGTCGGACATGAGGGGAGTCAAACCTCAGAGTGAGGTGGAATGAGATAGTTTCCGCCCAGGGAGTTCTATCTTCCTCACTACTATGCTTGTCCCGGGGTGTATGAGGTGTGATGCGAGTTAAGCGATCATGAGGTGGGGATGGGTGGTCTGGCTGGAGAAACCAAGGTTATTCGTATGGGCCAAGTAGGTCGGCGTGCAGGAACGTAATTTGTGTGAGATGATACTACATGGGGTTTAGGAACTACCTTTGGCGGGAGTCGAACCCAAACCGTTTTTCCCGAAGATAGTTTAATGATGCGCGTGTTGTTCGTCCATCGGAGGGTCTACCTTGGTTGTGGTAATGATGGGTTCTGGGGGTGAAGGCTCCAGCTGAGCAGGCGCTTAAATATTTGTACAAGGGTGTCCAGTGACCTAAGGGGACGAAAGGGGATATCTGCCTAAGTGTTGCTTCAGTTCCTGAAGGTGGGGGTTCGACCTTGCTCATGTCCCCGTTAGTGGGGTTGGCTTTGAGAGCTCTTTCTAAGGTACGGCATTCTCTATGTTGTTGATGACACTGAACCCCACCCTTCTTACTATGTAACTGTCTTGTCCCCTGACCTTCCTGCAAACGTGCAGTCCTGGGGGCGTGGCTTATGCAGTCACACCCAAGGCCCTGACGTGTAGAAGTGCAGTCCGGAATTGGGACGTCACTGAAAGTAGGCACGGATACACTGGAAACCCAGGAGCTGCGGCGTGTCTTGTGCAGCCTAAGGCTTTCTGCAAGCTCAGTCTCCTGTAGAGTTCAGTGCACCTCACTGCTAGTCTCCAGCAGGATTTAGTTACTCAACCTGGCACAAGCTGTACAAACACACTTGAAACTAAAATGTTAAATGACACAGGGACTAACGTTACAAATGATGGTAAATGGGCAAATTAAATTTACGTAAGTTTACTATGTGATTTATGAAAGGTGGAAAGTCCTGGCTAATCAATTACAAGAAATAGCTAACTAGCTAAAAATATATGGAAAATAAATAACGCACTGAGCAGACAAAGGTGAGCCTGGTAAAATTATTAATAAATTGCAAGAAATAAATCTAAGGTAAATTACGCAGTTTTACAGTGTATCTTAATTTACAGAAATTTATCCAGGGGGTAAACTAAGGCGTGACGACCTGCTACAGCGGAGTCATGGAAGTTGACTGGGGTAAAGGGTGCAGGAGTGGGATTACCTCTGAAAGTGTTGCTGCCCTCACGGTCAGCTGGTACAGTGGTGGACAAGCCTTATCCAAGCTGCAGGGATAGTGCAGCCTTCACAGTCAGCAGAGATAGAGTTAAGTCTTCTTGCAGGCTTCTGAGTGCTAAGGCATGTCACAGGCTGAGTAGAGGAGAGAGGTCTTGTGCAAAGCTGGGAGTGCTCACTGACCTACGCGGCCAGTGAGTCCGGCTTCTCTGCTGGAGCGTGGTTCTGGACTTCCTTATATACGAAAACATCTCATGATCAGTGATCTTCTGGAGGTGCGAGGTAGAGTAGCCTCCCAACACTGGGTAGGTTAATCAGGTGTTGCTGCAGCGCCACTCATTTCTTGTCACACACCGCTTAGAGGCGACGACAAATTAAAAAACCTCTTTCTAAGGATGGCGGGTTATGACGTCACCAGGTCGCACGGGTGCTGCCATCTCGTGGGTTTGCTGGAACTTCTTCCACAGCTAAATAGTAGGATCGTGGTTCGTCAAAATATTTTATTTTAATTGTGAGGGTGGCGCTTGCATGCGGGATTTCGGATGGGCAGTACATTTCATAATTAAATGCGTCAATTACTTTTACGTATGCGGCTGTCCAATGCATAGAGTCTCCTTGCTCGATACGTAGAATTACTTTGCCACTGGTACTAACTTGCCCCGAGCTCTCATCGGCTCGAGATGGGGCGAAGTCGCCCGTAGTTCGCGCATCTGCGCTGCATAGAATGTCGGCATTCATCAATACATTAGATATTGTAACAAATATAGGGCCCAATCTTTTCTGTCTGCTTTGAACAGTCTGTATTTTATGTTTTTTTTTGGAACGTAGTGAATAGTGATGACACTGTTCAACATATTGCTTACCAGTGCCAGCTTGGTGTGTTTTTACCCTGTACAAAAATGGCGAATAAAATACTTCCGAAGTTTAAGTATATATGTATTATTGTATGTGCACAGAGTAGTGTAACATTATAAAGGATTAAATGGAGCAACTTGTAATTTAAATAACTATTTTACCTTAAAAATTACAAAATACCTTCCGAATAATTTTATGCTGCAATCATAGGATGAAACTACTAGCCAGATAATGGCTTTGACATTGACAAAGAATATGTTTCTGTTGTGTAGAGAAAAAATGAAACTACGCAAAACACAATCTCAACAGCTCATACGCATGACGTCGGTTTTGCAGTACTTCACATATCTGCTTTAGACACTGCTCAACTCGTACATTTTTAAAATCTATTGTGCTTTACTTTTTTGCTATTTGTGTTACGAAGTGTCATCATAATTGCAGTAAAGTATTGTTTGTATGGTTACTTATTTGATCTATGTGGTCATTACTATATTTTAAGCCATTGTTTTCTATTTTCTATAACTAAATTGAATTTTGAACATTGAACACTATGTTAGTGGCAGGAAGAAACATATGAACTGTATCTTCAAAAATGATCAAGTGTTGATATATTAGTACCTGACGGGTACCATGACTACAATATCCCCCCCCCCTCACCCCAAACCAAAGAAACTGAAATAGTTCCGGTGCCCCTAGGCAGTACCATCCTCAACATTAAAATGTTTAGTACTTTTGTTTGTTTTATTTCTTTGAGAAGAAAAATTTCCAAAATTATCCTATAGTAAATGCGCTATTTATATTTAGGCTACCTTCCAAAACTCAAATGTAATGTGCAAATATGCAGATAAAAATAACTAAATAAACAATAACAATTTTAAACAATTATTCACAAGCTTAAATTTTTTTTTTTAATGTACGATAATTTTATTTGAACATTTCTCAAAAAAAAATATTAGTGTAATAATAAGAGAATTTTAATTGTAAGGATGATAATTAACAACAAAAAATTTAATATTCAGTGCATGACAAATTGGTAATAATTAAAATCAATTTTGGGAATTAATCATATTATACTATTTTTTATTGCTGTAAAACTTTTAACACTAAAAATATGTAAAATGAAATTAAATTTTGTTGAATGTATTTAAAATAAGTGTTCACTTTCACCAAGTAGAAAACTCACTTGAACGAAGCAAGGGAGGAAATTGGCTTCATGGCAAAAAAGATGGTCACACATTGTTCATGATACTGAGACAATATTGTCGGCACTGGTATCTGAGAAAGGAGGTGATAGCATAAATGCAGAATTTTCTTAACACACATCACACCTACCTGTTCCAGGACAAGACAAACTTTTTACTTTGCTGGATTTAAACTCCAGAACACTAATATGTTGGGCTGGCCCCATGTTACATGGATCAATGTCTGTTAGGGGCATGTGCCCAATTTTGTGAATTGATACTCAGTTGATATGAAAGCTAAGACATATGGATATGAAAACACAAATTTCATAATAATAATTATGTTAATATAATCATTCCAAATTATGTAGACATGCAATAATGAGGATACCAGTAATGCACTTGGCAACAACATACTAAAAGAAGTTGCAAAAATATTTTCATCACAGGGTTTAAGTAAGCCAAAGATAAAGTAAGGAAAGTTGATAAAGTACCTGCAATGAACAATGATTGGTCCTGCGTCCACAGGGTTAGCAGCAGACGACTTCTTTACAAAACTTAGGACGGGCAATGGATGATCTGGCGTTCCATGATCTGGCCAGTTTGTGTAGTGATACTGGTAGACAAAACGCTCAGCCACACAGTTCTTTTTCCTTTTCACCTGAATCATAAGAATTGGGATGAAAATTTGTTTTACAATGAAACATAAAGCTATATTTTTCACTGGAAAAACTACCAACCCGAATATAATAAAAAATAATAATTAAAGCCTATCATTTTTTACACTTAAAATAAAATATTATTGCTTTTTTAATATTACCTCCTCCAACCACATGGATCTCAAGTCAGTTCAAATACAAGCTATCCTAACCTTAACAACTACAAAGCCCCCACGGTAATCAAAATTTATGATGGCTTGGATTCAAGAAAGTTACACAAACCATTGTGACATTACAGAGCAATACTTCATTTCAACATTCTACTGGAAGAAAAAACACAAATTTCCTGTGTACAGTAGAGTAGTACATACTGAATGGAAGGAAATATTTAAAGATTTCTTTCCACAAAATATACATGTCAATGCTGGGCATAGTCTACAGTTTAATACTACACTTACGTTTGTGAAAAATGCAACACAAAGAAGGATATATGTGATTGAAACGAACTTTATACTACAGATTAGGTACATGACAATACACAATTGATTAGGAGTACAGAACTGCATATGATCTCTATCCTTGAGAAATCAGTATGGTGTGAAGTACCCACATGCTGCAATAAATGTCGTAGCATGGACTCTGAGAGAACCTGGATATGTTCCTGGGGAATCTCCCTCCATGTGGTTTGTATGCAAATCCACAAAGCATCAGTAGTGGTTGCTGAAAGACCATGATGTACAAGTTGCCGACCAATCATATCCCAGACATATTTGATGGGCAACATGTCAGGCAAACGTGCAGGCCAGGAAAGCAGTGGTACCCATCGTTCATTGAAGAAGGCTTGCACATTCCTCGCCACATGTGGCCCGGCATTGTCCTGCTGAAATATGGCATGTGGAGTTGCCTGAAGGAGGGACAGTACCTCGGGCTCTAAAACTTCCCTGATACAGCAGTTGTTCAGATTTTCCTCAATACATAGGAGTATTGCATTTTGTATCCAATGATGCTCCAAAACATCACACTTGGCATTATTCTGCTATGCCGCTCCACAATGCAGGCTGCAGGATTGCAGCCACCAGTCCAGCCCACAGAAAACCGCTTCAAACCATCAACGGATACCAATCCATACCAGTTGCAGTCATCCAATGCTGTAGTCACATTGCATGTTCCAGTACCTGCTCGCCGCTGCATACGACCCTCTTCTATCCACTGGTTCCACACACACATCACTCTAGTAGCAGTATGCCCTGTATGAGCCTAAATGTCATGGTATGAAACACCCATTTTCCGGACACCAATCATTCCGCCCCGTTCAAACTCACATGCTTATATGGTGCCCTTTGACATTGACAAGGCATACTAGCACTTGCTTTCACTTTGTTTGATGGCTCTCCACTGACTGAGCTTGGTGTAACACTGACCTTTCCATTCACACAAGAGAGGTTGCTGCTGGGCCTACATGTACACCATATCTCTGCAATTGTAATTACTTATTGCTGGTACACTATTCTACACATCTTCAGAGTTCGGATTCGGATTCATTTGGGAAATTCTTTCTGGGTGTTGCAATTTTCACAAATAATAGTGTATATGGATTAGGTAGAAAAAGCATTGTTTTTTGGACCTGGGAAAAAATTTTCACTTTGTACGAAGAAAAGTATATTCCCTCTTTAACAAAATTAATTCTGTGATTTTGTTTTATGAAAGCATATCTTTGGTTTACATAAAAGTGAGTTTGAAGCTATATCAAGTTAAAATGAAGCTAAGTTAGGTCATCTGTTCATAACTGTTACTTTGGTAATAATAATTTTACTCTCTTCTGCATCTATATTTTATATAGCTCGGAAAGTATAAAGGAATTGTTATGCATACCAGAAATACCAGATCTAGAGAGCCTCGAGGAAAATAATATGCATAATTGTAAGCTTATGTTGTACTGTGTTACAGAGACACTGCCCCAGAGAGTCACAGTAGTAAAAGTAATGAGGTCTATAACTAAGATTACCAACACTTTTCAGAAAGCTATGTGCAGTAAACTACACATCTACCCTGACAAACCTGGTTGAAACTGCCATCACTGGGATACATATGCTGAAATTGCTGGCATTAAAACGGCTAGATTTAAAAGTGATTTTTTCTATCAACATGAAGGTTGGAGGTATTTTAACCTACATGTAACACACTGAAAGCTTGAAAATGGGTAGAGGAACAAATTTATGCCCTGGAGGTAAAGGGCACTAAGACCATTTTTTAAGAGATTGTGGTTTTAACATAGGCTATACTCAATGCCAAAAAAATTGTTTCAACTACAAGGTAGCAACCTACAGGAGCAACATGGTCGGTAGGTTTGACTAGGTGAGACATAAAGACGATTCACGTTTCATGCTCAGCCATGCAAGAGATGTTGGCAAGGGCTGGTATTATCTTTGTACCTGCTCGACTATAAGATTGCACCAGTGTGTATTCTATCCAGTCTGACTCATGCTGTTGTCAAAGTGTACTTTGCTTCAAAGACAAGTTCTACAGTAATTTAAACAGTTGGGACACATTCAAGAGAGGTCAAATTATATGGTTGTAGGAAGCGGGATGGTAATTTTGCTGTATTGAAAAGCAAACTGGTCATAGGGATATTCCTGTAGCATGCTGCTGGCACCAGTGGACAGATTACGGTGTGCATACACACAGGCACGTGCACCCACGCACACATACACACACACAGATATGCAGGATCTGGGAGACCACAACATACCACACCAAGGGAGAACCAACAGGTTGTTTGAAGCATGGAGTGCCCCAACTGCCACAATTATGAACATTCAGAGAGCAGTGATGCCCACCATGCAGCATCCTGTGAGTGCCAGTACCGTTGTCAGATGACTGCATGATGCAGGACTATGTACACACAGACTGTTATGATGATTACACTTAACACCACATCAAAAATTGCCACAGACTGCAATAGTGTTGTGGCTGAGCATTAAGGAGCCATGCATGTAGAATAGCAGGCAATATTCAGTTGAGCAACTGCAATGTTCAGTTCCTGCTTTTGTCTTGGTGGTGATGACCAAGCAACCATGTGTGTATGCAATGTGGGCAGTGCTAAGATCAACAGTTTGTTGTTGTGACTGGCATCACATTACTGCATTAACCTACACATTATCAAATGCTGTTATGATCTACATTACGTGTTGTAAGGGGACCCAGACCTGAAGATACATTGGACATACCTAGTACAGGTGGCCTGGTGGCGGGTCGCTTTGACAGCGCTGACTGCTCACATGGAGCATTGAATTAACTGTGCAGCACAGGGAGTGTGTTTTGCTCCCTCAAAGTGTTGTAGTTTTCCCTCTGCTGGAAGCTGCTGTTAGCGGTGTGACATCACAAAAAAAGACCATCCAATTTCGTAGAAGATTTCATCATGTTCTCCGCCCTTCAGAGACTCTGGGTGCGGGAAAACGGATGAATAAAAACGATCGTTTGCTGTGTTTCGAGAGAGAAGTCCGAGAAGCTTTACGCTGGTGGAACATAAATTCCTTAAGGTGAAGAGGGCGGGGCGATGGGTAATCATGTTTTTTATGCCCAAATTTATGTAATGTTTAATTTTGTATATTTTTCTCTCAATGTTTATGTATCTAAGATTTTGAAGGAATAAATTTTGTGGGCAAAATTGTAACATGTACATATGAAGGGTTTTTTTATAATAAATATTTATATGACCATGTTGGTCAGGGATTTAACAGAATGTTTTCATTTCTATTTTGTAGGAAAAGAAATTGTATTTTACACACACATGAACACACCCACGAACACACACACACACACACATGCACCCACGCATGCACAAACCCACACACCCATGCATGCATGCATGAACTCACCCAAGCATGCACCCATGCACACTCAAACACATACACATAGACAGTTTTTCTATTCTGTATCTTTTGGGGGAACTAGTACAAAAAATAATTTTATCCCCAAATATACTGTTATGCGCTCGCTGCTTCGCATCCCTTGTGAGAGCGGAAATGTGTGAAGGTAACGTATGTAACTCAAGAGTAGGCGGTGGACACAAAGATCAGATGACACAGGCTTTCTGCAGCCTGTGGCCCCACAATAAATATTTTGCTGCTTGCGCTCCTGACATTCAGCTGATTGAATTTCCATGTTTATATGAAGAATTTTCTGGCAGTTTGCTACCCAAGCTTCTCTCAGTGTGACTCGGGGTGTGTCAAGCTTTCTAGGTCAAGGCCAGCAAGCATAAAAGTGTGACTGGCAGGCTGGACTACTGGACTGGATGTGTGAGTGAAATACATTACAAATGATGGCAACAGACAAACTGAACAAGTGTTAATGATAAGTACGAGTTAATTGAATATAACCAAACAGACATTAAGAAGGATGTTAATTAGAGTTGAAACAGACATTAAATATGACACATTGAACAGCTA
Organism: Dryococelus australis; assembly: GCA_029891345.1. NCBI lineage: Eukaryota > Metazoa > Arthropoda > Insecta > Phasmatodea > Phasmatidae > Dryococelus > Dryococelus australis. The sequence goes on along the minus strand of CM057009.1, from coordinate 292,345,804 downwards.
AGCATGTTCACGATAGTTTTCTACATTGGACAAAGAGTGGGTACTGGCAGTGCGAGGTGGCCCCAGTGTACCAACAGAAGACTGCATTTTGTGTACAAGGGAAACAAACCTGGCAGTTTAAAGTTATACCTTTTGAACTATGTAATACCCCTGCCACCTTCGAATGCCTGATGGAAAAAGTTCTGCCATTAGACATCAGTCAGGTTTATCTAGATGACATTGTTGTCACAGGAACTGCATTTGAAGAGCACCTATCCCGTTTAGACTCTGTATTTCAGAAAGTAGCCATAGCCAACTTGAAACTAGTTCCTAAGAAGTGATATCTATTCCAAAAGAAAATTAATATCTTGGGACATGTGTCGGTCCATGGAATAGGAACAAACTCGGAGAAGACAAAAGCAATAAGAAATTGGCAGACAACTACTGACAAAACTGAAGCGAGTTTTTCTGAAATTATTTGTACCTGGGTTCACTATTGATCTCCAAGCAATTACATGAACTGACTGAGGAAAAAAGGGAATTTCATTGGACCATTAAGTGTGAAGCTTCTTTTAGTATGCTAAACAATTTTGATATCCCCAACAGTCCTGGGTTTCCCAAAAAGTGAGGGTGCATTCATTTGGGAAACTGATGCCAACGATGGAGGCATTGGATCTGTTATATCTCAGGTTCAGGATGGGAAGGAAGACCACTAGAACACTCCAGTAAAGCATCACATAAGCCTGAGAGAAATGACTGTGTTACATGCAAGGAGTTTTGGCAATGGTGAAGGCAATATTACACATCCACTCCTAACTTTATGGCAGACATTTTATTCTGAGATCTGTCCATGCTTCATTACACTGACTATTCAACTTTAAGAACCCAGAAGGTTGAATAGCCCGGTGGATACAACATCTTCAAGAATATGACTTTGAAATAGGACAGATCTGAATGCCTTCACAGCAATGCAGAGATGCAATTTCTAGAAGGCCATGTGAGCCATTCTGTCATCATTGTGAATGCCAGGAAGACAGGAGTAGCGAATCACTGAAGGTACAAAGACAAGAATTCAAGGTACTTTATTTTGTGATGGGACATCTACCTGGAGTGATGAGGGTACTAAGCAAGATCAGCTGAATGATCCCACTTGCAGTCGTTAATAAAGCGGAAAGAAACTGGCTGTCAGCCAAAATGCGAAGAGCTATCTAGTCTAAGCACAGCAGTCAAAGCATTCTGGGCCACAATGGAATTCCCTTGTACTGAAGAATGGCATACTTGACAGAAACTGGGCGAGTAATTACTTAAAACATACATTACAGTTGGTCCTCCCAGAATGCAGTGTTTCTAAAGTCTTAGAAGGAACTGCATAATGCTGCAACCAGTAGGCACTTTGTTGTTAATAAGACCCTTGACAGGTTTAGACTGAGATCCTACTTGTTTTATCGTCAGGAGGCTGTTGAGAAGTGGTGCTGAATGTGTGACACATGCACTGGGAGGAAGGGCCCAAGGACCGCAGGACAAGGTCATCTCCAGAAATACAATGTTGGAGCCCCATTATGGGTCCCTTGCCTGTCATAGAGAGGGGTAATCGGAATCTACTGACAGCCCAAGATTATTTTAGAAAGTGGCGTGTGGCTAATCCATCTGGAAACAGAAAGCACGTACTGTGGCTGATGCACTCATAGAGCATGTCTTCTCGAGGTTTGGAGCGCCAGTAGAACTCCATTCAGATAAGGGAAGAAACTTTGAAGATGTGGTGATCCAGGATGTAACAAAGGTTCTGGAGACAAAAAAAGACTCGGACTAGAGCCTTACACCCTCAGTGTTTATGATCTCTTATTTGATTATAAACAAATGTAATAATCTAATAAATTCCTCACAATGGTCAGCCTACACTGAAGCTTAGATAGTTCATAAATTAAAACAGAAATTTTAATTGGTCCTTTTAAAATATTTTTATTACTGTAATTCGTGAAAGCACATTACATCATGACTTTTTTTTATAGTTCCAAAAAGCAATCTGTTACACACACCAGCCAAGTTTTTATAATAAAACTACTCAGTAACGAAGGCCCAAAGGGCTTTGTTTTCATTTAAAGTTTCCTTACGAACATAGTGACGTCAAACAAACACTAAAATGCGCTATAATTTGTGATTCCAAATAATATTTAAAGTAGATGTAATAAACTTACAAGTAAAAAAAAATGTACACAGCAGAAGTACCATAATGTATCATAACTTATAAATAACATGGGACCATTAAGAATAATACACTACCCTAAGACATAGCCAACCAGAAACATGATCTATTATGATATATTGCCTGTAATAAAGTACACGCAAATTAATGACTAAAATAATTCTTGTGTAGCTCTGTAAAAGTAACTTTATTTCCTAAAAGGGATCAAACTTGCAGTGTTTATTGTAATTTGTCACACATCTGTTGACTTACATCTTTTTGTGACTAAAGTAGGGAAAGTCTGAGTAACTCTTTGACTGTCAACTGAAATTTTTAAACCTATTTTACTGAGCATAGTAACACTAGATACTTACACTAAGAATACATTAATTAAAAATAGAGCATCATGAGTATCACAGCGTTCATGTAATGTCACTGTTTTAAATTTAGTATATTAACTACTATAAATAAAATCAGTGTTTTGTGGAAGTCTAAAGGCTATTAATTTAAATACTTTTTTTTTTTTTTTTTGTATTTTTCTAATCTGTTCGTATCAGTACTAATGAAGTAATTCCAAACTATGGAGCAATAATAATAATTTTTATTTATTTATTTAAGATTATTGAGCCACCCAACAGTGTGGTACCATTACCAGCGTGGCACATACATTGACGCAGGCTGGTTGGGTGTGTGGGTTGCGGTTAGTGTGCTGATTACCCTACTGAGTTCTGTCTATAGTCCTTCTGTGGCGTGTTCTCTATTCAAACTAGGTTTCTCTGCTTGGCGGATCATGGTTGGTTCACGTGGGTGCCGCTCAGTGGAAGGATTATTTCAGATTGGAGGGGAATCAAACCCGCCCAGGAAACACAATCTTAATCACCAACAGGGTTGCCAATAAGCGGAATGCCAGCTGTCCCAGGTTACTTGCCACGGACGGTAGGGACAGCAGATGATAACTTAACAACAACAATAAGAGGGGCTGGAGATACGGTCTGAGGTGCTGGCTTGATCCTGCTCGGTATCGTCGGTCTACTACTGGGGATGAAATTTAACGGGGCAGAAACTACATGAGGTTTGGAAACGGTTTTAGGGGGAAAGTTGATTTTGACCACTTTCCCGGATGTGGTACAGATCGTACACTTATTGGGCGGGCTTGCATCCTTGTCTTTATTAGGGGTCTGCACGTGTACTGAAGACTGTGTTTCCGGCTGATAGTAACTTACATGGTCTAAGTGTGGCCACGGCCAACAGATCCCCAGGTAGGCGTCAAGCTGCGATTGGTGGTCGAGCTGTATGCCAGACGAGACGTGGGGTGAACTCCGGCGCTGTGGATGGGGTGCATCCTCACAGTTACAGCGTACCGTAGTATGTGTTTGTGGTTCTCTCGGAAAAACTCGCTGCTCTCTAGGCCTATTCCGGCTAGGTATCCCACCTCTACTATTCATTTGTACCTCCAATTGTTTGACAGTACCAACACTCTTCCCATTCTGCTGACGTACAGTCCTGGGGGTATGTCTTTTCCAGACACGCCTGAGGCACTGACGCAGTATGTGTAGGATAGAGTTGAGTGCCGCTGCGGGTAGGCAAGGGAGCACTGGACACCCACGAGTTGCGGTATGTCCTTTTTGGACTATACACCTTCTTAAAGCGCTGTCTCCTGTACAGTTCGGCCTGTTACAAACCTAGTCTGCAGTGGGGTTTCTTTTAGGCAACATGCAAAACCCTTTATTTACAATAATGTGAGAGGATAATAAATGAAATAACGTAGTCAACTAAATTAAATTTGATGTAAAATTTATTGTTACGTCTTGAAAACAATGGGGAATCCCGGTTAATGTACACTCTAAAATTTTATAGTAATTATGTGATTACTTTATGCAGGCAAAGGTTAGCCTAGACAAAATTTGTTACACAAAAATCTAATTAACATAATGAACAGTGTTTATCTCCCAAGGGGTGTTTGTCCAGAGGGGACCTCGTGACGACTTGCTACCGCGGAGTCAAGGAGTGACTAGGGTAAAAGGGGTGCAGGGTTTGGACATCGAGGTTACCTCTAGAGCGTCTTGCAGGAGATGCGGTTGAGCTAGTGCAGGAGGCGCCTTCTCAAGCTGCAGGTGAGGTAGAGCCATTCGCAAGCTGCAGGTGAGGTAGAGCCTTTGCAAGCTAGGAGAGGAGGAGGTCTTGGTCAGACCAGGGAGAGCATGCTGACCTATGCGGCCGGCGAGCCGGCGAACTCTGGCTAGAGGCGTTTCTGTGCCTCCTTATTTAGTCCAAGATCAGTGCTTCAGGGCTCTTCCGGGGATGCGGGGGATGATAGCCTTTCTCCGCAGGGGTTGTTTTATTGCACGGTTGCGGCGGCACAGTGCATTTCTTATCACTCTGAGTTGAGGCTGGTGACAAGTTTACAATCTCCGCTCGAGGCTCGGCGGGTGTGACATCATGGGGCAGCAGGGGTGCTGTGATCCTGTGGTGTCTCGTATAACTTCCTTCTCTGTCATCTCTGGGCAGTGGCTCGTTGGGTAAAACAATCTTGGTTCAAGGAGGTGGCAACCACTAGTCGAATTCTGGGCAGGCAGTACAATTTTATAATTAAACACGTTAATTATAAGTGTGTCCGATGTTGTCCAACCCATGGAGTCTACTCAGACAGCATGTGAATGGTAGTCTGCCACTGTTACGACTTGCCCCGAGCTCTTCCTAGCTCGTTTATGGGGCAAAATAGCCTACAGGTTGCACAGGCGCGGTGCGCAACTAAGTGGCATGTCAACATAAAAGAATTTAAAACATTACAAACATATTGGACAAATACATTACAAAAACAAGATTAAAACACTACAAACAGACACAAACATTTATACACATATAGAGAAACTAATAGGAAAAAAGAAACTGATAATAAGATGACGCAGTCGGTTGAGACACAATAACTTATGGTAGATGGGCGCCAGCTGCGTATCCCAGACACCAGACTGTTGAGACTCAGGTTTCTCACGGATGCTGTGGGTTCTGTGTGTCAGTCTCACCCGAGCATACATACAAAACACTTTTCATTACTAAACATCATTAATAAACTTTAATCACTTACCAGATGGCGAGAGGTTGCTGTCACTACAAAGGAAAGACTTTGAGCACTGCGATACCTGCTTTTATTCTGTTAACCATACAAGATTGTGCCTACATTACTCTTCTGATAACTTGGACATGTCTAGCTAACTCTATTCGGGTGCTCCCAACCCGCAATTAATATAGCGCACTCCTAGGTGGATGACTTCTCTGTGGTGCTAGAAAACACAATCTTCACAAGGAAAGGGGTCAATAGCTGCTAGGGTGGGCTGCCGATTTTTCTTGAAGAAAGGACGCAGAAAATTATGAAATGAACAAACACTTGTGATTATTTGGCATCAGTAACGCGGACTTGTCGGAGCTGGTCTTGTCACACATGGTTAGTGAGGTGACGGCCTATGCACATAGCTGGCTAGGACGGAAATAATATCACTATACACTTTACATGAATGACACAAATACACTTGAAATATGATGGGACACGACATGGATGGTCACAATAAACATGCAGATGCGTGAAAGCAAACTTAGATGACGCGCATGCCGCTGAATATGATTCATAGCGGATCACGTGGTACAGGTGAAATTTCAGTCTCCCTCCGTTAAAACGGCAAATTCTGTTCGGATCCTTGTGAATAGGAAAAATATTGTCCGGCAAACTGTGATATTTGAAGGCTTCTGGCACGCCTGAATGCGGGAAAATCAATTTTGAGATAGACAGTGTGGTCATACATACAAAGCATCAACTACGTGGAAATTACATGAAACCCTGAATAAAAATTACATAGAACCCTGAAATAAATTACGGTGCACATGATATTACACAAATAAACTCTCAAAGCGCATGGATGGCACTGACACTGGCTTGGCGGCTATTAACCATCGTGGTCACGAGTGATGTGGCCGTAAAACAATTAAACATGAGAATTACCCTGAAATACATACATGAAAATAAAGCAATTAAAATTGCACGCAGCAATGATACAGAAATTACACTGAAACTCCTTTAACATAGGCGGATTGCGCCTGATTCAAGTTGCGCGGGCCGCATGGCCTCTCCAACATCTTTCTCCTCCTTCTCGTTTATGTTCAAAAAGCCACAAGGGCACAAATTACTAGGTTAAACGGAAGCATAATGCTGGGGAATGTCTGGCATAATATACGCCAAGCAAAGGTTAACCGGTATACTAAAGTGAAGCTATTTTAATCTACATCACTGCAAAAAGTTTGTAGTGCATACGTGGCAGCGTCTTACCTCGCCAGCTCTCCTTGACGGACTGCCCAGAGTCAGGGGTCATGTGGACCTACCATGGCTGCCTAAAGAGTTCACACAAGTGGAAGTGCTATGCATGCAGAGTAAAACTTTGATATATGAAAATAAAGGGCACATAAGCAATTTAAATATTGATTTTACATTTTAGATTTTACTTTTGAATTTTCTTTATTATTTAACTATCTTTTATGACAGCGTTCATGCCGGAATAATAATAATAATCTGTGCGCGGTGCAAATTTTGAATTAATAACCAAACATTGTGCAATATTATCAAACATAGATTTTAAACATTTAGACACATTAGAAAAAACCTGAAATAAACAACGCAGATAACTTTACACTTCAAATAAATATTCCGTTATGGAAAGTTCAGGTTATGGCCTCCTTGCGCATGTTCATGCCCACGTGTCATGTGAGTGGTGAGTGCCGTCATGGTCTTAACGTGGCTGGCTGTTAGCCGGCGTCAAACGACTCTTCCCCCGAAGGCCAAGACGGTGCGAGCAACTCAACTCAGCTTTGCCCAGCTCTGAACCGGGGCTACCGGTTGAGAACATAAGAAGCATGGCTTCGGGAGTCTTCTGATTCTGCGGTGTTTGTTGGGGGTGGGGTGTAAGCTGCAACCATGTTGAAGGGCGTACAGGTGACTCATCTCGCCTCTTGCGAGTGCTGTGTTGTGGTGTGCTGACTTTCGACGTAACACTTTTCTTCACACTCACTCGCCTACTTTTTCCCCCCAAACCCTTTAAAACTCTCTTGTCCTACTAGGCTAATCCCTGTGGGGGCTGGAAAACCTCTGAAAGACGTGACACTTTCACTTGAGGTGTCAATGTTTACATTTTCACTTATGTTACAACTATTTATACTGGTGCTTTGGGGAAACCCCTTAAAAATTAGCATCACTGGCACTGGTTGTGTTGCAATTTACATATACACTGTTGTTACGACAATTAAACCCTTTAAAATTACTTTGCTTTAAAAGACTGTTGCTTGCCTCCACTGGAAAGCCTCGAAATGGCATTTCACTATTCCTCTCTCCCCTCACTTGCAGGAGTGCACTTGTGTCATCTTCACCCTCCCTGTATGGTGTGGAGTGTTCCGATGGCGCGATGCCCCTAAATTATGTAGTGTTCCTAGTGTTTTTTTGTACATTCCCTGTGTGTGGGTTCACGAGGCTGATGTTGCTGTTTTGTCCTGTGCTACTCTTATCATCACTCGTACTACCTGGTACGTAACGTTGCGCTTGCCACGGTACTGGGCTTTCCGACTTCTCCTTGCCCCTCTTCCCTGCAGGTGTGCGGTCTATAGGCAGGTTGTAGCGGTGGCATTTCGTGACTCATCTTGGACCCAGCTTCACGAGAAACGTGGAATTACCCACTTTTGCAGTTACCCTGACCAGCCCAATCCATTTGGGTGCGAGTCCTGCACAACGGTTTTTTGCTCCTGCCAATAATGGGTTTTCCTTCACGTATACATACACACCGGGTATTAACTCTGTCGGCGGTGTCCTACTTTCCGGTACCCAAACATTGCAATAATTTTGTTGGTTTGCCCTTGCCTCTTCATGAATCTGCATTTGGAGCGCGACAATCTCCTCAGGTGGAATGGGTGGGTTTTTGCGAGGTTCTCCTGGTGCATGTAGTTAGCGACCCTGGACCATTTCTGTGGGTGTTTTCCGGTTGCTGCATTTACCCTGTTTTTAAAACAAAACATGACCTCTGGAATCAATTCTGTCCATTGGGGACGGTCTTTGCCTAACGTGATGCGTAACTGAATTTTTACGGCCTGGTTACTGCGTTCGATTGAATTGGCCCTGGGATGGTACAGTGTTCAGTCCCCCATCTGTTACAGTAACCTCTCCACTTTCTCCCTACGAACTGTGTCCTATCGTCTGTCAGTAAATACTCAGGGTGTACCCACATTGGGACATATTCAGTTTGCATGACCTGTGCAACCGCGTGTACATTATTGACTGGGAACGCCTTAGTCCATTGGGTAAACAAATTTGTGGCGCCAATGAGAAACAGTTTATAACTTTTGCGTGGGTACGGGCCCATGATATCAAGTGCTGCTGTCTTAAATGGTTCAGTTGTCAGCCTTGGTTGTTGTGGAGCATCACCGTCTGTTCTCCGCGGCTTCTGGGTGTTACACATGACACAACTCTGCACATGTTTATGTACGTCCCCTTGAGCTCCTGGCTAATGAAAATACTTCTGCACGTTCCTACGTGTTTGTTCCAAACCCGGGTGTCCATGCTCTAAACTATCATGTGTATATCTGAGTACAAGTTTCAGTGTTTCTTTCGGCACGTACGTTCGCCACTTTACGCAGTTTCCGGGGGGCTTGGCTTGAATTTCCCGGTCTACTACTCTCGAGTGTTCAGAATACCTCGTGGCACATTGTTGTCAGCGTTGCGCAGCATCTTGGGAGTTTTCTTGCGTGGTGTGTACCTCTCTTAACACATCACTGACATTTTATGAAACAAGTGCACCGGGTGATGTGGTGACAATGTTCTGCAAAACAAAAGTTGGCATGTCTGTTATCTGTGTGGCACAGCAAGGTGGTAGCGCCTCCTCCCACTCAGCACCATCTTTTACTGTAATGTTCTGACAGGGGTTTCTGGACAATGCACCGCCGAGCTCGTTGACTTTCCCCGCCACGTGTTATACTTTGAAATCGAACTACTGAAGCAGTAAAGCTAAGCGGGCAAGTTTACTTTTCCCGATACGCATTCCTTCCAACCAAACTAGACAGCGGTTATCTGTTTTCAGCGTAAACTGTCTCCCTAACACGTACAGCCAGTACTTTCTTAGCGCATGCACAATCGCTACACACTTCTGCTTGTTCACATGGTATTTGCGTTCTGCCTCGCCAAACTTGGCACTGTGGTAGTTAATGATACGCTTCTTCCCATGTTCTCCCATCTGATATAACACCGCTCTGATGACTTCCTGGCTCGCATCTGTCTGTACAACAACAAGTAACTCTGGAATGATACTGGGTAATGGCTAACAATTCTTTAAAGCAAGTTTGATCTCATTGAATGCTTGATCAGGTTGGGGTGTCAATACAAATTTATCTTTTTCACATAGCAATTCAGCCAGTGGTGGAGTTATCACAGAAAAATTGGGAACAAATTCTCATAATCAATTTACATTAACTTGTTACGGGAACGAAAGTTTACACAAAAACCTCCATTCACCGTCCTTTTTAAGAGCTAGTATAATGACTGAATTGTAGACTCTGCGTAGGTTTAGTCGCATTATCATTGAGCACCTCCTATACCTGTTGACTGATGAAGCACCGGAAGAAAATACCTGAGTCTCGTGGCTTGGAGTACACCGGGTCCTTGTGCATTGTGATGATGGTGTGCTCGGTGATGTCGGTGCACTGCAGCTTCCCATCAGTGTGGAACACATTCTTGATGTTGCTCGGGCACCTCGTGCTAGAACTCGTTGAGCGGCATGGCAGCTGTTGTCGCCGGTGGCATTGCTCCTACTGCATACAGTATCCACCTTCCACGTATCCCCAAGTGCAGATGATCGAGATGTGGTTCGATCATGGCCTGGTTGTCAATCAACCACGGCAAACCCAATATCATCTCCTCGCACAAGTCCGGCAGACTGTAGACATCACACTTTGTATGGAGTTCACAGATCCCCACTGTTACGTGCATCACACTTCTTTCTTCACCCTGTTGATTTGTGGTAGCAAACTGTAGGCGACATGGCAGTACTCTCTTTGTTATTGCCTGTATTAAGCCTTCACGTACAAAGTTATGACTTGCGGCAGTGTCAAAGTGATCACATTTTTCCCTTCACGTACGACATTGACCCTTAACGCATGCATGATACTGTCACTCACTTGTAGCACTCTTACGCGCATAGTGGCCGGCAACTCCTGCTGTGGCAGCAATAGTGTAATCTGCCTGACAGGTGGCGGCGGTCACGTGACATCAATAGCTAGTGTGAGGGGGCTGGTACAGATGGCGGAGGTCCACGGTGTCGGACCGGCACTTGTTCTCTTTGTTCAACCTTCTTATCTCGTTCGTAGGCACATGCCTCCTGTGTTAACAGTTTCACACTCTCCCGGCTGGCTCCACGCAACAACGGCCTAATGCCCTGTTTTGACAGAGCAACATTGATTTTTCTAGTACTCCAAGTGTCGGTTACCCTGGGTTTAGGCATCCGAAAAGGCCTAACTTGCGCTGGATGAAATCTTCGACCCCTTCTTGCTCACGCTGTTGTTAGTGATACAGTCGCGCTTGTGCCCAGATGGCATCACCATCTGTGTCGAACCGTCCCAGCAACATATCACAGAATTCTTCTCACATTACACAATAGTATCTCACTAGATTCCACCACGTGGCAGCTGTTCCCCTTAATTGGTTCACTGTGACCTCTGTCCAATCTTCGCGGTGTACACAGTGTGAGTGCAATTTCTCCTCACATACCGTTAGGAGCATGCCTGGGTCCTCTGCATCAAGTCCCACAAAAGTTGGTAACAGTACATTATGGTCTGGTACCGTTAACCCCTGCAGCATGTAAGTACTGATTACTGGTGGCAGCGTGGGTTTCACCTCTGGTGTTGGGGTGGTGTGCGATCTCTGCACAGTTCGTCTTGCGGCACTCATCACAGTTTATAACACCATCGCGGAGGCTACATATCCATCAGGCCCTATGCATTGCAAATAAGAGTCCCGTTTGCACTGCTGGCACTGTGCCTTGATGGCTTAGACATCTTTCTATCTTTTTGATAATCTGAGGCAAAAATAATTTTTACTTTGTTCAGGACCCTTGATGCACATTCAGAAAACTCTTCAGCTGTTCAAACATTGGCCCATCTGCTTTTCACATCTTGCCATACTTTATATTTTACACATCCTCCAATTCCATCGACAGCACCTTTGCCAGGGAACCACATATATCTTAGAAAATCACAACGTAGAAACAAACAACTTAGAACTATCACAAATTAGAACTGTCATGAGTTGAAACGCATAACTTAGAAAGTTCACAAGTTAGAACCACATAAATTAGAACAGGCATAACTTAGAAAACTCTAACTTATGTGTTTCTAAGTCAACTATTTATAAGTTATGACAGCACCCTCCTTTGCCGTGGGATGTGGCAAAGAAGTGACATTGGGCGATTAAACCAAATCCATCTTCAAAGCAGCAAAAGTTGGAAATGATCAACTTATTTTTAAATTGAATTGTGCAGTCATCAGAGAATATTACCAGGTTTAGTACTGCAAAATCCCTAATAGGAATTGTTCTTTCAGGTACAAGATTATGGTCTTCATGAATGTATAGACTGCATGTTTATCATGGGTTAAATCATTGTTTATAATCACAAATTACTGCAACACAGAATCACTGAACCAGGTGCAACAGGTAAAAATTGTAACTTGGCTTTGACTCCAGTTGAAAGTTGTTCATTCAACTGATTGATGACATCTTCAAGAGTAGTTTTGATTTCTACTAGTTTTGCCTGCCTGTCTGCTCTTTTCCACTGTGTGTAAGTGACTATCTTCTCAATATTGGTTATCAGGTTGAATGATATCAAATATATATTTATTGCAAGAATTACACTCTTCAGTCGTGCATTTTTCCTCAGCTAGGTAGCAAGACAAGCTTCCAAAGTTTGCCAAGTGTTCCAGGAAAGTATGGCGAATCTTTATTGATAGCTTTGATGATAAAGTTGAAATTTGCATGGTAGCGGCAGACACAGACATTGTGTGGTAAACAAGAAGATAGGAAAATATGAGTCGTTTGCAATTCATAGAACTTGCTTAATCCAACTCTTTCACTGCAATCAGCATTCTCCTCTGTAAACAACCGAAAGGCTTCTTTCACAGTAACAACCATGCGTCTCTTTTGGAGAATTTGTCGCTTACCGGTTGCTGGATTTTTGAATGACTTGGTGTTGCTTTTTCTGGAGCTTGGTGACTAATATCATCTCTGAAATAAAACTTGTGCACAATTTCAATTTGTTCCTTTGAAATAGCATTTTGGGTCATTTGTTTGCTGCCTTCAACCTTCTTATATAGAGGTAGGATTTCTGAGGTTAATTTCATTAGAACTGCTTGCTGCTTGGATGGATTTTTGGCCATTGATTTCTTCACTCTGGAGAGAGTCTTTCCAAGTGATTGAATGCACTGATATGAACCCAAAAGTGACATTTTGTTCTGCGGTCATTGCTGTATCGAAGCTAGTTTTTTTCTTTCCAGACATTTCTTCTGCCACGTATTGTCTCTTGTTCATTTGCCTAATATTTTTTTGAATCTTGCAACAGTTCAGCCTTCTGTTTCTTTCTTCTTACTTCATCCCTCTTTCTCTATTTCAACAAGTAAGCTTCTTTCAACTCATGATCAGCCATTTTTTTTTCTCCAAGCACTGACTATCCTTTACAGGAGCCATCTAGAAGCAAAACAAAATTAGATGTACGAATTTGATCTATTGTTGGCATCGTCGAGAGTACTGCTGTACCTACTCTGCAGTAAGCCTATTAGTACTGGTACTGTATTACTGAAGGACTAAAAGGTTAAGTCTACACTCCTTGAATACCAGGCTTACTTATTACAGACGTGACAAGAAATAAATGACTACAAACAACACTTAAATATGTCATTACCATTAATTTCTTCTTGGGGGTGGTGAAAGATCACTTTTAACTTTACTTTTCCTTTTTTAAACAAATTGATTAATTTTGGTTCAGTAGTAAAATGAATATAATTATTTTTTAAGTTACTGGTGTGACATTAATACTTACTAACTTGTAAGTGCTATACAAGTAAGAAACAAACTTACTTCAAAATTTGTTTGTTTTTCAATGATATTCAACTATAAACAATAGTATATGTACATAAGTTAAAACATTTTGAGGTTAGAAGAGGGCAATGCCACAACATAAGCAAGACAGCATTGCTCCTAGGCTCAATTTTTACCGGTTGATAAGAAATAAATAACTAAAAACATTTTTATGTCTTTTCCATTAATTAATTTTTAGGGGAGGTGAAAACACATTCATAACATTACTTTTGCTTATTTTAACTAATGAATTAATTTCAGTTTTGTAATAAAGTGAACTTTATTACTTTTTTTGTTACAGGTGTGACTTCAGGACATACTTGTAAGTGCTAAAAGTCAGAAACAAACTTACCTCAAAAATAGTTTTTTTCTGTAAATGATTATTTTTAACTATAAACAACAGCACAAGTAAATATATGCGAAAATGTTCAGTTGACATAGGAAGTTAGACAGGTGTACCAATTCAACTTTTCCAAGTGCAAAAGTACTGTACACCAAATTCCAACTTCAGCTGCCTGTAAAATCAATTAAAGTGAATAAAATAATAAATATATTTTTAACACTTGTAATTTAACATGTTTTATCACAGAATCAATAATACAAAATTACAAAATAATTTTTTTTTTTTTTTTTTTAGATTTTGTCCACTTTTTCATGGAATGGCTGAGGTACGTGTGTTTGGCCAGCCATTGTGGTGGGATGTGTGGTCCAAGTAACATATCGCCAACTATACCACACCACACATTCACAGTAAATCATACCTGGTAACCAGATGCGTGGGTGGCATGCAGATTGCTATCAGACCACACATGCATGTTGTGTACAATGTACATTCCATTACGTGTGAAAATTGATTATCAGTGTAAATGATATGCAATGAAAATCCAGGATTACTGTTGCACTGTTTCAGATACCATTGCGTGAATTTGGTCTGATGGAGATAGTTGTCTTTATGTAATGCCTGTACCTTCTGATACTGAAATTGGTGTAGCAGTTGTTCATTCCAAGCCCTCCACACACTGATGTGGTTGCTGGCCATATCACACGACCCCCTCACATGTGCTTGTGAGTGAGTAAAGAGATTTGGGAGGCTCTTAATGTCGAGGTCTTGATAACCGATGAGGGTGAAGTGAGGTGAGTATGGAGCAGTGCCGGAATGAAGGGGTGGGGGAAATGGGAGATCGCCAAGAAAACCAGCCGATCACCAGCGGCATCATCCAGCACGATTCTCACTTATGAAAATCCACAGTGAACCGGCCAGAAATTGAACCCGGTTCACCTTAATGGGAGGCAAGCAGTCTAACCATCCAACCACTATGGCTCCCATGTCTGCTTGTAGACGGCTGCTCCTCAACATGCGCAAGTACCTCCTCCTCAGACAGTACAGTGCACATAGTGCACTGATGGCCCGAATCTGGTTTCTGTTACTGTGGTACATACCCAGTGGTTTAAAGGTGGCATACAGCATGCAACATATCCATTACTAACCACAAAACACTATTCTTACCTGCAACATGCCATTCACTCACAGTCGTCTTGTAATTGACTAAAATTGTGGTGTGGTGTGGTGTGGCACATTTCTGCCTGGATACTGTTCTGGATACAGACACTGGGCCACTCGTCCATTACTTTCAGATTGCCCATACACTAACAACATGATTGTCAAATGTCACCATGCATACCATTCCATGACCAAACATGTAGCAGTATGAAATTACTCACTTGCATACGAAGCACAAACTTAACTGCGTGGTGTATTGGCAGCTATCTATAGCTGTTTATTCTTAGAGATCATTTGTCAAATATCTCTGTGGCGCTATCTCTACTGCAAATAATGTGTGGCAAATTTTGCAAGCATAACACATTCACTGTTGAACATTAAAAATCAATTTCTCTAAAACCATGGGGTGTAGCATAGTAATACAAGGCAACGTTTATTGCTTGATTAAACATACTGCTTATGTCAGCAGATAAATCCTCACATATTCTTGAGGGTCAAATTTTTACATCCACAAATGGAGTGCCTACCCTTATTTACTTGTGGACGGGGTTAATATCGGCAAACCCATTTATCACAGATTGTACATCATTGTTTGATAACACATACAGAATCTCTGAGAATTAAGCTCAGACACAGCATGTTTTATTTGCAAACAGCATGGGTTTTACCTCCTCTTTTAAATATATGTACACCCTTAAGGGAAGGCATTATATATATATAATTTTTTTCTTCCAAATTTTTTGTGTGAGGAATCACCTGTGATTTTTAGTAACATGTGCTATATGTATGTATATCTTTGCATCGGAGGTAAAGGGCACTAATGTTACAAATATGAACATTTACAGGGGCGATGTTTACCCTGACATCATGTTGACACATAGTGCCCTTTCATACCAGCTAAATCTCTAATTAATTAGTAAAGAATATAATATTTTGCAGCCTGGAAATGACATGAAAAATAGAATAAGATAATGTAAAAACCTAGGTTTTGTAAAATATGCATAGTGCTCTTTACCTACAATGCACATATGTGTGTGTGTGTCTATATATATATATAAGGTATACATACATACACATTACATAACTTCTTTTCCTGACAGCCAATATAAACCTATGCTTTGGAAAGAAATTGCTATATGAATATTAACTTAAATCTGTAATTAGATTATGATGATTTGACTATCTACAAGTAAGTCAATATATAAATGTCATAAAAATGCTAAGAAGAGTCAACACACACCCTCAAATGTCGAATTTGCAGCTTCCTGATGGTGTATGTGGCCATAACATCTTCTTTAACTAGCCTCACTTGAATGACACCATATGTTTCCACGTCCTCCTTTGGCCAATACATGTCACACTTTCTCTGAAGAAGAAAATTTTTTTGTTAAAATATAGATTCTGTCTAAAATGAACATACAGCACTACTACAACATTAATGATAATAATGCTAAAACATACACCACACAGTAATAACTTTGAAATAGTGTAAATTACAGCTCACAGATAAACATGTAAATTACAGCTCACAGATAAACACACAGGCAGTTATTTACACTAAATCTTACAATTTGATGGACACAAAGAAAAAAATCATTATTTCCATGACTGACACAATTTATAAATGCAATACTTATTCTTACACCAAATAATGAAAGCTGTGGGATTATAATGCCTTATCATGCTCTTCAAAACAAGACATTAGATCACTCAGCATGCATTAAATTCTGTCAACACACAATGTTTTTGATGATGGAATAGGTTTTGTCTTTACCGGTTTTCCAAGCATTCTGCAATAAACAAACATGGGCAAGAAGTGCAGGAATAAGGACTTAAAAAGCGGGGAGAGTCAAATATAAGCACTTCCATTCTGGTCAAGAAATGGCCAACATAAGGAGAAGAAAGTGAAAGCACACACACGTCACACACACACACACAAAACTGATAATGCTGAAAATAAAATACAGTACCTCGATACATTGGGATGCAAGCTTAGGCTGTCTTTTAACACTTCCCTATATGACAGCATGAATGGGAAAGAGAGAGAAATAACACCTATCAGTGTAAGCATATGCTGAGTTCTTGCACTGCTAATTAACATAATGTGCTATTTAGTAACAAACACAAGTACATCTAATCTAAAAACTCACAAATTTTCCATAAAACCTTATTACTCGAATAATTTATAACAAAACCATTCAAGATTATAGTTAGTTATTTAACAGCACAAAATCTTCACTTACGCAAAAGTTAAGGAAACTCTGCAAAAATAACTTAAATTTATTGAATATTTAATAGTAACCATTTTAGGACTCATACTGGAATTATCTGCAGTGGATGCGACCAACATTGTAAATAAATATTAATGTTGTAATTTATTTCATTTATTTATCAATGTTCTACACTAAATTTAAGGTTGAACCAGAAACCAAATAGCAACAATAATAGTACACCTATATACCACATAACTACATCCTGTACCAAAAGGATGATTACCAATTTTTTTGGTTAAAATTACTTCTACAAATTTTTATTTTTTTGACTGTCTTATATTAAAAATAAAGTAAATAAATACTTAATTGTTTTGGCACAGCATTATTGTATAACACAAACTTCCAACTCACATAATTAAATTAAAGAAAAATATTTATGCTGCATAATTGGGATTATGAAAACCCTTAAATTTTACTTGGAGTAAAACTTACTTAAAAATATTTTTGCAAAAAAATGTGAAAAAGGTGTAAGAACCATCTTTATAAACACTCCAAGCTACAAAAAAATGTTAAGTTTTTTTTTGTAAAAATGATTTAAGCTACAAGGAGTGTGGTAATTTTCTTGGTGACAAATTTCTCATTCCCCCATGTGATATGCCACGTGGTTGCTACACCTCTGGTAGATGACAGTACTTTACCACTGCTTTCAGGCTTTTTTTTTACTTTCAATATTAAGCTAGTTATCAATTTAGGGCAGTTAATGCCAAAACTTAACATTACTTTTTTTTAAAAGAATTATTTTTTTTGTATTATGTGGCTGTGTGTGTTGGCTATGATAATGCAGATTGCAAGCTTTAAGCTTACCTTATTCACTAGAACTGTTATCAACCTAAATAACATATGAATATGTGGACAGACTAGTGAAGGATGAATTCCTGTAACTATATGTGTAGTTTCACAATGCCTAAGTTTGTAAGGGTAAAAATTGTTTTAATTGTTTTATTACTTAAAATTTTTCATTACGAATTTAATAAATAAACCGCTTATAACAATACTTTATATTAAACAAAATTTCCATTACCAACTTTTAAAAGTGCAGTAAATATTTGAGACGAGTGAAATTTTTTTTGTAAATCTGAATGTTGTGCAAATTTTGTTTAGCTACATGTATAACATTTACTCTATAAAATATTAGAAAATAAAAATTCTATTTTAAACTAAAGTTTTCAGAAAAGAATTTTTTAGCAAAATTAAGACTTATTTTTATAAATACAAATCATGAATATTTTATAGTTTACAGTTCAGGAATTATGATTTTGGTCTATATCTGTTATAAAAATCGGTAATGTAGTTTCAATAAGAAACACTGTTTTGCAATGATTAACAAAATATATACAGGTGGTGGACGAAATATGAACATATGTAATATGACACAACATCTTTATTAAAAGGAAGCTGAACCACCAATGGCTTCATTACAAATTATATTCTTTTAAGTATTTGCACATATACATCATGTGTGATTTTAAAAGAAATATACAACCATTCTTCATGCAGAGTGATCATTAGCTTAAACAGTGTAGTCGGAAGTAGAAATCTCCAGCCTCAAAAATAACCTGAAAAGTTAAATTAGGTTAAGTTTAGGTTTCACTTCAGCCTCTTGTTCATCAAACCTTGCATGGGCATACCAAGTGGTGTGAATGGAGAGGTAACACAAGCCATTTGATGGGGAACATAGTCTACAGTGCAAGATGGAGATAAGGGCCCAGAATGAAGACATACTGATGTGGTACAATCTTCCCATGCAGGACTGTTAGGACTGTAAGCTGTTCCAGACAATGCCACAACATCTTGTCCCACACCATCAAAGAGCCCCCTCTATACTTAACATTATGAAGAAGGCAATCAATATGATAGGCTTCTGTGGGTATTCTCCAGATATAAACATTTTCAATTGTCTAAAATAATGTAAATGAAGATTTGTCTGACCATATGACCTGTTCTCACTGCAGGCATGATCAGTCTCTCTGCTTCTGAGAAACTTGTGGCTTCACATCATTATGGGACATCACCAATGGTTTTGGAATAGATGCTCTGCCATGAATGTTTGCAGAATGCTGCTTTTACTGGGTAGTTTTGGTTGATAAAGGGTCCTGGAGATGGGTGCTTGTCAAATTTATCTGGAGCATTGTTGTCTTATTCTTTCAAGCTACTGTCCACTTAAACATCATTTTGGCCATACCAGTAAAAAGGCTTCAATAATTTTCACTCACAATATGGTTTTGAAGATTGCATTTTACCATGTTTTTACAAGCTGTTGTAACAGTTGACACAGACATTCCTTGCAACACCTGCAAGGTTGGCTGTTTTTGTCACTGGGGCTTCAGCAAGGCACACACTACCAGCCATGGCTTTATTCTAAGTCTAAGAAGTCTGACATAACATCACTTGACTGCTAGCCAAATGTTATCACACCCACAGGGTGGCAGCAGACTTCTGTGCTAGGTGGCAGGGCTATACAAGTACAAAGTACAACCATTTTCACATAGGTTTCACATTACTGTCTTCCACCTATATAAGATAACAAAAATGTGATAGTTACTGCTTCACTTTCTGCATATTATGGCTTGCAAATTTTTAATAAAAAAATTCAATCTTACTTTATAAAAATAGTTGAGTTATCAAAAATATTTAAAACAAAAAATTTAGTTTTCAACAAGTCAAACAAAATTCAGATAAAGTTATACGCTAATCATCATAAAAAAAACAGCATACAGAAATCCACAAGAGGTGACAAAGCAATAACATTGCAACTGGTTTAATCTGGCTGCAATTGGCCATATAGAACTGCACCAGGGAGCACTAACACTGCTACAACATTGATAACATGAACAGTCGTAGGATGAAACTGTGTGCAGTATAATAAGTGTGCATGTGGAGTGAATGTCAGAGAGTAGAGTGCAGGCTGCAGTAATGCATCTGATGTAGGTACACACAACTTGGTTTGAGAGAGGGCAAGTTGTTGGACAACAGGCAAGATAATTGTTCTGTTTAACTGTTTACCATCTGGATCACTGTGAACAAACTGAGCCACAGTGTTGGGAGTAATGGGAATGTGAGTAACTTGACATCCACTGGGAATGCTGTAGCATCATTTGCGACTACTTTATTCATCCACACTACCACACTGTGACCTGTAGACAACGTGCATTTTTAACAGCCCTTATGCCATCTTCCATTGACACCCAAATATCAGTGATGGTTTATACTTGTCATGATTGAGCCGATAGATGGCTGATGAATGGTGACATATCATCTTTAGTGACAAATTCAGGTTTTGTCTCAACACAGATCACTTCTGTATTCAAGCACAGAGGGGGGCAGTGGATAGTGCACAAATCTGGACATCATTTTTGAGCAACACAATGTCATAACTGGATGTGTCATAGTATGGGAAGAAATCTCTTATAATTCTCAATTATCTCACATATACTGAATGTAAACTTTTTATTCATACACAGCCATTATAAAATAGGATGTTTTAACATTAGGTTATTGAAATTATCGTATGAAGGTTGTGTAATGCACAAAATATTTATTTTCAAATGCAGTCCCTGAAAAGAGAAAGAACAATTGTAAACCCAAATGAAGGTCACTTTGTTATCCACATACTAGTACACATTTAGTCATTTGATGGCCTTGCATCTAGTATAAACAACAATGGGAAGTATAAGCAGCTACTCAGACTCCTGACCTCAGCATAAATTTATTTTTCAAGGAGGAGCTGAAAATAGTATTGACTGAGGAATGGTACACCATCAATCCTGAAAGGTGCAAAAGACCATCATCTCTATGCAACACAGATGCATAGCAGTTATAACCACCAAAGGCTATTTTGCAAAATATTTGAACTTACTTCTGTTTTGTGGGTTTCATTCATCAATTGTATCAACTGTATGAATAACATAGGATAGTGCAACTTCTTAGTTGTATCTTGCTTGACATTTTTGGAGAAAAGGTTTACTTTTGACTAAAACATGGACGTCAGAGCAGTATAAATGGGAGATTCTACAGCTTGATGTGCTTTCCTTCATGGCACAGCTCCACCAGGCAGTTTTTCAGCATAACAATAACCACCAACATACATTATCTGATTTAAAGTATACATACGCCCCGCTGTAAATATAAACTCATACCTAGATGTTACTACAACTACTGCGGCTGCCACTATAAAAGGAGGCAGAGGGATTGATGTTGGTCAGTGCTATGCAATACCGATAGAATGGGTGACACAAGGGAGCTAAGCAACTTTGAATATGGTGTAGTTATTGCTTGCCACATAAGTAACCAATCCGTTCAAGGTTGTTTCTGTCCCTTTCAAGATACCCAAAGTCGATCGTTGGGGATCATGAAGCACTGGAAAAGGTAGTACCAGAACATTGCATGTCACTGTGTGATACCATCACCAGTGAATTCTGCAGTACCATTAATTATGTAGCTAGCACCATGACTGTGGGCCACGAGTTAATATAACTGATGATTAACGATGCAGTATCTGATCATAAACTGCACATTTCACCCACGAATGTGAAGTGTTGCATCTGGTGATATAAAGAGTGCAACCACTAAAATGTGGATGATTGCAGATGTGCGATTTGGAGTAACGAATCACACTATACCCTGTGGCATTCCAATGGGAGGGTTTGGGTGTGGCGAATGCCAGGTGAACGCTACATGCTGACCTGTACAGTGCCCATGGTGAAATTCGGCAGAGGTGAGAAAGCAGAAGACATTTTGACCGGCTGAGTATTGTCAACGGTAGAATACCAGTTCAAAGATAACTGTGTGTTTCAGCATTACAATGCTCCCTGCCGTAAAGCACAGTCTGTTTAAGAGTGGTTTGTAGACCACCGGGTTCTGGAAATGGACTGGCCAGCCCTGAGCCACAATCTTAATCCTACTGAACACCTCTGGGATGAACTGGAACAGCGACTGCTAGCCAGACCCCAATGATCCACACATCACTTACTACACTCGCTACAGCACTGCAGGAAGAATAGTTGGCCATCCCAACTGAGGTGCTCTAACATTTGGTTGACAGTCTCCCTTGCAGAGTTAGAGCTGTAATAAAGGCCAAGGGCTACTGGGTAGTATATCTGAGGGAGATGTATAGGATAGTTTCATGTGGGTGTCCAGATACTTTTGATAGGATAGTGTAAATCATGGGTTTCCCAGGACTTCCTTCATGCTGTCAACATCTTTCCTTAGCGAGCCTGTTCTTCATACCTGTCATTTATCAAACATAAATGGAACCATCTGGAATAGCATCTTCACCTATATATCTACAGCATTGGCAAAGTCAATTGCAACTATCTTGCTATCTTTCACAGGACACCATTAGAAGTCTGTAACTACATGCAGGACTGAAGCAACAATTGATTACATCTACCTCTCAACTGTACCATTTTCCCAGGATAAATTATTCATTTGTCTTTACGGAATCAGTTATTTGTTATCATTTTTCCAGTTGCCTGCTTCAAGTTTCATACTATTTCAATGTACTCTCTGGGTGCAGGCAATTTTTATGGCATTGGGTATATAAATAGGTTTTGTTCAGTTATAAAAATTATGGAGTGATAAATGTAGGAAATGTTCATTTATAAAAATTTTTTTCTAAGAAAATTGATAAATACATTAGTGTGACAAAGTCTGTTTTGAAAGTGTTAACTACAATTATAATTTTTTTTACTGTACCTCATATAACTTACATGTTAGCAAAGAGAAAACTCTTTGAAAATCAATATATAAAAATTGGGCAAAAAATTATGCAAATTTAACTGAATACTCAGGGCACATGCCCATTTAATAAAATAATATACATGTTTGATCACAATCAAGCCATTCATTTCCAAATTTGTCTGTAGATCAAGAAAGAAAGATTTATAGAATGAAAGAGACAGAAAGTTGAAAGGGAAGGGAAGAGGTGCAAAGAACTTTTCTCTAAAGGAAAAGTGTACAAAGCTTGTGGGAATAAGATTTTGTCACAATGAGTAGCCATAAAGTCCTAGGTAAAAAGTGCCCAACAAATATTGTAAAGCATTAACAAAAATTAAATATTTGATAAAATTGCAGCCATGCACAAGTCATAAAACATACTATACAGAATTACATGGATACAGTCCAGTCAACTATAATCTGCCTGTTTTACACAAGATTTTGTCAAGAAGAATAGGTAACACTATAACCAAGAATAATATACGTAATTTTTTTTTTTTGCATAATATACTAGCAACAGGCTATGTTTTTATATGTGCACATTGTGTTGATACCCAGTGACGGAAATAACATGTATAAATTAAATTTAAATTGAAAAGTAACTTTGTGAGACATTTTTCTTATATAATCTTAAGAAGTCTTCATAATTTACACAATCTCAGATAAACAATTTTCAAACTAAGAAATCTAAGTTGATTCACATGCCAATAAAGGCCATTCACGGTAAAGTGAGCACTTTTGAAAGCCTTCTCATTTGGAATAATAGTCAATAAGTATGCTTTACTTTAGCCTTAGATGTTAACTTCCGAGTGCAGTAGAATATACACACTGTGTTTATTACTTACATGGCAATATTTATTTAAAAAGATGTTTAAAGGATAAAAAATGGCTGAAAGGAAAAAGTAACCAGGCCATCAAAAGTGCTACTTTACCGTGAACAGCCTATACCCAGCTTTCACAAGGAGTGGATGACAGCAAAACACATTTCTGGATGCAAACAACAATAAGTTAAGCTATAAATTAAAATTGATAAAATTATAGTTTGTATTAGTATTTCATACTTTAAAATTTTTGTGGCACCATACTGTAATGAAATTATAATTTCCCAATTCAACATTAAATGCAGTGCTATATCTTGATGTACACAAAATATTTTATTAATTGTTTCTAGTTTAATTAACTTCAATTAAAACACACACAGTATTTTGCATATAATGTTAAATTTAAGTTATAACCTGAATCATTCACAGCCTACTTATGAGCACAAGCATACGAACACACACTAATTATCTGTGTGGTCATGCAGTAGCATACTTGAGTGGCATTCAGGTCATGGGTTAGATAATAAACTCTGCGCAGCCGGGGGGGGGGGGGGGGGGGGGGGGATATATAATTTTTATTTGTGTGTTTCAAATGTAGTTATTTTCTTATATTTTCAGGTATTCTATTGTTTTTACATCTTTGTAATATGTCTAGTACTATGTTTTTGTTTTTATGTGTTTGAGGTATTTGGACTCTATGAGGTTTAGAAATTTTAAAAGGCTTAATTTTGTTTGTATTTATGCAATTTATTTATTTTATTTAATGCGAATATTGTAATTTGAATTTTTATTATTATAAGGTATGTTAGTTTCGTAAGATTTGTATTTTCTAAGTTTAGAGTTTTATTTGGAATATTTCTGTAGGTACGCCCGGTTGCTGTGATGTTCGTACCAAGTATTTTAATGTGTGTTAGAGATGGATTGTTTTAGAGAGGAACTTGTTTTAATGTTGTTTAGTTTTGAAGAAAAAATTTGCTTTGAGTGACAAATTTGAAACAATGAAGAGTCTCAGATTAAAGAGAGATGCCTTTTAGTAAATTTTCTAGCTTCCAGGTGATCAGAGGGAGCAGAGGAACTAGCCCGGCCTCTCAGGGATGGAGCTTGTGACGTCACATGCATGAACCATGGATCCTTATATGCGGTGGTGCTTGATGCAAGGCATTGACACATCTTGCCCTTATGCTCTCGGGGAGGCCGTGACTTTATGGCGGGCGGCTCCCATCCCTACAGCGGGGTGAAATTCAAAGCGTGAGGTGTGCATTTAGTGGGAGCTGCAAAGTAGAAGGAACACTTCTTCGGAGAGAGGCCTTGACATGACGACTTTTGGTAGAGTATTAGGGTACGATAAAAGCAAGAAACACATGGTTATGTGGTGAGTTGAGCCACTGTCAATTGAGGTTGCATGACGTGTCTTGCCTACTTTACTGTTTTTCCTTGGGAGTGACTAGCCACTTGGAGAGTAGCCATCTGAGATGGGGCATAGTCGTTTATTAGTTGTGCGCTTTCTATAAGCGCGAAAAGCATCATGCATCAGTATATTGTACTAAAGTTTTGTATATTGTAGTATGTTACATCCCTTCTGGTCGTGGCACTCAGCTAACACCCTAGTATCAGCAATACTGACTCCAGCATCAGCAATATTGTCTATTTGTTATTGCGACGTCTATTGTTTACATGTGTTGTACCTCTGCTGGCTCATTATACATTCAAAAAGTCAATAAATAGGTAGTAGTTTTATTTGTTCCGTATTGCCTCATAACAAACACATACAATACGAATGAGTATGCTTTTATCTAAAAATCATAACTGAGAAATTGGTAAATGCCTACAGCAGCAGTTAGCGATAAACACTTGCTTCTCGTGATGTACAGCGCCGCTGTACACTGTATCGTCACAAAAAATATTTAACTGACTTAACACGTAGCACCAGTCATAATCATAGTAACTCTCTCACTCCTCGGGGAGGCCTGAACCACCATTTACCATGCCTACTGTGCAAGTGCCCTATGCTGCTGACCAAAACATAAGACTCTCACTTTGGTGCAGGAAGATCATCTCACCCCCTCCAGGGCGGGACAATGCTCCCCTTCATATGTCACTTGTTCGTTGCTCCTGGAATGTTGCATGGGCCTGCCAATACTCAATATGCATTTATTGCCATCCAATTAAATTGCCTTTTTGCATGTATGGTAAAAAAAGATTTCAAATTCTTTTGAACCATCCTGGTTGCCTTTAATTAATGAATTACTCTAGTTACTTTAACAGATATCTAGTTTGTTAAAACTCTCCCCATGCAGCAGATGCCACGGTGAGTGAGTGGGTGGGTGGGTGGGTGGGTGGGTGGGTGAGTGAGTGAATGAATGAATGAATGAAGAGATTTGGGTAGCTCCTAATGAGGTCTTGAGAACTGATGAGGTAAAGCAAAGTATGGAGCAACACCGAAATGAAAAGGTGGCAGAAATGGGAAGACCCCCAGAGAAAACCCGCCGACCAGCGGTATCATCCAACATGATTCCCACATGCAAAAATCAGAGGGCGACCTCGCCGAGAATCAAACCCAGTTTGCTTTGGTGGGAGGCGAGTGAGCTAACCCCTAAACCATTACTGCTCCCAGATGGCCAGGAGAAAAAAAAGAGGTAGAGGGGTGTGTGTTTCCCTCACTGCCTGGACAACATACATGCCGGAAGTGACTGGCCGCTCCCTTCAGAGTTACAAGTTGTTTGATACACAAAAGAATCTTATACATATAATCCTTCATATTGTTACAGGTGACCGCTCCAGAAGCGTGTAGGCATGGATGATTTATGGATGCGTGCGCTATAAGTCGCAACCAGAGATGCAACAGCTTTTCACAAATGAATTTTTACAAAGCATGCCTGGCATGCCCATCAGGGCTTGTCTATTTCCGACCTTGGGTATCAGGTGTCTTTAAGATATCACTGAAGGAATGTTCTGGTCTTTATTACTGTCCTAGTTTCTCTCAGTGTGACTTGGGGTGTATTGAACCTTCCAGATCAAGGCCAGTGATACTATAAAAGTGCAATGGGCCTCCAAGCCATTTGTTGATGAGAGTCGGGAGTCTGGGATATTGTGTGACATTAAGCAATAAACGACGAGCTGGAAGAGCAACAAATAGTAATGGAATTGACCAGAGGGAGGAAAATCTTTGACTGTGATAATCAGAGCAGTGAACAGTATGACTGGCAAGCTAGACTATTGGACTGAATGCATGAGTTAAAGACATTACAATTGATGGCAACAGATAGACTGAACATGTGTTAATGATGATTATGAGTATATTTAGTTCATTTATTTTTATTAAGACCTCCATCACTTACGAACTCAGATACGCCCCTCAGGGTCTTGTAACCACACAATGCGAAAAAATGCAGATGATGAGATGACAATAAAAAGGATACCAAACATCAAGTACCTAAAATTAACATTAATGTACATTATCAAGTAAGTTGCCTGCCATACATTAAAAATATCTAATATCATGTAGGGTCATCACAAGTATATGTAGTGTCCACAAATAAAACAGACTAACTCCAGCAGGTGATTTCTCACCAAAAAATATGTAGAAATATACATACACATACAAACTAGTAGCTACGTCTACTCTAGGGAAGGGTCTAACCGCCTTTGAATGTGTGGCTGTTGCAAAAGTTTTTTTCCAGTAACACAGCTAAAATGAAAGATAAATATCTGAGATTCTGGATAATACATTATTCAATGACCATGTGCAAACCATTAAAAATGGTGTGCTGATTCAATTTCCTGCCATAAAACAAATTGGTTGGAACTTCATTTGTGCAATAAAAAATGTAATTGTCCAATATTTTTCTTGTTTTCTTTGGGTTACTAATCTACTTTACATGGTAAACAAAAAGGCCATCTTGTGTTATTATGCTGAATGCCACTATTTTTCAGAAATTAATTCACTGTGATCTAACATTGCAAATGCAGCAATTCATTAGATATTAATTTTGAAAATGGTAGTGTTTGGCATAAAAACATAAGACAGCCTCTTTGTTTACCATTTAAGGTAGCTTACTATGAGCAGGAAACAACAAAAAATGCTGAACTTGCAATTTTAATGCACAATTGGGGTTCCAACACACTGGTTTTATGGAAGGGGGTTGATATCGTTAACCATTGTTTTATTGTTTGCATTTCATTGTTCGATAATACGTTACCCAGAAAAGACATTTATCCTTTATTCATGCTGAGTACCCAGCAAAACACATCTGCTTCAGCTACACATTGAAGGGTGGTTACATCCTTCCGGAATAGACTTTGCCTATAGGTCATATGTATTATTTTTTCCTAAGTATTTTGGTCATATGTATATTTTATCCTAAGCAATTTTTGATGATTAAGTACCTGCCAAAGTTTGTTGGTGTTATTTTTGAACATCCGGTATAAGCTACTTAAGGGCAGATCATATCAATAGTAATAAAAACAGCTAACAAGAAAAGGACTTGCAAACAGTGACTGGAAAAACAAATTTCTTTCTACACGCTGAGGGTTGCTGCTTGACTAAATGTGCAATGTTTATAGATATAAATCTTTACAATATTTGTCATAAAAACATGCCATACTTACATAGAGATATTCTGTAGGAACTCAAAAGGCTGTATGGCTACTTAACATGCATTTTTGGTACTGAGTTATGTAGCACTGCATCCATATACTGCATAAAACAGTGCCAACATTATGGTATATGAGGCAAAAGTATGTGGAAAGTAACTGGCAAGAGTTGTATAAGTTCATTTTTTCATAAAATATTCACAAAATGTCTGTCTGTGTGTATATAAATATAAATATAAATAAATAGAAATAAATAAATAAATATAAATATATATATTACAATGGATACCAAAGTTTGATTCACTAAATCCATTATTTAATTTTCACTACCACTTCATCATATCTGCTGATTTAAATATGTTATCATGCTTATATAACCAAAAAAAGTTTTTTTTCTTCACAAAATTTACACAAAATCATGTATTGAGAGAGGCAAAAATTTTAACTCAACAAGAACAGTAATAAAAGTAATGATCAAGAGCATTATCATTATTAATTATAAAAGGATCGCTTACTCTATAGCAGAAACATCTGTTTGGTTCCTACACTGCTGCTCATGAAACATATGCACAAAGTAAAATACACAAATACAAATACCACTTACCCTTCCTCGCTCCACTAGGTTTGTGATCATGACGATTATGGCCACACGCTGCTCCCACACCATCCTCCAAAAGCAATCAAAGGTCGCTGGTAAAGGACCTTGAGTGCCTATATATGCATTGGTGCATTGGAAACCATCAATGTAGTTGGCATTGACATACGTGAGCGACTTCTTCTGACCAGGAACAGGAAGCAACTGCACTCTGCTGTGATCATCTGGAAAACAAAGAGTTGACAGTCTTATCACCCTGACATGGACAGAGACCAGTTCACACACTATCAAAAAGCAAGCAGCTTAACCAAGATATGGGCTATTTATGGTATAATGAGCACTTTTGAACGCCCTGCTTAAGATCTACTTGCACATACTACATTGTGTATTCTTACACAAAATGTATATAATTTAAGTTACCATTGACCTGATAAATTTACTTTTACATTAGTCAAGATCAACAGTAAAATGTTTAGAAAAGCAAATATTTTACAAATGTTTTTTATTCTTACATATGCATGTATTAAAATAAACATAAAGTAAAATAAAATATTTGACTATTCACAACTGTTTATTTAACACTTGTAATTTAAGATCAACACATGGAACTACTTTCTCTCTGTTGTTGCCAACTTTACTGGCCAAGTGACAAGTCAGTGTTCATGTTAAAATATATGCAGGTATAGACAGTGACTTTTGCAAAGATTGATTTCAAAAGTGCTCATTTTATTGTGAACAGCCTTTAACAGGTTTTGCACAAGCCTATAATTCATTGAGGAGCCCTCCACCACAATAATCAATGTTTAGGAAATTCTGACAGGTGGTGGATATTCTTAGGAAGTTACGTACAACTTCACAGAAAATTACACCTATAGCACATCGGTACATCACCCATATAATATCGTATTAAATGGACTAAAATGGAAAAATGCAGAGTATTTTCTTTCATTTTTGACAAAAATGTACATCTGCAATGCATATGCTATTATTAAACAGATGATGTGGAACAAAGTTCCTTCTTACACATCTGTTTGCCTTGGTATTTCATTCAGTATTGTACGAGAAACATAAACTCAAAAGCAAAACATTAGAATAGAATTTACCTTTTCTTACTGGGGCCACTGTGGCTGAGCTGTTACCCTGCTCGCCTCCCACCAAGGCAATCCGGGTTCAATTCCTGGCCAGGTCACTTTGGATTTTCTCACATGGGTATTGTGCTGGACGATGCCATTGGTCGGCGGGTTTTCTCGGAGATCTCCCGTTTCCCCCACCCTTTCATTCCGGTGATGCTCCATACTCACCTCAATCATCCTTATCGGCTCTCAAGACCTCGATGTTAAGAGCCGCCCAAATCTCTTCACTCACTCACTTTCCTTACTCAAATTCACCTTAATCCAATGTTAGCAGCAGGAAAATTATTAATGACTCTCCCGAGTTCAACAGCTTCAACAACTTGTTGAAGCTAATGCAAATTATAGGCTGTTCACGGTAAGGTGAGCACTTTTCAGGCTCTAGTTACTTTTTAATTTCAGCCATTATTAGACGACTTTCAAAGTGCTCACTTTACAGTGACTAGCCTATACAATGTTGTAATTCCCCATTTAGTGGCAGCAGCATCATTTGTCCTCTTTGTGCATGTAGCCCTGCCTTTCGCAAGTGTCATTGCTGGAATAGCAACATGACTGGGTTGTAATACAGTTTCTTATATTAAACACACTCAAAATTCAGCCTTCCACCACGTTGATTTCTGTTAACATTTTCTATGTCAGCATTTTAATTTGAGTCTTGGCCTTAGCATTGGTTATGATTCATATTATAATTACAAAATTGGATTGTGACAGTATGTCAACTCAATGGTGAATATAAAAAATGAATTTATAGAAATATTCCACTAAGTCATACATTTAGTGTTTCTTTCTGGCTTTTGACAATTTACAAATTATACCTGAGTTTTGGGTCACTTGACATACATGGCTGATCTACCTGGAAGATTATTCCCTTCAACATCCTCTTTTGTCATTTACTTTGTAATTCCTATCAGGTATGCACATGCTTTTCGCTGCAACTTTGGACGTTGTTAGGTTTTTCACCTGGATGGACAAGCAAATCAACATATCTATGTTCTGCTTAAACTGTTTTTTTTTTATACCACTACTCAATTACTCATTCCTTTGAAGGTACTTTCATTCTCAACACTTAATTACGGCACACAAAACCATTAAAACAATACTTCTGAAATATAATTCTGTGAGTGTGTGTGTGTGACTGGGTGAGGAGAAGGGGAGGGAGATGGGAAGAAATAATGTGCAGATAAAAACACGAATACACTGTTAAATAAATAAAATGAACTCCTATTGATCATAATGTGCAACTAAGAATATCAATGAAAAATCCATGTTTGCAGTATTCTGAAATTTACACATTCGTTGCACAACTTTTTTGTACCATTTTTTGTTTGTATACTTTGCTACCTGTGCCGAAATGTCCAATCACATTCTGGTGACAATACAGGGGATAAAAACTTTAACTGATGTCCAATCTTTGCATATTTACTTCACTTTCCTATCCTCTTGTAATATAATATAATTTTATTTCACTCCTGTGTTTTTGTGTAATGTAAAACTGCTAAAGTGAGATTAATTTTATATTTTAATACCTGTGTGTGTAAACATCAACTGTGCCCACACATTATAACAGAAAACTTACAGATTACTTAGTCGAATTAACTGCAAATACCCATTCCCTGTAATAATTAACCAGTTCTGCATAACAAAATGACATCCAAATTGATGGTTTTTGCAAGGCTCTGCAAGAGTACTCCAATGTCCACTTTTTCCACCATGTTGCGCTATGAAACATATTATCTATGATTGAATGGTTTTGTTAACGCTTCAGAAATAACTATTATGGATAAGTATATTACACCTGTAAATTTAGTATTAACTGTATAAAACTAACTATAATCAAAGTCGCATATTAAAACTACAATGTATACTGTATATTAATGATATTTTATACTAAACAAACTGTTTAACATGTCATTGTACTGCCTCTCCCAGCTATTAGCCCGGTCCTCGCAAACATCCAGCAGCACCCAGAGAATGACCAAAGTGCAGGTGAAATGGTGACTGTAGTGAAAAGACAGCAAAGGATAAGTCTGTAGGGAGAAGGGAGGCCCCAGTAAAATTGTGCGGCATACTGTGATGTCACAAATAGTTATAGCAGCACTTGAGCACCACATGTCACAAACTCTCCAACCCCTCAAGATGGTGACGTATTAAAATCTCAGCTCTCTTGAGGCAGAACTATTTGGAACACTTCAAATCTTAAGAACTGATGCATGCCTGATTAACGGACAGTTGGCATGGTCACTGTGGCTTTCATTTTACATGAGACCAAACATGTGGCGTTATGGGTTTATCCATTGATTTTACGCTTAGTATCCGTTACTCTGACTGGGTACGTCAGTTGACTTGGAACAAAGTTCTCTACTGTTGGTCAGGTAGCTAGTTTACATGAAACTACCTTATTGGTGTTGTTTACCGCTGTGGGATGGATTACGGAGGTAATTAACTGGCGGCAGGTGTCAGGGATATCTGGCTTACTCAGTTTGTCTTCGGCCGAAGATGCTGCTGCTGGTATCGGCTGGCTGGAACTGGAGGTGTAGATAGCTGGATGTAGGACGATGATACCGTGCTGGCCAACACTGTATCGCAGATTCCAGGCGGCTGACTCTAGACTCCAAAACCTGGGGTTGGCTACACCGTACCTCATCTTTGTACTGTGTATCAGTCCATGCAGGACGGGATGGTATTCCCTGAGGATAAGTATTTGCAGCGGGAAATAAATATACGTATATACAGGATAGGTAGGCCTCTATAATAAGCGGGTTAAAGCAGTGCTGTCCCGTTCAGCTTGCTTACTCAAAGTAGGAGGGACTAGTACACACTGCCGCTTGGCGTCGTCGTAAGCTGACCTCTGTTCCTCTCTCTTTGAGCCATGCCTTTCTCTAAATGGCATAGAGGGTAAACTACCACTGAACAATAAACGCTGTACACTGCGGACGCGAGACAGATCCCTACTTCAGTGTATTGCCAGCAGTGGCTGCCGGCATGAGCTCGGTGCTCTACAAGGCCCCCTGCCACCGGCGGGAGAACCAGAAGCGTTGGGCCATATGAGCCAGGCTGTAACCTTTGAGCAAATATCCCCGCCAGCACCTAGGTGCTCCGGTAAGGATACAACTCAAAGAGTACTCTCTCTCCCTGGTCGGATGAGTTGCTAGTGGTTGGGGCTCTGCCATTCTATCCCCAGAGGTCTAGAACGGGTGGCCTTCGAATGGTGTGTGTGTGTAAGACTGGTGGATTTCTGATGGGGATCCACAGTCCTAATCTCGATTGTATGGATAAATTCAAAACCCCGGTCTCTGTCAGCTGTGCACAACACATACGGATCCTAGTGGTACTCTCTAGGAAGAATACTCTCAGTAAAGGAACAAAGCTGTATTTATTATAAGCGTAATAAATACAGTGACACGTACTATCTCCTAACCAAGCAGGCAGTATGTATGGAAGTATCCTATGCTGGACACGTGTAGGTGACCTAGTTCTAAGCAATGCAAGAAAGCAAATGGCATAGATGAAATAAAAGAATACTTAAACTAAACTTCGGGATGTCTAGATGAGACAATTAAGAGAAGTGATCCACTGCTCTAGTAGCACGGAGTGTAGTTGCTCCTACCAGCAAGAAGGGGCGGCTACTGTTCCAGGAGGATCCAGTAGTGGAGGGTGTTGGGTTATTGGAAGATGAAGAGCTTCTGGTAGATGAAGGCTATTGGCAATGAAGCCTCGGGTAGATGGTGGTAGTTGTCACCAATGAAGCCTCTGGTAACTGCGGGTGCAGAAGAGCTTCTGGTGACGGCAATGGTAGCAGCCTCTGGTGGCTGCCAAAGATGGTTGTCGTCAATGGAAGCAGCCTGTGGTGGCTGCTGAAGACTTGGTGACTCGTTGAAGGCCCAGCACAAGAAGTGGTGGAGCGAGCTCAAGAATCAGGAAGAATAACTCGCGAGCCCGGTTGCACACAGACTTTTCTAGTGCGAAGGGCAGGTGCAGCGCCGGGCCGTGGTGGGAGGTCTGATGTCGCCTCATGAAATCCCTCTAGTGCAAGGCCGGGGGGAGGGGGGTAGCTACCCTCTGTCTGTCTCTCGGCTTTGTGCATATTCGGTGGTGCTCCACTGTGCCCCGAGGCGGCTGACTGCTTGTAGGCTCTCAGTGCGGGGAGGGCGACATGCTCGCTGGCTTGTGCAACCTTAGTTTCCATGTGTTCGGAAACGCTGTCCAGGGTTGTGGCAATCCGCAATGTCCGTGTACTAAGTTGGCGGGGTTCGACTCTCACTCGGATGTAGTAGGAATACTAGTGTCTGATGAGTCGTAATCGTTTGTATTAAATACATGGAAGCGGCACGCGTCAGAACTATGATTAACACAGAGGATGGCAATTAGTTTTTGTAGTAATTTTTACATGATAATTCTCGTTTTGCTGTCAAAATTTCTTGTTTAAAGGGTTTTGTATACTGGTCAGAGGGATACCTCTCGAGGTTGCTTTCTGGCCACCATGTTGTAATCAAGTAAACGTGGTGAAGGGGACACAAGCATTTCGTAGGGGCCTGCATCTTTTGTGAGTTTAACTGATATTTATAATGCTGTTTACAATTAAATTTATACCAGAACCTTTTCCTTTGACCCCACAAGTGCTCTCACCTTGTGTTGACTCATTTATTAGTTTTATTGGACAGTACCCAGTTACTGTTGGACGTTTGGGCACAGCCAACTAACTATTTCTTTATCCATCTGCATCCCAGCAGCAACGCTAGCATGGGACTTTATTCTAGTGTCATTCCGAGGGGCAGAATGTTTACTAACAGCTTTAACAAATATTTTTAATGTGGAAGGCATGTGGCAATTTTATCGGACTGTGGATTTATGAAATGTTGTACCAAATTGTGCCTATGGCCAATAAACCACTGTTTAACCATAATGTTTGTGTTACCTTTCTATACAAGTCTCAGTCCATTAATTTATGGGTGTGCAGTGTGATCCCAACAGTACTGTGTAACACGGAGAGTTTTCATGCTTAAATACATTGCCCATGCCCACCAGCCACTCTGGATGAATATTTCACACCACACTGAGAACTTTTGCTCTTGAATGTGTTAACCAACCATGGTTAACTGGTGTGTGGGCAATCTCATTTCACCTTCCACCTAGACTGTGTTGGGCATGTGGTCAGGTAATTTTCAACCACTCCCGAATGGTGATAAGTGGCACCTGTGAACATATGGTGAACATATCAGTGTGACAGCTTGTCTCAAAATTGAATTTTCTCCTTACCAAAACAGCATGTCCCATACTACGGCCCAATGTTTCTGCCTCGTAGTGAGGCCAACTATGCATCACGGCGCTATGTACGATGGACCACGGAAATTTCCTATCACCAAAATATGTGAAACTTTACACTAAACTGGACTTTCGTGACTAATAATCTCCATGTGCTTATAATTAAATACTAACCTGCATATCCTGTGAGCCCTAGACAATCTGTGATGTGTCTGTTTCTACAAAGTGTTGTCTGGCGTGGCAGAATTTGGCAGCACGTCTGCTTAATGGCATGACTCCCCAATGACTGCTAGCTGACGTGCCTGCCACCACGGGCACGCTGGTGAAAGCGCCTTGGCATGGCGCATAGTGACGCGTGGCCAGGGAACTGTGATGGCACATCCATCAGAAATGTGTTTTCCACTGACTTTGCGATTCTTGAAGAACAATGTAGATTTTTCCATGATCCCTAATTGGCTGGTCAATGCTGGTTACCCCTCTAACACGATAATGTACTTTTTTTGTATATATAGACCCGGGGTTGGCTAATTCGGGGAGACGAGCAGCCCTGGGAACTTCTAGCTACAGATAAGTTTTTATTGTATTTATCATGAAAAGGACCCTAATGATCACGACAGTATGGAGATGTTGAGGTCCTTAGGTGCCATGTAGGAGCGCATAACGAACCTTAAAAATTTGTCTATTTCTTAAAGTTTTAAATACAGCAAATTTAGAATTTTAAGGAAATGTATTGCCATTTTGGAATTTTAACTAATATCCTGAAATTATGAGGTAATTTTTAATGATTCAAGAATTGTTGGAATTTGGGTGTTTATGTAGCCATGAGATTCTGGAATTTAGACTTTTAAAGGAGTTTGTTAAAACCTATGAAAACTCAAGCAATGAAGCAGAACTATCAGTTAGTCAGTAAAACAACCATTCCAGTCACTATGTTTCTTATAATGGAAAATAATGAAATTTCATGTAGGATGGCTTCAGAAGTATCAGTTAGCTAGTAAAATAATAATTCTATTTCCTTGTAATGGAACATAATGAAATGTCACGTAGCAAGGCTTTGGAACTATCAGTTAGCCAGTTAAATAACCATTCTAGTCACTATTTTTCTTGTAATGGAAAATGATTGAATGTTATGTAGAATGTTTTCAGAAACACCATTCAACCAGTAATAACCATTCTAAAGAGGTGCCATGTGTTTTTTTATGATCTGCATTTATAAATATTTATACCTCGTGAAAGAAAGTGGGAGAAGGAGAGTAACATTGTAAATGCTATAATTTTTGTACTTGATTTTGCCTTAATAAAAATAATTATTACAAAGGATCATAGTCCAGAAATATTCATGTTTTTTGGTGTGGTAGTTGTTTGTTTACTTGGTTTAATGTATTTTACATCTTGCTTTTGAAGAGATGAGGAATTTTTCCATGGTTGTTTGTGATGCTGGGCTAGTTTGTATGAGCCTCTTTGCCATGCTCTATAGTTAAGGGTGTCACAAAGTTCAGCTGCGCACTCTGCGCTTCAAGCAGTGTGTTTTGCAGCACAAAAACATATGAGCTATTTTGAAAAATTTTAAAGTTGGAAAAGCATTCAGTACAGTGATCTGGCAGTTGAATTTTGTTGTTTTTGTCTGCATACTAATCACTACTATGTCTACAGGCTGTATACAATGGCTGTCCAAGGCTTCTCTCGCCAGGTTTTTGAAAGAAGGTGGTGAAGAAGTCCTCGAGACGGAGGGAATAAGTGAACTCAGGGTTAAGGCATGCACTCTGGTGAAGTGGGATTCTGGTGGTGATAACGCCACGGGAGCAATTGCGGGTGAACTAAATCCAGTTATTAAGGCTCTTAAGCATATTCCTCCAGAATTATCTACCAAACTCCACAGTTTGAGAAGTATCTCTTTAGCTGCCAGGGTATAATTTTTTGTCGGATTAAATGCAATCATAGGTTTGAATATCTGTCCTAGACAGATAATTTATTCGGCTGTAACCTTTCGGGTTCTAGAAGAGTTGCAACCCATTCTCAGTAAGGCTAAAGAAGAAAGCTGAGATAATGTCCACTTGATAAAAACTTGTATGAATTTAGTTGTTAGTGAAGTGGCAGCAGTAAATTTCTGGCTAAAACTACTGGAAAGGAAGCAATTACCGAATCAGTCTATGCAGAATTTTGTGAGCAAAATGATAGGTTTAGTGGGAGTGTTAGCATATCTATGTTCAGAAGAATATTTCACTCAGATAATGTTTTCCAATTTGCTTCCAAAAATAGTTGTTTCTTTGTGTTTGTGACCCGACCGACTACTATGTTACAACTTTTATCTCTCGTAACTGAGGTTGGGTGCACATTGGGGGATTGGTCTGTAGAAGGGGAGAGTAGTAACATGAAGGCGACAGAAAAGGAAAAGGTAAAACTTGGGCTGATATCACCTAAAATTTGTATTATTTGTGGTAAACATAGTCATGTTGTGAAAGACTATTACCACAAAAAGTCAGTTTTCACAGTAACTTCAGTGGATAGTCCTAGCACTAGTTAAGTAAAAACAAGATCTTGGTATTCATAGACCAGGAAGACAGGGAAAGAGAGTGAAAGTGTAGGACAAGACGATAGGTTCCGTGATTGTGTTTGTTAATTTTGTAAACAGAAAGAGCACCTTAAAGCAAAGTGCCCATTAAAAGGGAAAGTCATAGTAGAACATTCTATCAATAATTTGGAGTTTTAGCGAAAGTACGGGTTACTGTATGTCCCTGTGATTATTGGGGATCGGGTTAGGGTAGCTGCTTTGCTTGATTCTGGTGTCACCTGTCCCCTTATTAATAACAATTTCTGTAATTATTTGCTTAAGAACATGTAGAGGAGACTTATTCAGGTGCATAAAAGTGAGGAAATAGGGTTTTCTCTTGCCAATGGTGGGGTTATCAGCTCACAGGGCATAACGATTTTTAAGAATAAAATCAAAAATTGTTGTAGAAATTTCAATTTAGAATACTGCAGGTTTGAATCATGATTTACTATTTACTGTTGATTTCTTACGAAAAACACAAGCTAGTATTAACATGTTTAAGAAGGAATTGATTTTTGCTTTTTGTAGTGTTCTGACCCCCGGGTCTCAAACCCGCCGCACCCCAGTAGGTGTGCTTTACGTAGGCCGTGATGTTGATGTGGCTCCCGCTCTGAAGGCAGGGCGTTTTGCAGAGTGGCAACGACGTCATATGGGCTCCTAAAAAGGGACGTTCAGTTCCGGGTCAGCCCCCCACTCTGTATGATACTCAGGCGGGACGGACTCCAGGGCAGGGCATATGCAAGTTGGTGAGCAGGAGACACCTGGTGACGGAGGACGTCAGCCAGTCAGCTGTGAGGGCACCTGGATCATCCCACGGCAGAGGAGCTTCGTGCGTGGTCGATGTATCATTCAGTGGTAGGTGAATCCCGTTCCCAGTGCAGGTCGTTAGTTGGGGAAAGCTACATGCAGCAAATTATGAGCATATATGTATGAAAGTAATTTAATATCTCAGCTCTAATATTTGTCTTTTGCTTGCAGAATTTCTATTGAAAGCTTCAATCAAGCACCAAGTCATACTTGTTATTTTGTAATTATCGTATTCTATATATAATTGTAAACAAGCTGAGAATAAACGCGTAGTTTTATTTTAACGGATTATCATTTGTAAATCTACCAGCTTGCACCCCAGGTATTTGCATAATCAAATGAGAGTGGTTTAGAGTCTGGTTGAGGGACCCAAACAGTGGTGGAGGTGCCGGACTTTCCACCCTTTAGCAGCCAGCATAGGATTAATAAGTTTCCTGTTAATTTTTCACTGTTCTGTTTAGTCATTGTTATATTTCATGCATAGTATTTTAGCATTAATTGTATGCTATAGTACAGATTCATTTTAGAATCAAGCATAGGGTAAGTAGGTTATTCTGCACAGAGTACAGCACACAATGTAAGAGCAAGGCATTTAAATTGACAGGGTACTTACACCAGCAGTTGCGCCAGCATAGC
Source organism: Dryococelus australis (assembly GCA_029891345.1). NCBI lineage: Eukaryota > Metazoa > Arthropoda > Insecta > Phasmatodea > Phasmatidae > Dryococelus > Dryococelus australis. The sequence continues at coordinate 292,306,613 of CM057009.1, read as the reverse complement.
CTGTAGTCAACAGTTCGCAAAGTGATTAACTTGCACCTTGGTGCACGAGCCAGCGCATGCATGCCTGCACTGTGTTTTACTGTAGTTGGGTTAAATGCATATATTAAAATACCGCTCTTTGGTGCTTTGTGTATAGATAAGTCTCCTATTTAATTGTAGTACTATAGATAGTGCTGTAGAGGAACACATAGTATTGCTATAGTGTTGTCTATAGTTTTAAGTGACAAAGTTTGGGTACACATAGTATTTTCCACAGTGCACACTGACACCACACAAAAATTACATAAACACTAGGAGTAAGACCGCATCATCTTCTGTTAAGAAACACTAGTCAGGACACTTTTATTAGAAACCTCCGAAGCGGAGAATATTTTAAAAGAAAGAGAAAGGGCTCCGAAGGTGATCGCACACATTCAGGACGTAGCCGGGACCTCCTTAACAGAACAGAACGAGGTGCTGGAATTCTCATTTAACACTAGCACATAATCAAACCCAAAACGTGAAATTCAGGAACTTGCTCTTGACGAATCCCCTTCACACGTTTATGAGGAAGTACACACAACACCGCACACAGGTTCTTACCCCACACCTCGAAGTTTACAGGCGCTGCAGTCTACACAAGTATTCAGCTAATACATACCACCTAACACAAACACAAAACACTTTGACAACATTGCCAACCCTAACCCCGTGCAAATTATTGTCAACCAGCCAGAAAAGTTGCCTACGTTTTCAGGTGGCAGTGACAAGAATGTGGCAGAGTTTTTAGACGATTTTCAGGCGGCCAGCGAATCTAACAGGTGGACAGACGTAGAACGATGCTGACAAATGAAACTTAATTTAAAGGGCACTGCAAAATATCGCCGCAAGTACAATCCACAGGTGACAGATGCGGAGTTTATAAGCATTTTGTGGAAAACATTGCTACCTTCACTTGCAAAAAAAATTATACGGCTTCAGAATGACACTATCCCGCAAATAGTACAGAATCTTAAACGAGTGGAATTAGGGAATTTTCCGGTACAGTCAGGCAGTAAGTACGCAACCACGTGACTCCGATGCGAAGCAACTTCAGGCGGAGATAAGGAAATTTAAACAGGAAATCGCCAACATGTCCATCAGAACACAGAATCCATACCGCAGGAACGAGACCAGAAATGCAGCAAGGCAGACAGAGGGGTAGAATTCCATTCCACCAGAATAATTATACTGAGAGGCAAAATACCATGAACCAGTATTACTGTCAGAGAGGCTATAATCAGTATCAGCAGACACCCCCCAAGCCACAACCGATAGTGATATTAATAGAATGTTCCCATGCGGATAAGGAATCAAACTTTTCACAGCAAAGAATTTTTAGATCCATATTTCAAAATGAGGCGCGAGGAGGTTGATGAAACCTCAAGCGTACAACACCCAGTACAGGGACGCTGAGCCAGTATCGAACCCACATTCGTTTCCACAGAGGCAGAGGAAATTACGTGAGGGGCAGTAAGGTGGCCTAGTACTCAAAAAACTAGCTTACGAGGGGGTTGTTCATATTTCCCTCGTGGACAAACAGAAACGATCTAGGGACGTATGAAGGGCAATGTTCAACAAAGTCATTCTGACACAGTTGTACGCTAAGATTGCAAGTTACAACGCACGCAGTAATGGAATTGTTACTACGAGCATTCAATCGCAGCCCAACACACACCAGGAAGTACCACGCTGCAATTCTGAGTACAGTGCTCCCAGTACACAGGTTAGACTGCAGCGTCGGGGAAAACACAGTCACGTGAACCGGGAAGTCAAGCCGCGCGCTCAGCACATTGGAACGTCATGCCGGCCGCTGCCTCGGGCGTACGCGCAGCTTACTGCACAGCACACGGAAGTGCCAGTCAAGCCGTGCGGCGGTCAGTTCATTGGACCCCTTAGTGAAGCACAAAATACATGCGCCTTGTGCTGTTATGTCGGTCATAAGACACGCAACTGTACGTTGTTCCCAAATCAGAAGTTACAATTCCGCACTGATGTAGGTGCACAATTCAGGAATTTAAAAAAATATTTTTGGTATAGGACACACCTAACTGCATGTCAGCACTAATGTCGGACAGCGTCGCGTGAACCAGGAAGTGAGGTTAGAGGGACATAAGGACGGCAATGATGAAACGCATTTGCGAAATGTGCTGAGCCGTACCTCCTCTCAGACACCAGGGCAAAGACACAGTCGTCGAGGAGCAAGATAAGACTGTCAGCAGGCTTTTGTTCATACGACCGCTCCTTGAATTAAAGTGAAAATATGTGGAAAGGATTATTACGCACTTATCGATCCTGGCTGTTCTAAATCTTGTATTGCCTCACCATTAGTAACAAAACAGAAATTAGAATGTGTCACTGAGCAATTTACGATAGTTGGGGCCACAGATGAAATACAACCACCCCAATTTAAGACAGATATGAAGTTAAGCATTTCAGGCCACACCTATCCCCAGCAATTTTTAGTAATTGAGAACCTAAAGATGGATATCATTTTAGGGATAGATTTAATGAATAAATACAATGTTATACCCGTTCTGAAGCATAACATTTTATTCATTAATGGTAATGACACAGATAAAATTCTCCAAGTGCCCATTTATTCTTCTGTTATCGATTAGGAGCAAGTTGACAGTATTAAATACTATATCAGTAGATTAAAATCTCTAGAAACCTGTCGGGCAGAAGATAATCTTCCTACAATTAATTCCAAACTACCGCCAAACCAAATTCAAGCAATTAGACATTTATCACTATCACCGAATTTCAAGATAGATTTGCACATTCAACCCTACAGCTGACTGAAGCATGAGGTTATCAGGTGAAAATAACTTAACCTCAACAAAACTGTAATGTATAGGCAATATTGCATCAGTGCAAATGTCAGAAAAGAATTATTACAACAAATCAACGACCTGCAATCTGCCGGAATTATAGAGCTGTCGGATTCAGCATTTTTGGTGTCATCTTTGGTTATTCATAAGTGATATGGGGACCTTAGGTTTCTTACTGACTTTCGCAAGCTGAATCAATACGTCACTAGAATCCAGTATCCTCTTTCGCACACGGAATACATATTAAATGGTTTACAAAATTCAAAGTTTATTAATAGCTTAGACCTGTTTTCCAGATTTTATAGTTTGCCTATTAAAAAGGAAGATAGACATAAGCTGGTGTTTTCAATCACTGAAGTTGGCCTCTTCTAGTACCGCAGTTTGCCAATGGGCCTCAGTAGCAGCCCACACCACTTCCAGCAGTTTATCCACATGCTATTAGGTCCTCTCCATTGGCATTTAGTCTTAGCTTATATAGATGATATTATTATCATTGGTAACGCTTTTGAAGAACATCTAGAAAATATTCGCAAAGTATTTCATAGGTTACGGGAATTCAATGTCAAGGTAAACACTAAGAAATGTAATTTTGGGAAACAAGAAATAAAGATATTGGGACATTATATCACACCTAACGGCGTTTCCATTGACCCAGATAAAGTTCGCGACATCCAACAGATGGCACCACCAATAAAAAGTGATTACGCACATTTCTGGGAATGACGTCCTATCTCCGGCATTACATACAGAACTATGCCACAATAGCTGTGCCTCTGATTGAATTAACCAAACAAACCATACAGTATTAATGGCATCACGAACAAAAGATATTTTCTAAACTCAAACTATACAGGAGGCACCAATAGTACATAAGTTTGACGATGACAGGACCCACCATTTTGACATGTGATGTCTCTCAAACGGCTATTGGGGCCATTCTTATGCAGGAAGACACTATAAAAAATACTCGCCAGGTCATTGCTTATGCGTCCAAAAAACTCTCCATACCGGATACAAATTGGTCCACGACAGAGAGAGAACTTGGTTCTATCAGATACCTCTGTAATTACATCCGACAGTACTTTTACAGGTGCCATTTTGTTCTAGAAACCGACCACTATAGCCTTCGCTACTTACGCACCATGGCAGACAACAACTCGCGTATTCAAAAAAATGGCAATCGCCTTCGCAAAATACGACTTTGAGGCAAAAATCGTAACAGGTAAACAAAATGATTTAGCCAAAGCCATGAGCCGTATACTGACATACCATCCAGCAGATACACACCCAGTAGTGGTAAATAATGTCCCTTATATGGTTAAAAAGGGCATGTTAAGGTGTACCAGTTGATACAGGACACTCACAGAGACTTTGTATCAGAACCCCGAAAAGGAAAGTGAAATCAGAAATATCATTTTGAAATATGTAGTTAATCATTGGACAGTGGTCAAACCATATATAAAACTGGAAATAAGTATCAAAGACAAATCTATGGTTAGCAGGAGTATTTTGAATGAAGAATATATTCCAGCATTTGCCATAGCTAAAATTATATCACTAACTTTCCATGTTAATGTGGATATTATCATGCAAAACCATTCACAGAAAATCCACACTACTTCTATTGATTCACTATTGCACTGTTAAATACTTATAGGTCCAGGAACCGAGGATATTAACTATTTGCCAGTTTTCACACATGAACACGAATATATTAAAAAAGACAATGATAAGTTATTGCATTTATTTTCTTTGGACACCCCCCCCCCCCCCCATTTATGGGAAAATATGAAAATTATCCCCATATAGTAAAACTTAAAAAAGCGCTCACTGACCCACAGAAGACTGAACCCTGGTATTTAAAAATAGCTAGTCGATATGGAATAGCGGCCAATGGGGAGATTTTTTTTTGAAGATCAGCACCCCAGTGGGGGAAAAACGGCTTACTCTAGTACCCACATATTATGTCCAGGAGATTATTGCAGCTCACCACAATGCCGTGCTCGGCAGAGGTTATTTTGGGGCTTTCAAAACATTAGCTAAAATTAAGAGTACATATTATTGGGACACAATGTCCAATGACGTTAAGGACAATGTAAAAAATTGCCCAGTATGCCAACAAATTAAGACTTCTAACGCCAAACGAATGGGTATATTAACGTCCATTATTTCGCCTGCTCTCCTGTAAGCTTGGGCGATGGATGCCAAAGGGCCATTGCCAGTCACCACAAGGGGTAATAAATATATATTGGTGATGAGAGTATTTTACTGGGTATATGGTAACTAAGGCGGTGCCTAGCATTGAAACAGCAACTTGTGTGTGTTTCATAAAGAAAGTTATTTTACAATATGGCTGTCCAAGGCAGATATTGACAGACAGAGGCATGTCATTCAATAATGCCATAGTAGCTGAACTACTAAAGAGTCTTAACATTACCAAGCTTCAAACTACGGCGTACAACCCCGAATGCAATCTAGTGGAATCACTGAACCAAGTCCTAGGAACCTAGCTAGCTGCTTTTGCATACGACGATCCTGCGAATTGGGACCAATTTTTACTGTTCATTATTTTTAATTATAATTCTTCTCCCAACTCAAGTACAAAATTTTCCCCTTTCTATCTCCTTCACGGTACCGAAGCCGCACAACCAAATCAAGTTGTTGCAAATCACTTTTCAGAAAGAGGCCATCAATGGTGTGTGAATTTACCCAGAGACAGAGAACAAGCTAAAATCAATCTTACGAACGCACAAAAGGCTCAAAAAGTTCAATTTGACAGATGGCATAGACCCAACACCCTTAAAATTGGAGACTGGGTGTGGCTGTGCGACCATGTGAAACAAAAAGTGCTTGCATAACATAGGAATTCACTAGCCTTATTGTTTTGTGTGTTGTGTGTGTGTGTGTGTGTGTGTATATATATATATATATATATATATATATATATATATATATATATATATATATATATATATATATATATATATATATATATATATATATATATGTGTGTGTGTATTTCAGTCTCTCTCTTGGCCTTGATACTTACAGGTCATTAGTAATTGAATGCTCTCAATTATTATTATTTTCATGGCACCATTACCATGCAAAACCTTTGTTTGTTTACATCACTAACAATTTCAATTCCTGTCAATCCATGTTCTTGTGCTACGGCATAGTTGTCCCTTCCTGACTGGCCTGCACATGTTTGAACTCACCTTAACTTGTGCACGTAGGACACTTTGTTATAACCCACTGATCGCGGCGTATCGATGGGGAAGAGAGCTCTTTCGTCACACCACCCTCCTGTCGCTGCCTGCTACATGGGAGTCGTTACGTCATGCCTCACTCGTCACGTTGCCACTCTCTGCCTCTCAACATGCCTGCCATCGCTGTCCCAGCGGCCTTTCAGTTGACTCTACTGCAGCCAGGGTCGGCTGCGCCCAGAGAAGGAGGGCTCTGTTGTGACCCCTGGATCTCGAACCCGCGGCACCCCGGTAGGTGTGCTTTACGTAGGCCATGATGTTGATGTCATGGCTCCCGCTCCGAAGGCAGGGTGTTTTGTAGAGTGGCAACAACGTCATATGGGCTCCTATAAAGGGACGTTCAGTTACCTCTCAGTGCTGGTTACCTCTCTAAGAGGATAATGTAATTTTTCTGTACATATAGTCCCAGGGTTGGCTTATTTGGGGAGAATATCAGCCCTGGAAACTTCCAGCTACAGGTAAGTATTTATTGTATTCATGATGAAAAGGACCCCTCTGGTCATGACAGTAAGGACATGTTGAGATCCTTAGTTGCTAGGCACCATGTAGGAGCGCATACGGAACCGTAGAAATTTGTCTATTTCTTAAAAGTTTTAAATATGGCAAATGTAGAATTTTAAGGAAATTTATCGCTGTTCTGGAATTTTAACTCACATTTTGAAATTATGAGATAATTTTTAATGATTCAAGAACTGTTGGAATTTGGGCTTTTGTGTAACAATGAGATTCTGGATTTTAGACTTTTGATGTTAAAACCTATGAATTCTGAAGTAATGAAGCAGAACTATCAGTTAGCCAGTAACACAACCATTCTAGACACTATTTCTCCTTGTAATGGAGAATAATGAAATGTCATGTATGACGGCTTCAGAACTATCAGTTAGCCAGTAAAATAACCACTCTATAGTCACTATTTTTCTTGTAATGGAAAATTATGGAATGTTACGTGGAATGTTTTCAGAAACATCATTCGGCCAGCAAAATATATATTTCCACCAAACTTTTCTTGTGATAAAGATAGGGAATGTCAATCTTTTGGATTAAATAAATAGCTGTTGTAAAGTCGTTTAGCCAAGTAAAATATAAAGGTTTTGGAAAATTCAGGCTATGAATGTTTTACTTTGTTGCCAGAAGGTTTGTAAGCCCAATCAAATTCTGCGTGGATTGTTATAAAAAAGGAAATTCTCAAAAGTTGAAAATATATTATCAATTAAAGTTATCAAGTTTGTATTAAGGAATGCACTTTTATGTAAGAAATTTTATATAGAGGCGCTACGTGTTTTTATATGATTTAGATTTATAAATATTTATATCTTGTGAAAGAAAGTGGGAGGAGAGTAACATTGTAAATACTATAATTTATGTACTCTTTTTTACCTTAATGAAAAGAACTATTAAAAAGGATAGAAATATTCATGTGTTTTGGTTTTGTAGTTGCTTATTTATCTGGTTTAATGCATTTTATATCTAGCTTTTGAAGGGATGAGGAATTTTTCCATGGTTGTTTGTGGTGATCGGCTGGTTTGTATGAGCCCCTTTGCCATGCTCTTTAGTTAAGGGCATCGCAAATGAGAACATGGGCATGCAAAAACGGACTGTATGGTGCATGGAATGAAAAAACAATGTACATGGAACCCGAGTTGAAATAGTGTGTGTGGTACAATCGACCAAGGAACATGGATCTGCTAACTGGTGACATGTGGCAGAGTGGGTGCATGTACACACTCGACCACTACAAAACCAGAGGGGAAGGAGGTGAGCACACACGAGGTGAATACACACAGGACGTGAAAACAACAGCAGCAGACTTAATCACCATGGAAACAGAAGCAGTTGGACTGGTGAGTGGGCAGGGTGGTACAGTTTGTGAAAGGCATGTGCAGCTCTCTGAGCATGTACCCATGTTGCTGTGAGAGGTCACTGTGCTGGCAAAACTTACACTGCCAGAGTACTCTGGGGCAGTGCAAGAGGACCTGACATAGTTTAAGAGACAGTGCAACAATATATTTGTGAGTTAAGAGGGTTGGGTAGATGAGTGGATGGAAAGAGTGAATAGTTGAGGGAAGAGGTTAGAGATTGGTGGAGCGTATGGCAGAGATTAGACATGCCATGGCCAGAGTTCACGACTTGCCTGGGCACTTTGGTGGACAGTTGAGCAAGCACCCGCTGCCAGGGAAACACAATGAAACCAGGAAAACATGGAGTGATTTATTGCCTGCAAGACCTAACTGTTTCGCAGGATCTGCCTGACACTACCCCACGAGACTGCCCTGCTCACCATCACTGAGCCCATCAGAAAGGAGATGCAACCATTAATGAGGCCATTTCACCAGGTCCTTCTAAACGAGTATACAAGCCAAGTCACCATGACCGAGAGCAGTCTACAATGGTGGTTACGATGGAATATGCTGAACTTGGAATCAGCCACTAACCTCAGCTTGAAGACACCACGGCCAAACCACTCCTCTTCTAAACAACCAGTGCTGGACAACCAAGCAGACCCATGGTGGGCAACGTAGAATAGAGAGACAACCAGCACAGGAAAGAGACAGCACGCCATGTCTACCTAACTGCTGCTACTGCCCTAACCAACGTACCACTACCATTGTGACTGTCCAATGCTGGAAGAAGAATATGATCAATTGGGAAATGGACAGTGAGAATGGCTGGAGACCTGCCACACTCCCCTATTGGACCGGATGGGAAGTTGGTGCAAGAGGCTCAGGTACCACTGGTGAACCAGATCTTTACGACCAATCCATGGTTCCTATGTGTACTAGTGGAGGTGAACGGCACACTGATGAACACCCTGATCAACACTGGAACTAGCCACGTATTCCTGACACAACTTATTGTGATGGAAAATGTTAAACTTTAACAGGGAATAGGGCAACTGGTGACATGTCAGGATGAATGTAGAAGTACAATTACAAGATCAACTATCATGAACCCAGGACATTGCACTGGGCCAGCAATGGCTCATTGACCAGGATACTGAGCTCGAATTGGGAGCCACCAGGATCCACATAGGCAAACAGGAGCAGCAGACCATCTATGCAACCGGCGCAATACCCCCAACACCTGGCAACTCAATGCAGCTGACTGACTTTCAGCATGGCATGCCGCAGTCACATCAGGCTGCCGTGCAACTGCTGATCGATGAAAGGAGGGCAGTCTTCATAGCCACAAATACCCTGATGATGGTGGCTATGCACTGAATCAACACCACACACGAGTAGTCCATCTACATCAACCACATCACTATGGGCTGAGGGAGTGGTGCAAGATCACAAGATAGGTGAGTGAAATGTTGCAAGATGACTTGACTGAGCCATCTGAGAGCAAGTATGACTCCCAGATTATGTTGATGGACAAGATGGATGGTACCACTAGGTTTGATGTAGACTTCGACCAGTGAACAATGTAACCTTAACCCACCCTCCACCTCTAATTAGCAAAGAGGGAGCACCAGCCAGTCTAGGGAACATCCGGGAAATAGAAAGTTTGATTTAAGACATGGGTACTTGCAGCTACTGACGAACCCCCGGGACAGGCACAAGACAGGTTCATGGTACCAGACAGCAGTAATTTTCAATATAGGGCCATGCCATTTCGACTTAAAGGGGCACATGCATGGGTGGCTACCTACCATCTAACTTCCGCACTGCAAAATTATCACATTGGGGTATTGGAGGTAGAGTTTGTGAGACACATAGTAAGCAAACAGAGTAACCAACAACACCCCAAAAAGCTAAGAAAAATCATGGAGGCCAAAATTCCCACAACATGTAAGCAAATGCAATGATTCACTGGGTTGATAAACAACTCAAGACATTTTGTACCCAACTTAGCCATGACCGTTGCACCTCTAACTGACTTGTTGTCACCCCTGAGACAGCATAGGAGGAACCTTTAGGCATAAGAGGTGTTCAACACAGTGAACGTTGCATTTACCCAGTGTCATGCCCTAGTCCATATCAACCAGAACTGTAGGCTGTTTGTACAAACATATGCGAGTGAGCTAGATGTAGGGGCAATCCTCTATCTGGTGGCAGACAATGGGGACAAGATGGTGATCAACTATGCAAGTGCAAAGTTTGCAGAGATGGAAAGACATTACCACAGTAATGAGCAGAAGTGTCTGGCCATAGTCTGGGCAGTGAAGTACCCACCCTACCAGGAATGCAAATTGTTCACTCCATGTAGATAGAATCAGGAACTAACATGAATGCAAACCATTCACTATATGTACAATCAAGCACTGAGAAAGTTACATAGCATTCAGGGGCGAAAAGGCAAGTTGGTCTGTTGGACGCTGTTCCTGCATGCTTTCGAGTTCACTATTGAGCACATGGCATGACATAACCCCTCTGGGGGAGCACCCAAGGGGCAAACACCACATGTGGGAAATTCAGTTTTTGGGAATATGCGAAGGAATCCCCACCCATCATCTCTGATTGAAGTGGAGGAGAAAGTTCAGAGGGCCCAGCTGATGTCAATAGAAACAGAGGAGAAGAAAGATAAAATGGGAATGAAGCATGTGACACATGGTTAGTAGATAGGACTGTACACAACAGAGCATAAAGGGAAATCACCCAATGGCTAACCTACATGCCAAAAGAGGTCCGCAACACCGTGAGACTTTTCTTCCGCAACCACGACCTAGGTGTACAACTAGCGGCAGACCAAACGCAGAGGGTGATCAAAAGTCACTACTGATGACCGGGCATTGCCAAGGACATAAAGGAGTATGTGAGGGAGTGCACCGTGTGTCAATAGAAGAAGGGGAGATGATTGACGAGATGAAGAACCCCAACACTTGCGAAACCACACAGAACCATTCTATGATGTTGCTGCACTGGATGCCATGGGCTTTAACATAAGCATACAATGGGGAAAGCACTTCATCGTGGTAGTGATGGACTTAGAAGCCTACATGACCAGCAATGTAAGGGCACACACGGTAGATATGGTGCTGCAGAACAAATATTTCCCTAGGTGGGGTTACCCCCAAATTATTGTGTCTAAAGATGACACATAGTTTGTGGGGGGGAAGTGGAAAAACTATGCTGACAATAGAATGTCTGGCATGTGACTACGCCCATGTATCACTCCAGTGCCAACCCAACTGAGAGACACAATCAAGAAGTGAAAGAGTAATTGAGATCGCAGCTAGGAGAGGCCACATCCCGCGGGTTGAACTACTGCCGGACTCACAACTCTGTCTATACAATTAAACCAATATTTGACAACGTAACAAAACATAAGAATCATTGGGAAACCACAGGTATAATCTTTTACAGGACCATGTTACTGCACTTGAAAGTACTGGAGAAGTAAACTAAAGAGTATGGTAATGTTTACTTTTGATTTTCACCTGTTTCTGTGTAAATTATTGCAACTTCCAATTACAATGAACACTGTAAAATTTAACCACCATCAAAATGCTAAAAAATAATTTTCATTTTCATTTTGGTTAGAATAAATACAAGGCACAAGTGATTTTCTAGCACAAAAGAAAGAAAAATGCTATAAGTATAAAATTAATGATTACCACTGAACATATATGAGGCCAAACCCAAGAAGATTTATTATTTATTATTGCGAAATAATTAGCTGGAATCCCAATCTCAGGGCACTTTTGGTGTCATTGAAACTTTAAATATGTGAATAAGTATGATTCAAGGCATTGCAAACATCGAAAAACCATCTTAACAGTCACATGGCATGATTTTGTAAATTAACTAATCATATTTTTTTTTTTTATGTGCCCTGCGACAAATAATAAAATTACTGCCTCATTATTTATACTTTACAGCAGAACAAATGAAGTTATTACAATAAACAAATACTCCTTTCCATGTATTGTTTTGATTTGTATTGCAGTGTATAAATGCGATAAAAAACATAACACTGAATAGTTCATTTTTGGCAATAATTAGAAAATTAATAATTGAAATTACAGTATACCATAATTTTAAACGTCCATTGGTAACCATGTCAAAAACTATCAACATGGTCCAATATTATTATAATAGCTAATGAGAGTTAGTGTGGAAGAGTGAAATTATCTTACTACACAATGTGTGTATTGTTCCGGCCACATCCAGGCGTCGAACGAGCGTCGTGCAGACTTGGGATCCGTGGCGTGTGGCAGCTGGGCAGAACATGGTAGAGGTCGAAGCACATGGACCTGGGGTGACAGGAAGAGAGGGAACCCAGGGCAGAGCTATAAAAGTGAGTGCGAGACGTGCCCCACCCCCACTCTCACTCTCTGCCGCTATATTTACATGCATCTCTTCAAAACTGCTCGAAGGCACCACGACGTTGAGGGCACAAGGGCACTTCGATGCTGAGCCAGGGCATCACAACTTCAGGTCCAGGAGGGAGCCTTCCGAACAAGTGTCGCCATCCAATATTCCAGTGGTAAGAACCTCGAGATTGAATGCAGGATAGGACCCAGATTAGGAAGTTAGGGCACGGTTATGTTAATTACAACAAGAGTTAGATTGTAAAGTACTAAGGAAATTAGAAGCGATAAGCTGTTAAGCAAGTAACGGGAGTCTCATGTTATTTCAGGTTTAAGAAGGACCAAATTAACGTAATTCTGTGTAACTTGTTAAGAGTAAATAAAAGGTGTGCATTTTATGTATAAAGGTGAGAATCATTTACCTACTGTACTTCACTACCCCTTGTATATAATTTTATATTGTTAACCATCTAGGAGTGAATGAAGTTAGAGTTAGTAAAAATAAGAGATAGAACAACTGGTGGAGGCACCAGCCTTTCCACTTCTTTCGCATGCAAGAAATCTTTGCAGTTGTTAGAAAGCAACAGGTAGAAGCGCTTCACATCTCCGCCTCTTGCATGAGTTACTTGTGTGTAATATTTTAGTGGAGACGCCTTCACGGTTCCACATATGTTGTGCAGTAAATGTTTTAAATTGTTTAAATGCAGAAAATTTATGAGCAAGTCATAATTTTATCACTGATAAAAAGTACGGAAAGAAAAAGAGTAACAACATATTGTAATTCAGAATACCAGTAGTAAAGATATCCATTGTTTTGTACTGCCGAATGTGCTAATAGAGCTAAAGCGCGACATAAACAAAACCCTTGCTAGCCACAACCTTGTGTACATAGCACAACACAATGAGTAAGACTGCAGGTAGCTTGGTCCTAGCCTTGCATCCACTACACAACTTGAATACACTTTATAAACTTCTTGCTGTGTAGAAAATTAATGCATAAGGGATAACAGCGGAACCATTTTCGGCTCCGTAATTGTAGTAGAGCGCTACGACTCCATCAGTATTTGCTAAGCAGAGTGCACAATTAAGACTGTGGAGCACAATAATATTTTGGTGTAGTGTAGTGTTTTTATAAGTGTCACACTGCATACATGTATGAACACCCACTAATAAATATAATTCATGAACATGCGTACGATGTCAGTACCATTAAAATTGCAGAAGATTGTAAAAGCTTTAACATTAGACTTAACGGATGCAGAACGTGCTATTCACGAAAAGGAATTGGAGGAGGTAAAGTAAGACCGAGAACGAGACTTAGATTATTCTTTCCACAAAATTCAAGAGGCTGCAGTCTAATTATAGAGGAGAAACACAACCACACCTGGTAGTGTTCACAGGTACCTTACACTTATGTCAGTTGTAGATTTAGAAACCGGTTCATTAGTTGACCATACATATGAAAATACAGAATCTCAGTCACTATTAGACTTAAATCTACAAACTTACACGCACACCAACCTAACATGGCACACCCACAATCCATTCAAGTATTCATCAACCATACAGAGAAAATACCAACATTCGCAGGAGAAAATAACGAAAATGTCACGGAGTTCGTTCAACAGTTTGTCGAGGCAAGTGATAAAAATGGTTGGACAGAGCAGGACCACTGCAAATATAAAGTTTTATCTCAAAAAACAGCAAAGCGGACATATGAGAATTTAGAACAAGCTACAAACTGGGAATTAACATGGAAAATGATAGCGACAAAATTAAAAAACACATTTACCCCCGACGAACATGATAAATTCAGACGCCTGTTGTATACAAAATGCCAACAGTTAAGTGAAACCTATCTCAAACACATTGAGGATTTATAGTACTACAGACGTAGATACAATGCTAATGTCTTCGACGCCGAGTCATACTTTGGAAATCTCTGTTGCCGTCCATCGTGGACAAAATCATAGCCCTAGGAAATAATACTGTAGAACAGATTATAACTAACTTAAAAAGGGTCAAACTGGGAATTTACAAGTATAATCAAACTCTCACCAAAGCATCACATAACCCAGAACAGGAACAAGTCCACGCTGAAATCGCCAAATTAAAAGAGGAAATTGCCAACTTAACCATACAGATTCAAAAGGTAAAGCAAGATTCAGAGCTGAATAGGCATAAGTATGCGATGCAATACAGATACACTAGGCCACAAGGGTATAGATACCAACCCCCAGGGCAAAATTATATGGAGCAGTAAGCTCACTGGAACAGTTATGTTACGAAACCAACACCCTATGCGAGCCAGCCCCTTACCATTCTCAAAGAATATAGACAGATACAACCACACGGTCAGGGTAGGTCATATAATAAGTACTATGCCAATTCGGCGCAGAAGAAGGGTATCTCTAACAGGTATGATGCCACACCACTATATCAAAAAGGGAATTTGCAAAGTCGGAATAATTTTCAGAGGCATAACACAATATCGCAAAAATGGACCGCCCAGGATGAGAAGACAAAAACTACGTAAAGAGGGGTATCGTGTTTCCCCCGAGGAAGCAAGAACAAGAAACATGTGTCGCAGCATTTTCAGTAAACGAGTAGAAAGCAAAACATATGCAGAAATTGCACTAATAAATACAAATTCTCAAACAGTTAGATAAACACTGGGATATTAGAGTTGCAGAGTGGCAGAATAACATTGCAGGTAATTGTGATATGCGAAACCTCAAAAACTAATTCCAGGAACACTTGATTGTTTAATCACCGAATACAGTAACTATCGTCGCTAAACAGTCAATAACCCATGGCGGCAGGAAAGTTCACAACACAGTCAAGGTTCCGCGCCAGAAGGCAGAAATCAAAACTCAGCAAAACCGTATTGACAGCTAACAGCGCGTCGAGGTCGAGCCATCAGTAAGTGTTACAGTGGTAGAAAACCAACAGGGCTAACATGAAAAACAATTCATTGGTCCGTGTAACGTGGCCCCAGACACGTGTGCGATATGCTTCTATATGGGACATAAGGCTAAACATTGAAACCTTTTCCCATACAACAAAACAGCATTTCACATTGACGTAGCAGCGCAGTTTAAAAAATATAAAAAAAAAACCTTCACTATAGGTTATGTCGCACTGTATGTCAGCAAGGACATCATGAGTCATAGCAACTCAAACAACAAGGAACCAGTGAACGGCTATGATGACAGCTGCACTACAAAAATTTGAGCCAACCGAAATTCCGTAAACATACACATCATGGGCAACTTCTACAATGTTAACACGCCATTGTCCGTACGGCCACACCACGTATCAAAGTAAAAATCTGGGGTAAACCATTTCATGCTCTAATTGTCACAGGATGTTTGCGGAGTTGCACTGCAAGCACATTCGTTTCGAATCAACAAATACAACAAGTAACAGAACATATTTCACTTGTTAGGCCAACACATTAGTTAGATGTGCCCAAGTTCAAAGCCAATGTAAAATTATGCATAGCGAGCCATATGTTTTGTCAAGATTTCTCTCTCATAGATAATCTTAAAATGGAAATAAATCTTGGCGTCAACTTCATAAAAAAATATGTTGTACCCTTTCTGAAACAGAATATTTTATTCATAAACTGCAACAATTCCGATAAGGTTTTACATGTATGAATCTATATGCCAGCCATAGATAATACTAATGTAGAAACAATACAATAATGTATCAACAGAATTGACTCCATTGACAGCATGCCAGAACAAACATTTAAGCCTAAAGTTAATACAAATTTAGATGATTCACACAAAAAAGATATTTATAAATTGATTGATCACTATAACAATAGGTTTGCGCAAAACATCCTTGAATTGAATGAAGCTAAGAATTTTCAGATCAAGCTAGAACTAGACACAGACAAACCGATAGCTACTAGGCCTTATCGCATTAGCCCTAAAGTTAGGGAGGAACTCCCCCAGCCAATAATTGACATGTTGAAAGTTCGAATTACTGAGGAATCTGACTCAGCGTATTCTGCACCGTCTCTCACCATGCGTAAAAATCAGGGGGGGAATTAGATTTCTTATGGACTTCAGAAAATTAAATCAACACTTGTCACGAGTCCAGTATCCACTTAGAAGAACAGAGGACATTTTAAATACATTAAGTACATAACCAGTCTCAATTTACTTTCTGGATTTTACTCAATCCCAGTCAGGAAGGAGGACTGCCATAAACTTGCGTTTACTGTACATGGTGTAGGTTTATTTCAGTATTCCAGAATACCTATAGGCTTAAGCACATCACCGCAATATTTTCAACAGTTCTTTGATCTATTGCTAGGACCTTTAAGTTGGAACACAGCTATTGCCTACATAGATGAAATTTTTATAATTTGCAATACATTCAGAGAACATTTAGCATTTAGATAGTATAAGAAAAGTTTTTCGAGGGCTACAATGATTTAATGCAAAAGTAAACGCCCAGAAATGCAGCTTTATTGAACAAGAAATTAAAATTTTAGGTCATTATATCACGCCACAAGGTACAGTTACTGACCCAGAAAAGGTGAACGAGATAGTACAAATATCACCGCCCTCTAACATTAAATAAGTAACTACGTACATTTTTGGGCATGACGTCTTACCTACGGCGATACATACCAAATTACGCCACTTATAGCGCTAACTAAGGAAAGTACAGTTTATAAATGGGGACACGAACAACAAGCTTTCCTAAAGCTTAAAAAGGCCATTTGAAGAAAGGAATATTACCATTTTAGCATGTGACACTTCACAATCTGCTATTGGGGCAGTATTAATACAGGAGAACCCCCAAGGACAAAAGTAGGAATATCATAACATTTATGTCAAAAAAACTTTTTGTTAAGGAGCACTGGAGCACTACCGAACGAGAGCTGGGAGCAATTAAATATTTCTGTATATATTTTCGTCAATACCTATAGTGCCGACATTTCATCATAGAAACCAACCACGCTAGCCTGTGATATTTAAAATCCATGGTGGAAGACAATTTACGTATACAAATTATGGCCATAGCATTGGTTAAATACGATTTTGATGCACGTATTGTTAAGGGTAAACTCAATACACTTGAATATGCTATGAGTCGCATACCCACTAGGGGACAATCACATACAGATACAGTAGTTGTAAACAATGCCAAATATAAGGTGAAAAAAGAAATGTTAGGTTCTACTTCAATATATAGAGCCTTGGCAAAAGCTCTTAACCAAAACCCAGACAAGGAAGGAGAGATTAAAAAACTTATCAGCAAATATACTGTCACTAATTGGGCAGATATAAAAATTACATTACAGAGAAGATACATACAGTAAAGAAGTCTGTAATTAGCAAAGCAGTTTGTAATGGAGAAAATATTCCAGCTCACGTTATTGTTAAAATCATAGCGGATATATTTCAAGTATATGTGGAAATAATAATGGAAAATTGTCAAAACATAATCAAATCAACTTATATAGATCTGGTTATAAACTGTCAAATAATTGTAACCACCAAGCAAAATATAGCCTAATTTTTACCTGCATACCATCACGAGCAAGAGTATATACATATTGAAAATGACAGTCAATTGTTCCTATACCCGATCAATACATACACATCGCCATTTTCCGGTG
Source organism: Dryococelus australis (assembly GCA_029891345.1). Classification (NCBI taxonomy): domain Eukaryota; kingdom Metazoa; phylum Arthropoda; class Insecta; order Phasmatodea; family Phasmatidae; genus Dryococelus; species Dryococelus australis. The sequence continues at coordinate 292,288,601 of CM057009.1, read as the reverse complement.
AACACGAAAACTATCCCCAAATACAAAACCTTAAATTAGCGATTACAGAACCAGACAAAGCCGACCCTAAGTACAAGAAATTCGCTAGGCGCTATGGCATATCAAGGAACGGCGAAATATCTTTAAAAGTAAAAATGCCTGTAGGTGAGAATAAGTTGACACTAGTTTCCATTTAATACGTTAGAGATAATTGCAGCGCACCACGATGCACTGCTAGGCGGTGGCCATTTTGGCACTTTAAAGATTTTACAAAAAATCAAGACCAATTACTATGGGAACACTATGCAGCAAGATGTCAAAAATTACATAAAAAATTGTGATGTGTACCAAAAGGTCAAACCAACGAACCAGAAGCCGGTATGACAGTTGCAACCGATACCACACCATCCCATATTACATTCTTGGTCATTGGACACGAAAGGTCCCCTAACGACATCACGCAAGGGCAACAATTACATACTCGTCATGACTGAGTTTTTCAGCCGATTTGTAGTACCGAAAGCAGTTAAGAGCATCTACGCCCAGACATCGCCAATTTTATTAAGGACGTAATACTGAGATATGGATGTCCTAAGCAAATATTAACAGACAGGGGAACTTTCTTTAATAACGAGTTAGTAGCAGAACTAATACGAAAACTACAAATACAAAAGTTACAAACTATGGCTTACAACCCAGCATGTAAAAGGGTTTACAGAGAGTATGAATAAAATAATATGAAATCAATTAATGGCTTGTATGCACGATGTTGGGATGAGTATCTTAATTTTATAATTTTTCAATTATAACACTTCCATTAACATAAGCACAAAATTCTCATCATTCTATCGCCTACATGGGGTTGAGGTGACCCAACCCACACACATCATTACGAAAAGTTATTCCGAATGTGCTGACAACTGGTCCGAGAAATTAAAGCCGGAGCGAGATCAAGCTAGAGTAAATTTAATACCTGCTCCAAAGCAGCAGAAGAGCTATTTTAATAAGGAAGTCCGATCCAACACTATTCAAATAGAGGATGTTTGGTTATGTAACAGACCACGTAGGAAAGGGCTTACATTTAAATACAAAGCACCATTCAGAGTTGTAATTTTTTTGGTCCTTCTACGCTAAATATACAAATAACAAGTATATTTTCTTTTACAGGAGAAGAAACAAGCAATTTTAAAATTGTAAACCGTAAAGTGCACAAATGAATGCCGTAATTGTTTTGTTACAGAGTTTTCAAGGGCATGCCAATGATTGTGTACTAGTGCCAGTTCGCAGCTCCACGACACCAATGGCAACAGCATCAGCGGGTAGCAAATGCTGTAACCACTTGTCCTGTAACCACGGACGAAAAAGAAGATGATGGCAGCTTCAGCGATAATGGCAATCACCTTACTACGATGTTTACTATTGTACTCCATTGCACACGTGTCTTACAAAAGACATGCTGGAGTATTCTGGCAGCAACTTGTTTTTAAATTTTGTTATAAAGAAACCATTCCCCTTACATACAGAATCTTGATACAGAAACCTACTATCCCTGATGCCCTTGATCCATAGCTTCATATTGCTTGCACATCAGAATCCTCTCCAATGTGTAAAAGTGCTCAGGAAATCTATAGATATTTCAATATGGTTCAAGACAGTTTAGTAAAGCAACTCATTAATGAAGTGTTGCTTAACACAAGGAATAAGACAGGTATCCAGTTATTTGGGGAACTGGGGGCATGGTGCTGTAACTTACAACAAGCACCTGCACGCACTTATTGCAAACAATGAAATTATAGTAAAAGATTTGAATGACTTAACACAGAGAGTAATCACGTTTCATCAGAACTTAAATATTACTGTGCACGCGACAGAGCAGATCAGAAGGCAAGTAGAATAAAAAATTAATCAGTTAACTAAAACAGTAAATAACATTTCTGTATCTCTTACAACACAACAGCATGCCACTGAAACTATTCATCCAGTAATAAAAATGCAACAGCTATTCACCACAATAATACTATTTATCATTAACAACATGGTAACTGAACACCAGATTGACACGTTAATACACCACTGTCAACAAAACCATTTACGATTGCAAGCTGTACCGAAAGACACACTTCTCAATGATCTTACACAATTGGAAAGGAATGTACGTAAACTTAACATGCGACTTGGCAACCCAACAGCTAACATATTACATTATTATGCAACTGCAATAACTGAATATACACTGTCCAGTACTCAGATATTGGTGAAGATTCAGTTGCCATTGCAAATCGTCAATTTGCGAATGGTATATCTTTCAGATCAACATGCCTTACAGATTTCAAAATAAAACATGTACACTTCATATTCCCAATCAACCTATCACTCTCAACTAATATTTAAACATATTTAAACATTATTAACGAAATCCTGGACACGCCGGAAAACAAGGAAAACATTTTTCACATCCCCAAGGAAACAGCAAACGCTGACGAATATGAATGTGTTAAAGCGGCCATTCAATTGCATAGCCGGTTTTTAGTAAATGCAAATATTCCTGTCAGTCAGACAATAAACTCATGGAGAAAGCACTATTTCCACATTGCTACATTATTACGAACACACCTAGGAGTCTAATCATGTCATGCCGCAATGAATCCCTGATCACGGCTATCATGAATCATGAAATAGGGAACCTTTATGTGCAGGTACCATGTGGTTGTCAAGTTTAAAATAATCAAACCATCATTATACAGGCCACGCACAATTGCAACAGGTGGGCTCCGTAAACACCATACATCCACACTGTCATTCCCATTCACTGGATTCGGGAACCACAATAACTACCACAATTAAAAATGAATGCCGGGATACATTTTTCCAATGTCACAATCTCCTTGAACACTAATTGGAAAATCTTGCATGCCACACTTCCCGAAATATGGCAGTATAAAAGTTCTACTTAAGCCACTACATTACCAACGCACACAACATTTTCTGTGTTGTTGCAAGAACATTATAACTACACAGCCATGGGAACAATTATCCTAATGTTCTGTTTGATTATTGTACTTCATGTGAAAATTTAAACTATCCCTACTATTAGGGAAGGTAGATCAACACAGCTAAAATATACCCCATTTGTAACCTTACCTTTTTAGCAGAAGAGAACGAGCACGTGGAAGGAGCACGAGGCCACGTGCGGCTCAGGTAACCTTTAGATCCAAACACAGCATGCCGCCACCTTAATGGTGCCGCCGAAGTCACAATCATGGTAAAAGACAGTAGAACACCATGTACTAGCCATATGATGAAGGTAATTAAAGTTAATACTTTTGCTAGTTACAGATTGTCTAAGAATCATAAGGACCCAGATATTATAAGTTGCTATAAAATCTAGGTTCCTTTTATCATTTAATTTACGCCAGACTGCGAATAATAAATAACATATGGCACGACATATGATGATGATGATAACACATTAATTAATTATGCAAAAGATATAAGTATATTACAAGTTGCTAGCATATTGTTTTAAGGCATGCACAGTAATAATATTTTGTCCGATACATGCACATTTATCGTGCATTTTCCTTCTTCTCACTCCCTTCCATTATGAATAACTAAAAGAAAAAATAAAACCACATGCACCTACAATCGCACATACAGAATTAAAAGCAAAACTTTCTAATCCCATACGCACAATATCGAAGTAAACAACATAATTAAATTCAATTTCAACCGGAAACACACTTCATATTATCGATTCCTGTACATAGATGACAGAGTAACTATTATTTTTCCTTCAACTTCCCCTATTAAAATTTCCATACCAAAATTAAAGTAAAGAAAACATTAAAAAATAATTTCATACAAATACGGAAGACGGGAGATTTGATAAAAACAAGGCTGAAATATGGGAGAACTTGGCATATATGGGAGATCTGGTAACCCAAATCAACACAACTGTAAATTATTTGCAAAAAAAAAAAAAAACAGTGTTGTAATTATTAATATGGGGCATGATATAGTTTTGAATGCATAAATAATTTATAATTTCTAACCACATCTCTTACGCAGAATGTACCACTGCAAACAATCTGTCTCATGTACAATTCCCAGCTATTGATCTCCTAAGTAGTAGGATTTGGGCCATTGACTTGCAAGAGATTGGAGTATTGGATTTGGATTCGCTTGGCTGCCATCTTGTTACATAGCCAGGCTACTATCTTGGATGTCATTGAACTTGACCTTCGACCTCTAACCCCAAAAACCAAAAAAAATTACAAATTTTTTAAAAAATAAATTTTAAAAAAATTTTAACTAAAAAATCATTTTAAAATTTATATAAAAAAATCAATAAAAAAATCGTTTAAAAATTGTTTTAAAATAAATTTTATTTATAAAATTTCTTAATGAAAAAGAATTTTACACCGGTGGCCATTTTACCCTTTTTTCCCTCGAAATTCCCATTTTTCCCTCTAAATTTCCCTCAAGAAATTTTTGTTAAAGAAATTATTAACAAATTTTTTTAATTAAAAAGTTTTTAACCCTGGTAGCCATTTTTCCCTTTCCCCCCCTCAAAATATCCCTTAAAAATTTTGTTTATTCAAAAACTTACATTTCCTGAGGTCTCCCCCCACATCGCCAATTACTCACCTCTGTTCGAATCCAGCAGATGACTGACTCCGTCGCCTCTACTCACCTTACATATACACATTCCACCATCTTGATTTTTTCATTTGTCATTTGTGTACATGCTACTGAAGATTGACTCTCACTTTTGCTCGACTGCCATCTTTGTTTACATGCTACTGGAGGCAGCCGTCTTTGTTTATATGTTACTGGAGGCCGCCATATTTATGTATATGTTACTGGAGGTGGCCATATTTGTTTTTTTTATACATCATTTGTTTATATGTAACTGGAGGTTGCCATGTTGGAAGGTAGCAATCTTGCTATGTACAGTCCTCCATGTTTTTTATTGTCATTTGTTTTATATTTATAGTTTGTCTCTCACCTTCGTGTGACAACCATATTATGTATCATATGTTTACATCATCTATGCACCACCAGGTGACAGCCATATTTGTTTATGAGTTTAAAGTATGGGTTACACTCTCGACACCCGCCAATGTTTTTCATTGGATAATTAGTCACCTTCGTTCCATCAACTACTTACTTTAGTTCGACTCCCTCCATGTTAGATTATATTTATCAACACACATATGTAGTATCGATTATGTCACCTGATATAGGCATGTATTGAATGGTGACATTTACCATTCCTGCACGGTACTTAAAATTTTCATACTTATTATTTTTATTCTTATATATAAAGTGGGGAAGAATTTTTGAAATAAAACACAGCATATCTTTTTTTATATAAAATGTATTGTATGACGTTCACAGCTCGATGTCTGCCTCGGCGACCCAGGAATTGTAGCGGGCAGGGAAACCCCACCACTTGAAGCTGGCGATGCTCAAAGACGACTAAACAGTTACAGTGTGCGAACAGTCAGCTGCACTCATGACAGTATTTTGACGTTCCTGTCACAGCAATTGGAAGATAGAAGCCGGTCGTAAAGTATCAGACAAAATGTGTATGCGTTGACAGGAATATTTCCATGTGTAGTGAATTCGATCCTGCAGTCAATCACATTGGAGGTAATACGTTCATCCTGTTTACTCACATTGAATACCATGAGCGGGGCCAAACTCTTGAACATATCGGGGGTAAATATCAGAGATTGGGTGTGTCCATAATATGCAGTTTGGAATTGAGGATACATCTGATATGCAAGAAGGTACTGTCCATTTACAATGTTCGTGTTCACGTCTACGTATGGGTAGCTTTTGATATTCAAAAATATTTTGACATTTTCTATTTGGCATGTGTCAAACTGCGAATGGCTCACTCTTACATTGTGCTGTCTTCTGGTCTGTAGTCCAACAATGATGTACCTTGGTTTCTCAGAATTAAAGCTGGTCTTCACCATCCAATTAATGCGATGGCTTGCTGGTAATCAGGGTATGTCTCCAGACTCTATGACCTGAAAGCCACATCAATGTTTTCACTATCTCCCACGTTCTGTAACATATGTAGGTGTTCTGCAGTGCTCAAATGCATATGAGGTAGCATCCATTCGATAGACTTTAGGCTAAGGTCCACTGCCTCCAGGTTTTCACCCATACCAACGATGGTATCCAAATACGTATTGGCGAGCATTATCACCAGCTCCTGCTTTGAGTTGAAGATAATTTGTTTGTAGTCTTCGGCAAATCCCAATAGCATGGAGAGCGGAACATATACTTCGAAACTTCTTTCGGCATAAATAGCAACACTGTGGCCATCTTCGATTCTCCAGCTGTCCATCTTGGCTGCAGGCAGCTCATTAGGCGTGAGCGAATGGTAATTTTTGATCGTTGAGGTTATGCCCATATCTTGCAGCTGGTCCACCTTGGCACCGTTGAGTAAGTAGGTGATGCGATCGACAGGTGAAGAATTTCATTGCTCATTATTTTCGTAGATCCTGGATTGGACCCATCTTCTTTCATCGGAGCCCCCCTGATACGCAGGAAAGACCGGCAAGGAAGAGTGCAGATATCTTGATGTTGGACCGCTATCCGAACTTCCGATGGGCTGGTAAGCATGGAGTTCCACCTTCATTATGCTGTCTTCCAAAACGGTTGGCTCTTTGTAGTTTAGGAAATCTTCCATGGTGGTCGACCTCATAACTGAGATTCCAGAGGATAAACTCACTAGCATGTGTTAACTGCTTGGAGAGCTATGACGTACTGATGGTAGGTTTTGCATGACACGTTTTCTTTTATAGCTTCTGGCCAGCGTAAATCTTATACCCATCTTCTCATATGCAGGTGTAGGGTAATTTCTTAGTTTCGAAAGTTCACAATCTCTCTGCTCTGGTCGACGACTGTCACAACCACCTCATGTGCTCTCTTTGCTACGACCGGAATATAAATTATGCTATGCGATGCCACAACCAGTTTTTAATCTAGAGGGACCATAGGTGAAAATTTGTGCAGCGTATTGCTCGGCCTGCCAATGAAGTATGTGCCTCTCTCCCAATTGCAGGTTATTCCTATCACATTGACTGGCTAAATATTTACAGGCTGCAATGACATGTGTGTTTTACAAGCTTCATAGATACTTGGCTCGAACCCCAGCATCGGTCCGATAGTATCTGGTTTCGTAAAGTCGATATCTTCATTGCATCTTCAGAGTATTGGGATTCCCACGTAGTTTGAAATCAGTGTTAGGGGGCAGAAAATCTTCAATGAACCTTGCAATGTCATCTATTTCATAAGAGCCAATGGGCATCAGAACTTCATGGGAAACATTAATACTTTTTACGATTTACAGCTTGCAGTTTATTTCATCAATGTTCGGTATCACATTGAAAGTTTGAAAATCGACAAGGCCTATGCTCCATTCCCCCTCCAGGTCAAGTGGCAAAATATGTACTGCAAGCAGCTCGGAGCTACAACCTGTCAAGGTCAGCGTTATCGACATGACTGATGCTTTTTTATACAATTACTTATACGAGCGAACCAGGAAGTGAAGGCAGAAATGTCCACAGCTTCACGTGTTAGGCAGCTGCTCTGTTTCATAATTGTAAGTCAGTTTACAATTTTTCAGGTACTTTCACAATTCAGGAGGACGCAAATTCCCAAAATTATCATAATAGTCTGGTGTTTACCCAGTTTTTATGTAGGCTACCCAGTGCATGCCGGGCCCTGCTGTCATATCCACATTAATTATGGTGCATTCTTCTCTCTTGGGTTTAGCGGGCAAACCATCTCTCATAAACACTCTGCGAAAATGAGGTATTTTCAATATGCGTGCAAACAGTTCCAAATCCACATTCGTGAGTGCTCGCTTCGGTAGAGATTTCATTATTGTTTCTTCCTGCTATGTCGCTTTTGCACACTTCCGCCTCCTACTGGGTATGGCCTTAGGTAGAGGACTTGCATCTTTTTTTTTACCCATGACGATAGCTTCCATATTTGCATTGTGTCTTTGTACCTCAGTCAACTGCTTCCATTCATTTGATGCTGTGTTGATGGCTCGGGCGATACCACTCATGGCTCCAATTAGGCCTCCGAAGGCCGCGAGTGTAGGCAAAAGCAATGGTAAAAATACGCCAGTAGATATTTTCTTAGACTTGCTGGCTTTTCTTCTTTTTGTAACTGCTTTTCTTTTCACTTGTGCCTTACTTTTGCTCATATCACCCATGCCCATCTTCAATTTGGCATTAGGTTGGAAACACCCCACGCTACTATTTTTTCTCAGAATCCGGCATCTGATGATTTTCTTATTTCGTCCACCTTCTGTGCAAGTATCTTGTACGCCCGGTGTCTGGTTTGCAAATCCTTGTGCTGGGAATAGGCAATGTCATACTGCTTGCATGCCTCGTCCAGGACATTTATGCCTGTCTCGTTGTCTGACAGCATTTTAGTTAGCTTGGTTCCTGACCCACAGAACCTGTATCTGGGAATGTGCAGATCAAACAGTAGATTGTTGATCAGCGTATCGCCAACCCCGTTTCCAGCTACGGTCTTACCTCTTCAAGACATTGTGGTGAACTGAGCGAGAAAAGTAGACTTGCCAACTTTTAAAGTTTTCAATCAGTAAAATGGATAAAAACTATTAAAAGACACGTAAACTGCCAGCGGCAATTTCACATACACTAATTTTCTTAACATTTACATGTCATTTCAAGGAATGAAATTTCCATAATTTAAAAATGAAAATTTAATATTATCTAATATTTTTTCAGAGTTTCAGACCAGAAACTATGATTTCCCCTAGAGAAGACGTATACATCATTGAAATGAGTTTGCTTAGTGTGACATGCAAAGCAAAAAATGTACCTATTCCTAGCCTTAGCTGAAATATACATTTAAGATAACTACCATGCCAATTTTATTTTCAGATTTATAGTATTAATACTTACCATAAACGTATTAAAAATTCACTTCATAATATACAAAATCCCTATTCTGCAATGATTTGAATTTAAAAATGACATTCAAAACTTGTATATCAAAAATGTGCATATGTGCAATTTTGCAACTGAGAAAGTTTACAAAATTTAATTTTGAAAACCAATAATTCTTTTCTTTTTTTGGTTTAAGTCAGATAGAAGAAATGTGGGGATTGTTTATCGCTGGATGAAAAACAACAATAGCAATTCTACTGCTACCTGAAGTAAGATAAATTTATTATTGTTTGTTGTTTTGTGTTGGTCATTTTCACAGATTGTACACACACAAAACATGTAAAATAAATATGAAATACTGGTTGCGAACACGAATGGCACATAAAAAATTGAAATATGTACTTGCATTCAGATTACGAACATAAGATAACTAAATTTTGACAGTTTTAGAAACGTAGCGCAGCCGCAATGTATCCTTGTTAAACGGCTGCTCTGTCTATGAAGAATACAATGAATGCAAACAAATACTGTGTTCAAAGTAGGTTACCATTCCCACCTTCCTTGTTTTTATTATGGCAAAGTCATACTGCTAGGGCTCCATTCTATTTTATTGAAGCGGATTGGATGGGGTTGGGAGAGACTTTAGTTTAACGTCTTTCATGAGACGGCACTGTTAAGCACCTCTTCTTACGAGACTATCATTTTTAATTACACACTGTTTTTAATGGAACAGTCGAAAATTTGCTTCTTATTTTGTAAATTCGTGATTTGGTGGGTATCAATGTAAGACATCGACAATCACTTGTTTAGACTCATGGCATTAGTGAAAAATATTTCTATCTAAATTTAATGCTTAAAGCAGACATAATATTTCTGCAATTATCACTGGAATGCTATGACTACATTAATAAATAGGAAAATAATAAATTATGCAATAATGACTTAAATTTAGTTGCAGAATATATAAACAAAGCACAACACTTACTTGCTTTTTAAAACATGCCTAGGGTATTTTATGTACAGTTATTTGTTTTTAAAATCAATTTATTTATGCATTTGCATGTTTTTTAAAACAAACATAGCACTGATTTTCTCATTTTGTATTTTTCTAACATCTGCTAGATACAAAATATGAAATACCAAATTACCAAATACATCAACATTTTTGTATACAAAATCAGATCACATGATCATTTTGTCAACAAAATCTACCAATTTGGACACGGCCTCAAATTATTATATAACCTGTAAAGTTTTAACCTTACAGAAAACAAAAACGCAATAAATATTATGTTAGTACTGATGCCGGCAGACAGCCAGCAACGTTAACACCATGACGGCCTGTGCTCACCACTTACCTAACACGTGGGCATGCTCGAGTGCAAGGAGGCTGTAACCTGAACTTTCTATAACAGTTTATTTATTTAAAGTGTATAATTATGTATCTTGTTTATTTTCAGGTTTTTCAAGTGTCTAAATGTTTAAAATGTATGTTTTATAATGGTACACAATGTTTGGTTATGAATTCAAAATGTGTGCTGCGCGAAGATTAAGAACATTATTATTCCGGCATGGATGCCATGATAAAACACATTCAAAGAATACAGAATATTCATAAAAATTTAAAATGTAAATCAATATTTAAATTGCTTATGTGCAATTTATTTCCAAATATCAATGTTTTACTCGGCATGCATAGCACTTCCGCTTATGAAAACCCCGTAGGCTGACATTTCAGGTCAACGCAACCCCTGCCTCTGGGCAGTCCGTCGAGGAGAGCTGGCATGGCAAGACGCTGACACGAACACACTTCATATTTTTGCACTGAGTTAGATTTCCATAGTTCACTTTAGTTTACCGGTTAACCTTTGCTTTGCATACGTTTTGACAGACATCCCCATACATTATGCTTCTGCTTAACCTAATAATTTGTGCCCTTGTGGTATTTTGAACTTAATCGAAGAGAAGGAGGAGAATGATGTCAGAGAGGCCACGGGGCCCGCGCAACTAGAATCAGGCGCCATCCGTCTATGTTATAGGCATATCATTGTAATTTCTGTATCATTACTGTGTGCAATTTTAAGGGCCTTATTTTCATGTATGTATTTCAGCGAAATTTTTAATTGTTTTATGGCCACATCACTTGAGATCACGTGGTTAATAATCGTCAAGTCAATGTCAGCGCCATCCATGCGCTTTGAGGGTTTGTTTATGTAATATCATGTGCACCGTAATTTATTTCAGGGTTCTATGTACTTTTTATCCAGGGTTTCATGTATTTTCATGTAATTGATGAATTGTATGTACAACATTCACGTGGTCAATCTCAAGATTGACGCCATTAGGCGTGCTAAAAGCCTTCAAATGTCATAGTTTGCTGGAGAAGATTTTTCCGATTCACAATAATAATTTGTCTGCACAGATCCACTACAAAGCAAATCCAGCGGCATCCGCACCATCTAAGTTTTCTTTCATGCATCTGTGTGTTTATTGTGACCATTTGTCGTGTCCCATCATATTTCAAGTGTATTTATGTCATTTATGTAAAGTGCACGGTGATATTATTTCTGTCCTAACCAGCTATCTATATATGCCGTCACCTCACTAACCACATGTGACAAGACGAGCCCCGATGAGTCCGCGTTATCGATGCCAAATAATCACACGTGTTTGTTAATTTGTTTCATTTTGTAATTCTCTGCACCCTATCTTCAGGGAAAATCGTCAGTCCACCCTAGCAGCTCGTGACCCCTTCCCTTGTGGAGATGGTGTTTTCCAACACCACAGAGAAGTCATTCATATAGGAGTGCGCTAGATTAATTGTGGGCTGGGGAGCACCCGAACGGAATTAGCTAGACCCGTCCGAGTTTTTATAAGATTAATGTTGGCACAATCTTGTACGGTTAACAGAATGAAAGCAAGTACACAGTGCTTTGAGTCTTTCCTTTGTAGTGGCAGCAAACCCTAGCCAAATTTTGCGAGTGATAAAAGTTTATTAATGATGTTTAGTAATGAAAAGTGTTTTGTAAGTATACTCGGGTGAGACAGACACACAGAACCCACAGCATCCCTGAGACCCCTAGTCTCAATAATGCAGTGACTGGCTAACACCGCTGGCACCCACCTACAGTAAGTTTATTGATTCACCGTTCGTCTCGTGTCTCACCCGACGGAGTCAATTGGCGTTTCCAAGTGGGGCCAGTGTGTTCATCCATGCTGCATCAACCACCTTAAATAGCGGGCACCACACCTGATTATCCACGAGAAGGCCTCAAAACTTCCACGTCGGCATGACAACTTGAAGAGACATTCTAAAATGTGCTTCATGTCATCAAGAGGCTTGTATATGCTACCTCCTCCTCCCACTAATGTATGATATAAACCAGGTAGACGAAAAGAGTATATAGATTATTAAACAAGATGTTACTCCACCCATACGCATTCATGCTGAAGATTAAGCTATCTCCCATGATTCATGGTATGGAAGCATATTGAATACAATGAGGTGCATCATCGTGGGACCATCAAATAGCGGCAAGACGTGTGTCCTACTGAGCCTGGTGGAAGAAGAAAATGGTCTCTGGTTTGGGAACGTGTACATTTATTCAAAATCACTCTATCAACCGAAATACCGGCGATTGGCACGAGTATTGCAGGCTGTGGAAGGCATGGGTTATTTCCCATGCAGTAATAATGACGCTGTCGTACCTCCGAACGAAGCACTGCGAAACTCAATATTTGTCTTCGACGACATTGCCTGTGAGAAACAAACTTGTATTCAAGAATACTTCAGCATGGGACGGCATGTACGCGGGGACCGGGCGTACCTCGGCCACAATTATGCGCAACTACCCAAATAGATGTTTCACGATAATGCTAATGTGTTGGTGCTGTTTCGCATGGATTACACGAATTTGCGACATGTTTACTACAATCACGCCGATATGGACATGATGCTATCAGATTTCAAACATATGTGTGTCTTGTGCTGGAAAGACAAAAACGGATTTTTGACAATCGTAAAGGACTGGCCCCTATATAATGGGAGGTACAGGCGCGGGTTCAATCAGTTCATCTCCAGCCGTCGAGAATGAGTTACAGCATATCGAAATTCGGGCAGAGTAGCTTTAAGATACGCCATCATAAAGACAACGATGGCAGTTGTCTCGTACCAGGAGCTGATGGAACTTGTGATGCTGGCTGAAGAATAATTTGAAACATTAGTGAACCCGAATGATCTGGTCATGCTGCTACTAAACATTTCATCCTCAAAACTGGCAATGACATCATATCGGAACTGTGCAGAATATTGGCAGAACCACACACATTTTTTTGAAACTACCTGCCTGAGCTCAGAGCGAAGATGGAGCACGTGAAGACGGAGATCATCCACGATATGGTGGCCAAGGATAAGCACGTGATGAGTGTTCAAAGGTAAATTATTGACAGATTGAATGTAGCATCTGCACAAAATGAAGAGAATCTGAAAAACCTGGAAGGATATATAACATAGATCCGATACCTCAATTTCGCAACTCGCCACGAAAACAGATATTCAAAATTACAGCGAACTTCCGAGCAAGATTGAAAGTATGATGGCAGAGACTCATGGCTAAACCTATAAAAGAAAGCGTCAGTGAGAATTTTTATTCAGAATGATGTGGACATTGCCAGCGAACTACATCGGGTGATTCAGTCTGTTCGCTCAAAATATTTGCTCTCCAAGAGAGCCAAAATTTCATGCGACCATATAAATGAAGAAATTTTTAAGCCCATTACTCATTGTCTCAATGTACTCAGGGATAGCTATGGAACACCTGTAGCTGTAAAGTCCTAAATTAACTATACCGCTAAGCCTTTGCAGAAGTGAAAGCATGATGAAGTACAGCCAGATCAGGATGATGGATCGGATGCTGATTTGCCACACAAGAAGGATGGAAGAGAGCTCTGAAATCTAATGCTTTGGCTCGACGGTACCTACGATCGTGCATATCTCATAATAATGATATGATGTACGGTGTATACAGGCATAATGATAAATGGTTCCTCGGTGCTGATGAAATAGGGTTTCTACCAGGTGGGAGCATCCGAGTTAGCACTTACAAGGTACGTGGAACCCCCAGACTATACAAACTTTTATTTCACAAGGAGCCCAGGGAATTTACAGAATCCGACCTCCTGGAATACAAGACTTTGCTCGAACTCACGCATTTACTTTACCAAGACAATAATCCCGAGACAGGTGTTTATAAAGATGAAGATCACAAAAAATCACCATTCTTGCAGACCTCTTTAGGGCCTAGCATTGAAAAGCAGTGAAGGTCTGAGAAGATAGATGATGGCAAGAGCATAGATTACGTGTTTTGGGACAATCCAAACGAACTGGTCGATAGGCTGCAGTTACTGCTTGCTTTACAAAGTGTTGGAAGTTTCTCGTACACCAACGAGATAACTTCAATCATAGAAGAACAATGAACTGCATACGGCTGCCAGGAGCAACTACCGCAGCCGCAAGGTCATGATTTGTGGGATGAAAAATCTGTTTCAAGCAACCTCATTGAGATGATACCATATGCTCAAGTCAACAAAGGCTACAAATACATGTTGACAGTCATCAATGCCTATAGCAAATTCGTCTGGGCCAGGCCGGTAAAGTCGAAGAATGCACGTGATGTCACCGAAGCCATCGCAGATGTGTTAAGCGAAGGACACATCCTGGCCCTGATGAAGAAACATAACAAATCATTATTCCACATACAGTAATCTTAAAGCTTCAATAGTTGAGCGGTTCAACAGGACTCTGAAGGGCAAGATGTGGAAGTATTTCGCAGCAAATGGTAGTTACAAGTGGCTTGAGCTACTGCCAAAACTTGTTCTCAAGTATAATTCTACAGTGCACTCAACCACACACATGAAGCCCGAAGATGTCCAGGACGACTCCCTGGTTTGAACTGTGTATGCTATTCCGAAGAGGAATGACCCACGCACACCTACAGACAAGATCGGTGACCTGGTGTGCATCTTTAAACAGAAAGGTGTCTTTGAGAAAGGATTCACAGCGAATTGGAGGGATGAACTGTTTCGTGTACGACGTATACGTAACAATGCTCTAAGGACCTACTATCTCAAAGATCTGAACAACGTACCCATCCATGGTGGTTTCTACACAGAGGAGATCCAGCCGGCGAAGTTTCCAGACGTGTATTTGGTGGAAACGGTGCTGAAACAGCATAATGGAAGGGCCTATATCAAGTGGTGGGGTTTTCCTGCCCGCTACAATTCCTGGGTCGCCAAGGCGGACATCGAGCTGTAAACATGTTTTAGTATATGTACAATAAATTTTATGTAAAAAAAGATATGCTGTTTTTTATTTCAAAAATCCTTCCCCGCATTATATATAAGAATAAAAATAATAAATATGACAATTTTAAGTATTTTGCAGAAATGGTCAATTTCACCATTTAGTACAGGCCTACATCAGGTGACATGATCAATACTATATGTGTGTTGGAAAATATAATATAACATGGAGAGAGCCAAACTAAAGTGAGTATTTGATGGAATGAAGGTTACTAATTAGCCAATGAAAAACATTGGTGGGTGTCGAAAGTGTAACCCATACTTTAAACACAAAAACAAATATGGCTGTCACCTGGTAGTACATAAGTGATGTAAACATATGATATATAATATGGTTGTCACACGAAGGTGAGACACAAACTATAAATATAAAACAAATGACAATAAAAAACATGGAGTACTGCACCTAGTAAGATGGCTGCCTCCCAACATGGCAGCCTCCAGTAACATATAAACAAGTGATGTACAAAAAAAAACAAATATGGCCACCTACAGTAACATATAAACAAATATAGCAGCCTCCAGTCACATGTAAACAAAGATGGCAGTCGAGTGAATGCTAGAGTCAATCTCAAGTAGCATGTAAACAAATGACAAATGAAAAAAACCAAATGGTGGATTGTGTGTATGAGGGAAATAAAGGTGAGGGAGTCAGTCGTCTGCTGGATTCAAACAGAGGCGAGTAATTGGCGGTGTGGAGGGTGACCTTAAGTTTTTTAATAAAAACTTTTTGAAGAGAAATTTGAGGGGAAAGGGAAATTTTGAGGAAAAAAGGGAAAAAATGGCCACTTGGGTTAAAAACTTTTTAATAAAGAAAATTTTTAAACAATTCTTGAAATAAAAATATCTTGAAAGAATATTTTGAGGGAAAAAAGGGAAGTTTCGAGGGATAAAAGTGAAAAACTGCCACAGTGGTTAAAGATTTTTTAATTAAGAAATTTTTTAAATAAAATTTTATGAAAATTAATTTTTTAATAATAATTTTTTTATTAAATTTGAAGACAATTTTTAAACAAAATTTTTCGTTATAATTTTTTTGCAATTTTTTTTTGTTTTTGGGGTCAGATGTCACTGGGGTCAAAGTTACATCACGAGGCCGCTATCTTGGATGTCCCAAGATAGCGGCCTGGTGATGTAACAAGATGGCGGCCAAGCGAATCCGATGCCCCAATCCCTTGCAAGTCAAGGCTCCAAATCCTAAAAAAAAAAAAAAAAAACTTGCTCCGAACATTGAGAGAATATGAGTGGAGAGGAGAAGTTTGGGTGGCTCTTGATAGCAGGTTCTTGATAGCCAATGAGGTAGGTAGGTAGGTTGGTAGTTGGGTTTAACGTCTCGTCAATAGCGAGGTAATTTGAGACAGTGCAATTTGCACAACAAAGGGGGTTTGAGGAAGAAATGGGAAGGAATCAGCCATGGCCTTTGTTAGGGACCCATCCCATCATTCACCTGGCGTGATTTCGGAAAACCGAAATCAGGATGGTCAGACCGGGAATTGAACCTGGGTCCTCCCAAATGCGAGTCCAGTGTGTTACCACCATGCCACCTCGCTCAGTAATAGCCAATGATGATGCTGCAAGGTAAGTATGAAGCAACATCAGAATGCAAGAGCTGGGGAAATGGGGGGACACTGATAAACCCCGCCAACCAGAAGCATTGTTCGGCACAATTCCCACATGTCAAAATCCAGAAGCAACCCTGTTGGTAATTGAACTCCATTGGGCTTGGTGGGAAGTGAGTGCTCTAGCTGCTGCTCCACAGTGGCCCCCCAAGATAATATGAAAAAGATACTTGAAACAGTCAGATTTTTACATCAATATCTTCAAATTTTCCTGAAAGCGAAACACTTTTATTCCTGGCTTAGTGGGTATTAATTGTACCTTTACCATTTGGGCATTCTCATTTTAAAAACACAGTGCCACTACAGGATGTACAAATTTTAAGGCTCTTTTAATATAGTGTGCTATTTAAATCAAGTAAAAAAATTTCCAAGTTAAAATAACTCTACAATTTGTTTAGACCTGTGCTATTTGATGCAAAATTATATCCTGTATTTTGTTAGTATTTAAAAAAAAAAAAAACCAGTTACTAGATACTGGCTGTACAAGTGAAATGGTACTAGTATGAACGGTTTCTTGTCATTTTTAAACTAACACAATGAATGCTCCAAAACTGGCTTACAGCAAGAAGGAGAATAATGCAACTTCTGTGACATTGATGATATCACTATAAGCAATATGCACCTGTATAATAGTTGGCATATCAAACTACCAAGCATATTACAAAAGTACTATACAGATTACTTATGGTCTTTGGCAAATCAGTTCCATAGACAGCAATGGCTGACCTATTCTGCAATGGACTGTTAAGCACTTGACATTGATTGAAGAAATGGGTACCACTTTTAATATCCATAAACTAGTACCTTATACAGAATTTTGTGGTTTTCTATGAAGAAAAATTTAAATGCTTGAAACAGAAACAAGTAGTATTTCAAAAGTAGTTATAAATACAACGCTAAAAATATTAACACTTTGAGTACTGGCAACACATTACGCTGCAGGGAACTTCACGAAAACTGCTGATGGAATGTGTCACCAGGACTGGCACCAACTATTTTGCCGCCCTGTGAAAAATTCTAATTGCCGCCCCGCCCCCCATAATTTTCTTTTTCGCGAGATAGAATTCAATCTGTGTAATTGGAAAATATAAAATCTAAGCGCACAACTAAAATTACTGTTAACCCTAACATACAGTAGTATGTAATATATTCTTTTACCTACAGTATTAATTGTTTCTGCTGTAAGCTTTTACTTTATTTAAAGTAGGCCTACTAACTACTTAGTCTTGAAGAAGAACATAACAAACATTTTTTTTCCAAAACCAAAAGCAATGGTATTACCAAAAGTCAAAAGTTGTGTATTAAAAGTTACGACAGACTGCGTGTAAATCTTGTATTATAGGCCTACCATAATTAATTCATTTATCTAATTGAAAAATGTTGAAGAGAATTTTTCCACCATGTTAAAAATGATAGAAATAGGGAGTAGCAATGGTTGATAAAAACGAAAAAACAATTAAAACATGTTGAACTCAGTTTTATTCCAATTGTCATATTTAAAAATTTTAAAATTATTTTTACAGTTTTTAAATGGTTTATAATGTAAAAGCCATTTTTAAAGTTTTATGATAAAAAAGGAGATGAAAAAAAATCATTAACCAGTTCTCGTTGTTTAAAATTCTTCAAAGAATCAAACAATCTATTTAACATATTTTATAAAACAATAACCAACAAAAACATTTTGTATTTATTGTAGTTTAATGACAGATTTTCCTTGCCTTAATAGCAGCAAAGTTCTTTTACTAACTCAGAATTGTTACTTTTCATCCAGTTTGTGTTCAATTGAAATTGTTACCAAATCATTTAGCAGTGTTTCAGACATCGTAGATCTTAAGTAGGTCTTGATTAAATTGAGCTTTGAGAAACTGCTTTCTCCATAGCTACTGTGATTGAGAGTCAATAATATTCTGAGTGCAACTGAGACGTTTGGTGCGAAATCATTTACCAATGTATATTTTAATACTTCCATTTGTGTTGTCATATCTTCTATAACATTGCAAAGCACTTTCAGTTCATCTGCAAGTTCTTTAGCATCAATATCTTGACATTCTCTGTCAGTTAGAACTTCTTGAAGCTGTTTACACTTTTTGTCCAGAGCAACGTTTGAGCAGCTTTTAAGTTTCGATATATCGTATACGAATTCAAAATGATTGCTACACTGTTTGGGCTGCTTGAAACGTTCCTCTAACGAGATTAAAGCTGCATCAAGGGTGAAGAAGCAGAAGTTCACTTTGAAGTCATTTTTTGGTTCTAATATTACTAGATTATCAAGATTGGAATCATCAAATTGTTTCCTCAGCCGTCTCAGTCGGATGCATGGAAAATCAGTTTGTAGTTCTGGTTGAGTTCCAATACTTTCAGCAACCGTTTTTGCATCAACTAGAAAACTGTTGAAGGGAGTCATCATTTATCAAACTCTTCAAATGGTTTGTTACTTTTTCTAAAGAGTAATAATCTAATTGTTTAAAACTTAATGACTTAGAGAAAGTTACAGTGAGAAATAAAGTTAACAGTGGATTTTCATTTCAAATTTTATTTTTTATTTTCCTCATCAATTTCCTGCCAAACCACCCCCTTTGGCCTGCCGCCCTGTGCACTTGCATGGATTGGCACGGCGGCCCTGTGTGCCACCAATATCTTCACAGAATTTGGAAGTAATATTATTAAGGCAAATTCATAAAACTTTATGGAATTCAAGCAACACAATATTATATCACCAGCAGTTATTATGTTTACTGTAATGTAATATTACGTTGGCAGCAATCAAAATGTTATTAAGATTTAGGTTTCGTGTTGTACAGTTATGTATAGAATGGCTAACAATGATGAGAACTCGTAATTATGGTGAACTCTGTCTTGTGCTCAAAATTATGATGGAGGATGAGTACAAACATCACTGGTCAAACGTTTTTGCCACATGAACCTGCATGCCATTGAAAATCCTAATTTAACAAATGTTTCCATAATGAAACACTTTAAATAAATTGTGGTATTTACTGTGTTCTGTGACCAATTTAAATTTTTTATTGTTATTGTTTATAGAGAAAGCGAGAAAGCTGGTGATAAATAACATTTTACCTGAATATATATGCAAAAGGGTTTTTTTTTTTAATGACTGTAAACACTTTTAAAAAAGATCAGTTTCATATTTCAAAATACAGTATTCACCTTTAGAACATTGGTAGTTACTACCACTGTTCCAAGGATGCAATAAAGCAGGGAAAAAGATGGCCAAAATACTAGCTGACAGTATATAAAACACTTGTAAGTATGAAGATATTAAATATGTGGAATGAATACACTATGGAATACTGAATCTTCAAAAACACATTTCTCTTTATTGTTTAAAGCATAGTACACTAACAGTGATCCACAGATGAAATAACTCATATTTACATTAAACAATCTACTCATTATAGGCAATAGTTATTAAAACAACCTGTTTTGGTGCCCATTCTGGGGATTTTAGACTGATAGACAAGGAGCATAAGACAATTCTTAATTTTAAAATCATGGTTTACTTTTGATCGTGTTTTCAAAGTATTAAAATACTGACTCAGCCCTTAAGTGACTGATACATAAATTATTTATGATTAATTGCATCTGAAGCTATTATTTCAATTAATCAATTAACACACAAATAAGGATCATGGATCTGGAATTCTGGTGAGTTTATACAACATGCACTGTACTAATAATAATCCATGTGAAAAATGTAAGCATATCTAATGTGGACTATGGATACACTTACATGCAAGAATGTTCAAATCTACTTACATGCAAGAATGTTCAAATATCTGTTTTTCATTTTGTTGTCTGGGTGCTGTGAGTGCTCTGAAGCATAGTCATATGTTGACGCTGCTTGAATAGCTTCATATTCCTTACTGAAGCCAATATCACCATCAGCATGTAGCTCAGCTACATGCTTCGAAAACAGATGAATGGGGATGGCTGACTTGGCATCAGTGCTTTCCATCCAGTCAGCAACAGTTGTAGGCACAGACCTTGGGGGATCATCCAGGTAGTAATATGCTTCTTGAAAGTATTTCCTAACAAGAAGAGAAATATTATACTAAAAAGAAATGAAATTTGATTCTAACATACAATCTTGTATAAATGTTCGTACTCCTTCCTGCAAATGTACAAAGAGACTAGAACGGGACTTAATGGTGTAACAGGTTTCTGTCCTGTTCTTTCATTGTAGTTCTCAGTAAACACCAATGAACTAGCTCAGCGTGAGTTGGAGACGTTGACTACGTAATAATGGAAGTTTCTTGATACCAGGATTTCCAATAAATAAAAGAAGAAGTTAAATGTTTACTGGAGATTTGTCATCTCAGCAAAACAAACTACTGACACTCGCAGCTGACGAACCAAAAAAAAAAAAAAAAAAAAAAAAAAAAAAAAAAAAAAAAAAGACAAAATGGCAGCCTTCATAAAACAAAACTTCTCTATTCAAGAGTTACGAAGATGAGAAAGAATCGTTACTTTTCTCTCCCGGCACCCTATTGACTCCTCGCACCGACGGAAAATAAATTTAATAGATTTTTGAACTGAAATGTCCTAAATACAAAAGAAGGTTAAAGTCACAGGCGCTGGTCGGTGCGAGTAATGTATCACTCGTAGCAGGCTGTTCAACTGACAGCTGACAAACAATTGTGCTGTGATGAACTGTTGTGATACCCGAGAAAGGTCATGCTTCCCTATATATTGATCAAAAGTTTCCTCATTGAAAATGTGTAGTTTTCGAGCAGTCGGTCACGTCAGCTAAAGGTGACCTCTGTTATTTTCCTTGTTTCACCATGTCGTGCACTGCAGTGGCGATGTGATTCGTTTATCAACCCAGTGAAAAGGAAAAGATGCGCTATCGTCCTATGACATCTGTTGTTGACGTCTTTTACTACTGATGGAATGAGGAATGAATAACGATCAATTTGGAAAAACGAAAATATATAGAATACAAACAAGTTGTCATTTCCACGACCTTTCCAATATTACATGAATTACTATCCTTGATTGAAATATAGACAATTTAAATACTTCCCGAATGTATGAATTATAAATATATATCTGCAATGCTACAATGTCTAGACAATTTACAGGACAAGAATCCATTTATTAACAGTGGCAAAAAAAAAAAAAAAAAAAATGTATCCAAAGGAACTACAAAGAAGAAATTATGGTTACCAACAGTTCACCCTCCTACGGAAACGCGGCAACATACAGCCTGCAAACTTAATAATTTTACATTTCATTTACATACATGGAGATAACCAATGTAGACAGTATGCAGAAAATACTGAACAATAATATGGTTTATATAGCAGTAACCTTAAATGAAGGAAATTTTTTTATCACAATGCAAAAATTATAATGAATTAAAAGAAATAAATGATTATGTATGTGATGAGGAAATCCATCGGAATATACATATTAACGTGATACGTGCATGTATTCACAAATTACACTCAACAAGGAAATAAATTTTGAAGACTAGGAACAACCAAAGATAAAGCATGAACATATATAAACCTGTCCTAGCGAATATATAGCAAAACAGAATGAGAAATATATGTTTTGATATACCAATATCATAAACTCTGGCATAAGCTAGCCACTATGATATTCTTTTCTTTAGTGCATTAATACAGTAGAACCCTGGCAATCCGAACCCGAAAAATCTGAAATTTCAGATAATCCAAACATCATTTTAAGAAAATTGACTGTAAAATTAATTCTATTATAAATAGAAAAATTAGAAAAAACCTAATTCCTTCTTAAAAAATAAATTTGATGTTATAATTTAGCATTATACAATTAAAATACATTAAGTATGTACGTATGTACATTATAAATTTGAAACAACTGTAATTATAAAGTAGGCCCCAAGTAATTATTATGGCACTCACTTTTACATAGTGGCTGCATTAAACCATCATATATGATATCTTTTCCAATAAAAATGATAATCTGAAGAATTTTCTGTGAATTTTACACATTTTTTCGGATAATTTGAATTTTTGCACATCCGAACAAGCCTCAGCCCCAATTAGTTCAAATTTCTGGGGTTCTACTGTATATCAAAATATAGTAGGTATTAAACCTCCCAGATTTTGAACTTATTTTGGACCCGAGTGGTAACTGAAAATTCACATGTTGTTCCCATCTGAGGCGGGGTCACTTATGGATGTGAGAAGGCTGGCACAAATCGGAGCCAGCTGCCCTACCCATGGGGCAGACCTGGGCCTTGATTCAAGACAAACTTCATTAACCTATGATATTGCATTACTCATTGCATGTGATGGTCATCAAATTTTAATGATGTCATACTTCTTTTGCCCAAATTTATCCTATATTTGCAACATAAACAGTCAAGATGGCAAACCCACAAGTTAAAATATGCCAAACACAGAGTACATTCGTTTAAATAAAAATGTAAGGTCTGAAAAATGTATTTTTGGTGCTAAATGACATTTAATGTCAGTTTGAATAAATTAACTCTCTTCTAATAGCTCAAAATAGTAAGAATTAGACAATACATATTACTTTAAAAGTACCTGACTTTGTGACACTTGTATACCGTATATATTTCATTTTCAACTAGGGCTCGCAACTGTTGTTCAGCAAAATAAAACAACATGCAGTTACAGACTGGTACTCATCAATATAAAAATGTAGCCACACTATACTTTTGTTGTTTGATATGTATTTTATATGGTTATTAGTTCATTATGTAATTTATGCATCTGATAAAAGTTGTTTATGTTTAGCATCCATTTGTCTAAGTAATAATGCTCAATTATTTAGACAGTTAAGTCTTATGGAATGTCATTAAAATAAAATTTTCGTTATATCAGCAATCAACACACACTGAAATAAAAATGCTTTGTTAGAGGAAACATAATATGTGGAGTTTGTTGGATGCTCAAAAACAGTGTAGACTCTGGTCTGCATACCAGCTTGTAAATTTTTTACACATAGTGCGAAAGTTCCATTTTCCAAAACAAAAGCATAAGTAGTGATACACAACGTAATGAAAATACTTACAAAATGTGTATACACAATAATAATATTGATGTAAAATGGTTTTGTACAGTCAATGTGTTTAAGAAAATGTTTGAAGTGTTAAATACAAATGAGGTTATGTGCATCATAACAAAATACTTCAAAAGCATTAAGTTTAATTAAAATATTTTTAGCTAATTAAAGAGAGAATGTTTTATGAACGTAATTAGGGATATATGCTTTTTAAAATTTTATTTGCATTTATGTACAATATTTTTATTATATTATGATTGTTCTTATTATGTAAAAACTTCATAACAGCCTGATATGAAAAAGTGATACTATTTATTGTTGCAGAATCTACTACAAAGTAAAATTTTATGCTTTTCTACACTGCCTACACTTAAAATACCTACCTTCAGTAATAATTAAGAAAGTACATCACATATCAAAAAATAAAAAACAAACATGAAAAGGATAGCAAAAATCTAAACCAAAATAGATTTTCACTATTTATCTTCAAATAGTTTTATTTTAACTCGACCTCAACCTGCTTCAACACCACAACACAGTACAGTTGCTGAATGTTGTGATATACAGAATAATACATCTGGTTTTAAAATAAATAACTCTATCATTAAGGATTATAAAACATTGCACAGTATTTCATTTATTATGTAGTTATAGTACCCACATTACATCTGCATTATAAGCAAATATCAAATGAGTGTAGAAAATTTAGTTACTATTATGAAGTTGATGAGACTTATTTATGTATATGTATACTGAAAACTGTTACCTCTTTAGGTCTTGCATTTTTATGTTTTACAAACACATTCTTTGTTGGTACCCATTATGCATCATAATATGTACATTTGTCACTATGTTAGGTATACTCCAATAATCTACAAATTCAACTTATTTAAAACGTGATTTATGTGACCTACCTAAAACTGTAACTTAACTTTATGTGAGTTTTATTGTGCAGATGATATGGCATTTTGTGAGCAATAGCATTTGTCATTTCAAAACCAGAAAATGCACAATATTGCTAGGCAGACAAGGTTCATTAGTACCAGAAGCCACTGCTGCCTGATGACTACCATGGTGAATGTTCTGTAAATGTGATAACTAGATAGGTACTGTGGAACTTCAAATAGAGATTGTGTGTTATTTATAAAGAGAGTAAAGAATATAACTTATGACATGATTATTAAAGCTAAAAGGAGCATTACAATACAATGTACATAGAACATGAAATGTGAATACTGACACTATACTGATACATTATCAAAGCAGAGCAATAACAAAAGAGACGAAAATGACAGGCTTCAAGTACAAACTTTATAATATAGTGTCATCTACATTTTAGGTAAGATATTGCACATTAAGTAACAAAACCATACTTATAAACAATCATTGCATCTATTTTTTTTAAAATGACTATAACCATATTTAAAATAGAAAACTATAATCTTTGCTTTGTTGAAAATAATTTATTTATGTCTGATTACAAGTTTTAAAAATTTAGAAACCTACATTAAAGGTAAAAAAAAAGTATATTATTAGCTAGAAAAATTGTCATGTTAATGCTATACACAACCAGGGCTGTCCAATTACAATCAAGCTGAGGGCAACAAGTGTCAGATTACGAGGTGGAGGGCAAATGCCGAAAAAAAGCTCAACTTTACTGACAAATTACATAAAAATGAGAATTATGATAATTATGGCTTCCATTATCTAGTTATTTATGATATTAAATAAAAATGGCCACAATGGAAACGGTTATTAAAAAAAATGCAAAATGAAGAAATTATAGAAATCTTATACTTAGGTTTAATGCCCTAATAATGCCTTATTAACCCACCAAATAGCATGCATACAAACCTAAAAGAATGTTCAGTGTGATGAGTACAATCAAAAGAATTTACTATAGCAAGAATGTTCATGTGAATCCCAGTTGTTGCCAGCTGCAAAAGGTGCAGCAGAGAATAATCAGTTAACTGAACTCCTGGTAGCGATTCTTGATGAACTTCTCTATTGAGAAAACACTTTCACATATGTACATGCTCCCAAACATTGATGTTATTTTTCACCCAAAATCACCTAGGTGTGGAAAGCATTCATTAGAAATAAGTTTCACGAATACAGGTCTCTTTTCTCTTTTGGTTTGGAGAAATGCATCAGCTTGCAGTTGTAAGTTTACTAGTTGTCTTTGTGTTACTACCCTGAGTAGATTATTAAACAGCAGAATACTGCTCTTCATTCTTTCGAAATCTTCAATTCTTGCGTTAAACTTGGCCATGATATTCTGAATATTTACACAGAACTTCGAAAACTCAAGTGCTTCATTTTTTTAAAATTCCTATGTTAGTTGCCTACAACATGAAAAGTGCATCAAGTCATTGTTGAAAAGGGTCAGCTTACTGCGAAATCCATTTATGTAGCACAAATCTGATACCAATTGATCCTTGTCCTAGAGTTTCAAGTTGATTTCATTCAGATAACCAGTAATATCGGTTACGAACACCAGTTGTCTGTCAGAGTTTTGGAAGTCATTTTCCAGATCTGGGTGTAAGAAGAAATAAATTTAGTAACCCTCCGATGGGCAGGCACAACTCATCTGACAGATTCATGACTTTGGCAATATCTCTATGTTATCTAGGGTGCCACGTCTGCACTTCCTTTTATCTTCTTCTCTGACCTTGTTCTGTGGGTAGTCGTATTTGTGGCATGGTGATGTACAGACTTTTTTAAGGTAGCACTTTTAATCTCACAGATTTGTTCAGCCCATTCATGGTATTTTTGGTACTTTTTCAACTGGGTGTTTCAGTTCACACAACTCGTTCAAATATGGTGCAATAAATTTGGTTAAGGGCATTTAAGCATGCAAATTATGCAAATATAATTTTTATTTTTAAAAAATCTGAGAGATGAGTTGCACCCTATTACGGTATAATTATTTTTCCTTGGCAGATTTTGTACACAAGAAATGGATAAACGTAAGAAATTATATAATCCAGACCATCTATAGGTGCAAAATTTTACTGAAGATTTTCATATAATCTGACAATAACAGCGAGTTAGAGGACAAAAGTGAAACAGATGCTGATGATCATATTGAACAGGCTGAAGACTCTAAAACTAGGAAACTTCATCTTCAGAAAGTATATGTAGTGCTGAAGAAAATGAAGGTGACTTTTTTATTGCAAAAGACAAAGTGACAAAGAGGAAATTTTTTTTTGCAATGTGTGAAACACAAATTGCAGAACATATTAGTGTGTTTGCCAGGTGTGGTAGGACCTGCATTACAGCACAAACTATTCTTGATTGCTGGCAATGTTTCATAAGTAAATAAATACTGGTGAACATCGTTCAACACACAAATGAATACATTAAAACTGTTCGACCACAATACACATGTGAAAGGGATGCAAATTACATAGATGTTACTGAACTGAAAGCATTTGTTGTTGTTCTTTATCTTGCAGGCATATTACGAAGTAACATGATGAGCTTGGAAGCATTATAGGATGATGATGATGGTTGTGGAGTTGAAATGTTCCGCCTAGCGATGAGTTTAAAACTATTCAAGTTTCTTCTGCGCTGCATCCAGTTTGATGAGAGAATCTAGGGAAGAAAGGAAAAAGGTGGATAAGCTGGGTGCTATCCATGAGGTTTATACAGCTTTTGTTGAAAACTGTAAGAAAAACTGTTCACCGGGAAAAAATTGATGAAAAGCTGCCTGGATTCAGAGAGAGGTGTCCATTAAGGCAATACGTACCCTCTAAGCAGAACCAGTATGGAATTAAAATTTTAGGATTAGTTGTTTATCAAGTTTGGTATTCTTACAACTTGGAAATTTATCCTGGGAAACACCCAGAAGGACAATTTCAGGTAAGTTACAAGCCTGTTTACATTTTCAAAAGTTTCTGAACCTATGTATAATTCTGGGCGTAATGTTACAGCTGACAACTGGTTCTCTGATAAGGAACTTGTAGACTTCCTCCAAGCAAAAAAATTGTCTTATGTAGGTACTGTGAATAAAAATAAGCGACAACTTGCTCCAGACGACAAGAAAAGGCAAGCGTATTTAGATTCCAAAAGAATGCTAAATTTCTATCTTATGTATTGGAAAAAAAAATGTGTGTGTGTGTGTGTATATATATATATTATATATATATATATATGTATATATGCATATATGCATATATATATATATCTACACACACATATCATACTAATTATCAGCATGCATTTTGTCAATTACATTGATGAAAACACAGGACTCGATCATAAGCCTAAAATAATAACATATTATAACCACACAAAATCAGGAGTTTATACAGATGACAAAATGTGTGCATATTTCAACGTAGAAATAAACACTCGTCGTTGGCCATTAGTGATATTTTGTACACTTCTGAACATTAGTGGCATAAATGCCCAGATCATATTTGCTTCTAAAGGAAGTGAAGTGACGAAGAGTCGTTTGTTTCTGAATGCACCGAGTACGGACTTATTAGCCGAACATCTCAACAGACGAGCAATGAATGATAGGGGAAGACCTTAATCTCTCCAGCAAAAATTGAAGAAGTTCAAATCTCCTGTTGAGAAGCAACCAGAATATTATCAACATCAAACTTCTTCAAACAAAAGGAAACATTGTGCAACTTGTGCAGAGGACCAAAAACAAGGATACTTCAGATACTTTTGTAAGCACTGTAATATGTCTGTGCTTGGAACATGCCACAATTATATGTGAGATATGTTTCAGCTCAAAATTTGAAGACTATAATGCTGATGCAGAGGACTCCGAGTAATTTTGTGTAATTTATTGTGATTAATTTTTTTTCTGTACTATTACCTTAAGATAAGTAATGTACTTCTTTATAAAAAAGTTTCAACTGAATTGCTGCAGTGTACTTTTAATTGGCTTTTTTATCTTGGTAGTTCAAGAAAAAGAAATTTTACTGTATTATTGCCTTAAGAGATGTTATGTACTTCGCTCTACAAAGTTTCAAGCTAAATTTCTGTAGTGTACTTTAAATTGTTTTTTTTTTTATCTTAGTACATCAACAATATGTAACCATGAATAGACAAATTAATTTTAACATTTAAGTTTTAGGGAAGAACATTATTTGAAGATTAATTTAATTAATATTTCACTAGAATGCAATTTTTTTAAATAGAGAATCTAAGAGATGCGTTGGACCCAAACTCAATAACTTTTTGTATTGCGCCCAACTAAGGGTTACGAAATTAAAGAATTTATTTCCTTAGAATGAAAAATTGCTGAAGGTTCTATCTTGCACTCAACCATCTTACTTGATAGTAAAGAGGCAATTCTCCATACACTGATTCCATCTCACTGTTTAAACTAGTGATGTTTCTACCCTGCATCATGTTAATCACCTTTCACTGTTTTCATTACTTCATTTTGTTTCACTGATTTCCCACATAATGCTTTCAAGTGAATACTACAGTAAAAAATAGGAAAAATCACACCACTTTCTCTCAGATGCCATACCAGACCAATTTTTTTTTCCTACCATCGCTGTTGCAACATTTGTTACAATAGCTAAACATTTGCACATAAGGGGCTTCTACCTTTTTTTTTTTTTTTTGAAAATGGTAAATTTTTAGGGAAAGCATGGGAATTCTTTAGGGACGAAAGGGAAATTACAATATGGCTACCACTGCTCTGTCAGTCCTAAGGAAGCCCCTCAATTACTTAAATTGGGCGACCTTTGAGGGGCTTATTTTTGCACGTGAGAGGTTTCTACCTTTTTGAGGGAAAAAGGTAAATGGTCAGGGAAAATGGTTGCTGGGGACCTAAAATTTTTAAATGATTTTTTATAATACATTTTTAATGGTTTTTTTAAACGATTGTTTAATAATTTTTTAATCATTATTTATTTTTATAATTTTTTATACATTTTCTTTTTAAATTTTTTGGGTTTTAGGGTCAAATGTCATCAATTAGACATTGAGGGCCAATGGTCAATGGTTTCCAAGATGGCGGACAGGTGATGTAACAACATGTCGGCCACCTGAATCCTAATCCTGTCCCCCATTTCCTTGTCACAGAAGGAAGATAATCCTACTACTCATATATATTTTTTAAGTCAATGAAATAATTGTGCGCAAAATACTTGTGTGGTATTTGTAAACACTCCGGACTTTACTTGTCTTATGTGATTTGTGGTTAGATTTGTGACGATGAACCAGGATATTAATTTTAGTTGTCTACTTATGTTACAAAATCGGTTAAGTATGCCAAAAATAGTAACAGTATTTTATAGTGCCTGGGAGTTTGTGTTTGATAAACTGAACAGAATGCAAATACTGTTGTGAAAACATTGAGTGGGCATGAAAAATATGTACATATATAGCATAAAACTGCTGTGTGGCCATGCTGTATGCACAATGAATAATGATAGTATGATGCATAAAAAAAGCTACACTAATGGGGCTGTGTGTAAAAATGCACATGTCTGTTGGCTGCAATTTTCAAACTGTCAAGAAAATAAAAACAAAGTGGTTTCTGCCACTTCCCTAGAAAAATTCACAATTCTGTGAGCAGAAACTTTGTGGAAACCTCTGTACTATGTGTTGTTGAAACATTTGTACTATGTAAGGAGTATTTTTACTTTATCTATTCTAAAAATTTTACTCATAGTGTTGCTGTTATTTTAATTTTACTTCAGTTTTATTATTTTTATTTCCCTCACTGGCACTATACAGGTGGAGGGCAACTACCTTGTGCAAAAACACTAAGGGAGCAATTTAGCCAAACTAGACTAAATGTAGGCACCATCATTGAAATAGGCTGTGGAAGGTCAAGATATTGTGTTCCTGTGGGATACAACTGATTAAAAGGGACAGAGTGTTTTGGTGTTCTAATTAAAATATTGTTACCTACAAATAAACAGAAGCTGTAAGTGGGTAGCGTAAAGTTCTCAGAAAACTCAAATGCTAGTGAATGTTCTTGAGCAGTTCTAAATGTCTTGACAAAGTACAAGACTGATCACACAAAACTGATGGCTGTGACAACGTATGTTTTATGACCAAGTGTACTCTTATCATATTATCATTTCATCCTCATTCTTAAATATTTTTTTTATTTCTCATGGAAATATCTACTGATTAAAACTAATAAACAACAAGTTCCATTTAGGTTTAATTGAAATTGTCATAAAATAGCAGATTTATGTCCTAACAATAACACGTGCATTTTTGCTACAACATTTAGGAAATGGAAATATTTTTATGACGAAATGGCAAAAATTTAATGATGAAATCAAATCCTTTAATTTACCATACATATAGGGCCCAATGTATAAGGCATGTGTCAAGCATCAGAAAGTCAGTCAGTACAGTGAAGGGAGCTCTCCAAACACAAAGAATGCCTTGTAGACACATCAGACAGCATTATCAGCACTTGACAGAGTTTAATAGAGGTCACATTAAGAGGTCTGTGAAGCCAGGTAGGCATATTGTGCAACTGCTGGGCATAAGAGGCACTCAGATGTCACAGTGACCTATGTTGGTAACAATGGGTATGTGAGGGCACCTACACACGTAGTGAAGGTCCAGTTAACAAGAAAGACCACAATAAGGGAGGACTGCTGTACAGTAATTCATCAACCATGACTTCTTGAACTACAGTTTAAATTATCCATGGCTTTGTTTACGTCAACAGTTTCCTCAACCATGGTACAAGGATTCTGTTTGTTATACACTGTTTTTTTGTTTTCTTAAAAAAGGGCTTTTGTGAATAGTCAGAATGTCTCACAATGTCGTTATTGATTATAAGCTACAAAAAGTATTTTTTTACATCTACTCTTGGAAGAAAAGTAAAAATACACATACATTAATACTGAGATCTTAAATGTTAAATGATTAAGCAACAATTACACATAAGTCTTAATGTTATTTCTTTAGCAGAAATGAGTACAGTCAACTCCCATTTCGGGAACAGCTTAATCGGGTTGCGGCTTAACCGTGGAGCCACCAGTTCAAAAGTCAAATATTAAACAGCTGCCACTGCTATTAATAACCCATGCACGCGCAGTCAATTTCCAGGCAGCAATTGAGTGATGCAATACTGATTTTTTAGCATTAAAACTCGGGAAAACTTTGGGTGGGAAAAATATTTTCCACTGGGAAACGGGACGGGATCAGGAATTTGTTGGTACACTAGAAAATTAACAAAATGTACAAAAAAAAACTTGAGATTAATGTAGGCTAGTACCAAAATGTGTTTTCAATACTTTAGAGCAAACCTTGCATTTTTCTGAGACATTGTCTGACAGCTTTTATGTAAAAATGCCAAATAGAAGCATTGAATTTCTCACCAGTATTTTTTATATTCATATTGGTTCTAACAAACTATGTAAACAAATGGAAGTGTGAGTAAATAAAACATTAAAAACAAACGTAAAATTAAATAATGTTTAGTACCAAATTAACATGTCTTAGGGCGCATTTACACGGTGATAGTAGCTACTACGATAGCAGCTATCATGAAAGTATGTGAAAGGAACTGCCACGATAGGTCCTGTTTTCACACATGATCGATACATGCTGTGATAGTTAACCTCAAAAGGGACATGCCCGACAAAAATTGTGTAAATACTTTGATAGGCCCTACATTTATATCCTTTCATCAAGAGGTTGGTATTTGTTGGGGTAGTTAAATGTCGTGATAGAATAGTAATAACATGTAATTATACATTGTGCCCGTGCTTTATTATATGACAAATATGCTGTCAATATTGCAGTGTTACACCTATATGATAATATGTCCTGTCAACCGCCACATTGTGTAAGAACCACGGCAGATATTAACAGAATCCAAATAATTTTGCAATGTTACTGTCAAAGTGAACACATGAACAAATTTGTGACCCGTACTATGACGATAGTGATGCTATACGGTTTACAATATGATAGTTGCATGTTCTGTCACAACAGTTACTACCACTATCTAGCTCAAGATGCTATTGCGATAGTGCTATTGTAACGTTGCGAAAGTATCTGTTATGCAGTTTACAAGGCAATAGTAATAAGAGAGTAGCTCGCGCAATATGAACTATTGCACATTACTATCGCTGTGTAAACGCACCCATAGATATAGGTTACCGCACTACAAATTACACAATATTTAATCTTTCATTTAAAATTAAAAATTTATTGATAAAAAATAACATTGAATGAAAATTTAATTGCGTTACATCATGCAATCTCACGTACGGATAATTAGCAAAATAAACACACGAGCAGTACTGTTCCTAACAACAACTATCATTGGGCGACATTCTACGTCACGTGACATACTGGCCAATAACGTATCACCTTAGATGAAGATGAGTCGCATTCTGCAACTGTTTGGCCATATAACCTACAAGAACACAAGAAGCATGTGACTGTAGAAATGCATGATAATTCTGATTTTTATGAGCTTACGTGGAAATTCAATTGCATTCCCGTCAATTTTAATGTGATTTTACATGTATAAATTTGATATGCCTTTCGGCCCGCGATGGAAATATTTGGTAGTGTTTATAAGAAGTTCGCGAAAATAAACAAAGTTAAGAGTGCATGAAAAAAAAAGACTCATTTAATAGTTATTTTGCTTCTTAAAAAAACAGGCTAACAAATCCAAATGCTACTTTCTTAATGCTTGTGAGCAGTATGCATTAATTCAGCCGCTAAAATACGTGCCGAGGAAAGTGTTTATTCACGCACAACTAAACGTCATTTTATCAATAAAAGCTACTTTTGTTTTTCAAATATATAGGGCCTACTTCATGTTTCTAAAATAAGTTTTTTCTTGCAAAGCGATGGACGGCAGAAAAAAGTACCAATTGCGCAACTGAAATATTGTCCATTTCATATAAGTAGGGTAAACTCTGAGACAATGTGACCAATCTACACACTATGTAAACAGTAAATGCTCTCGTTTGTACAGTATTGTATACACTGATGAACTGCTGCGGGATCCGTGTTGTTAGTTGGCTATTTTTATAATGGCTTCGGAAGAAAATAGTACTCAGAACTAAAAGTTGTAATTTAAAATCTTAAATATACTTACAATATTTATGGTTTAAAATATGTTTTAAAGCAATATTACATTTTCTTGGCTATTTAGTGACTGGACTCTTAAAATATGTTTAGCATTTATGACAGAGTATGTCAACACATACGAACAGTGAACGTTTCCAGCCAATGGCTAGCCATGTTTGTGTTTCCAGTTTCCAGCCTGGTGAACATCTGCTATGTATGTGCTTTTTTCTCATCATGATTATTATGTGAATATTTTGTTTGTATTGTCGGAATATTTAAAATTAGTTAATTTTTTTTTAAAATTTGGATTTTTCAAGCAGTACCATTGTGCGTTTCCTTGAGTGAAATGTAACATTATTGTCACGTGTTTACCGTGTCTCATACACCATTTTCCATATTGCCTTCCACAACGAAGTGACACAAATATAATTTACGTATGAAAGTTTAAGTTTGTTTGTATCAGGAAAAGTGCGCAGAGTTGATTTTCTGAATGATTATGCAAATAAATGATTTAAAGCTAATGACGAACAAACGTGATTTTAGTGAAGTAAACTTTACAAGGATTGCCAAAAAAAAAAAATGCGTTGAAGACGTTGCAAATTTTATAAACAGTAAATTCGCTTGTTTTAAAAATGTATTGTAAATTGTTACCACAATTACTGAAAAGAACAGGGCCTGAAAAAGCCACACTTTCCACACTTTTGTAGTGAGTGAATAATATGTGTTTATTTGTCTATATCTTAAATTCAACGAGTGTAAAGTTAACTTCGGTCAAAGTGTGTGCGTGAATATATTGCTGCATCTGTACGAATACAAACAGCCACGCATGTATTACATTTTGTTTTTACATTAAAGTTAAAATTTTCGAAGTTAAATAATTTAAATGTAATTTCCATATGAGCAAAATTTTCTATTGCTCCATCCAAACAATATGCAACTCAAACTGCCACACACTCGTAAGAACATCAAAATAATGCAGTCTCACGAAAGACGTACAACTAAAGCCTCCCCCGTTCTCCTTTTAATTGTTTCCGTTTTCCCTCGAAATAAATAAACAGAACCCAAACACATTTAACTCAGTAATTACGAAAATAAAACAGTTGGAATGCCAACATAACTATAATATCCTACATTAATTACTGGATGGAAGTTAGCTACAGTCAGATTTTCAGTGCCTGCCATTACATGGAACACGAGGAAAGAGGAAAATGCAAGTGTGCATTGGACTCAAAACATTTGTTTACAAATGTCATTTTATTCAGTGACAAAACAGCTGCAGTGAAGAATACCTTGTGGCCATGCTACTTTTCTAGAACTGTCAAAATTTACCCTACTTTCATGAAATGAACAATACCATTTATTATGTGGAATGAGCAGTTATTTATTTTAGGAAGACACACCGAAGTTTGTTTACATACGAGTGGTGGCAAACTTTGTATACATTATATTTATATGAAACCATTAATATGTTGACTTGCATTTATTTATTATTTACTAATGCTGGCAAGATTATGGCCATGAAGGCCCACTCTTACATGTGTGCTGTAGAACACAGAAATAATAGCAAAATAACCTCAATTATTTTTATCCTGAAAAATTTACAGGAAAATTATTTCCCGCCCGACCTTTTCGGAAAATACATTTTCCGAATTTTTCCCAAAAAGTTGGGATCCCGCCCAGCTCTAATTAAAAGTGTTAGGGCACTATATTTACACATGTTTATAACAGTGAATATATGTGAAACTTTGAAGTATTAGGAATTTAGGGAAATTGTCAGATAGCACATTTTCATTCATAATAGTAAAATATTTCACGATTAAAAGTGGTGAGATTGGGTAGTTTACAGTTGTTCATACATACAAAGAGGCTATTTATAAATAACCGTTATACCAAGTGTGACTGGATAACAAAATATCACATTAACATAATTACTGGCGCAAAAATTAATCATCTCAAAATGATGCGATAGTTTTCATAAATAAATAAATAAATAAATAAATAACATGTATTTTTGCTTTGTTTCTGAAGTGGGAGGGGAATGGGGACAAAAAACTAACCGAAATGGCCAGCCGGCCTCAGAAAGGTTTAGCAATTGCAGACTGAATCCAAATTATTAGCAAGTAGATGTTATGTTAAATTATTTATAAAGCTCGTGGAAAATGTAAAACTCTGAGGATTCATTTATATATTAGTATTTAACAAATTAAAAAAGTCATTTCATGGGGGCGTAGTTTCTGAAGCGAGCCACCTGCATTGTACAACAGATGGCAGCACAGTCACCTATTTTGAAGCTGTGTTGCAAAAGTGCATCTATCACTTCCTTTTAAAGTTAAACTTTTCGTCTCGTGCAGGCTCAAAACAACTCAGGTTTAAAATATATTACATCAAATTAATGTAGAAATATTTTAAAAATACTCTATGATAGATGTGCCACCTCCTCAATTAATATGAACCATGCACGTGGCGATGTTAGTAAGCACTAGCTACACCCTATGAAGAAGATACAAACAAAGATAAACTACTGCATATGATTTAAGTTCCGTTTCGTTTAAACACCTACACATTATTTCAGAATGAAATTTAATTTGTTACACTAATAATCGTTGTTTTGTAACAATACGTATAAATTAAAACACACAACATTTTGTCTATGATCTCCTTCCTGCACACATATTTCCAATGTCTGTTATGCAAATTTAGGCTGTCGAAGTAGCCAATATGAAATTCTCTTACAATTATTCACGCATCAGCCAATACAGTAGCTTATGTATGTGATGATGTTAATATCATTTGACATGTTGCCACACACTGGCTATCAAAAAGTTGAATTCTTATAGGACTATATCATTTGTTTAGATAACATACCGTATGTGTACAGTATGTAAACATTTTTCCCCCCATTGCTTTAACCGTGAACCCTTAACCAGTCATTACCATGGAAAATCGGGTGTTTACTGTAACTAGCAGGTGATGTTTTTGCCATACCACTGTGCACTGTGTAGCTCAAATGTCAGAATGCTAATAATGCAGTCTACTTTTACAGTCCTCAGCAGCAGCAAAATATATAAATCTTGAATGTGCCATACAATAGCCTCCACTGATTGCTTATTAAATTTCACCTGTATCCACATACTACACAATATGAATAAATTTATGTTACATTATTTCTATTTTGCAAATTGTATAAAAGTTAAGTTCCCAACACACATGAAAAAGATATTAAAAGAGGTAGATTTGAATTAATAACCAAAAATGCAAGCCAGCCATTTCATATTTACATGATGTGTTGGCCCTGAAGGCCCTGAAATATTATTCAAAACATGTAATTCGAGCCTTGGTATATAGCGGTATAACTGTAGTGCCACTGATGTAATAAGATTGAATGGTTTATAGGCAAATTATGGTAAGCAGTCATCACTATCTCTGGTCAGTAAAATTAAGAACAATTTCTTGCCTGAAAAGTTATGTGCCTCCACAAGTGTGTGTGATTACTATTAGGATCCGATAAGTCTGATTTCCAAGTGGTGATATGTGAACAAGTTGGCAGACATAATCTATCCCTCTGTTCACTACAAGAATGTGCATTCTTCTATCACAATTGTCTCAACTGTGAGGTATTTTTATTAAATAACCCTTGCAGATGGTGAAAAATTACTGTATTGTGCGCTAAGCATTATGCAAACCCCATGACATTGGTAACTGCCATCTGGACACAGTAAATGTACACATAAATTTTTGTAACAGTCTAAGTGATTGGCATGGGCCAGGCTCTGAGTTCACTGTCGTTTAAAGCAGAGTAGAGATGGTGGCAGCATTTGGAGTGATGCCATAGCCAAACAGCATGGCGTAATAATAAAGTGTGTCGCATCATGTTCAGTTATGAATATGAGTTCTGCAGTGTCACAGATAAGCATCATGAATATGGAGATGGCAACAGAAGAGGACACATCCTGCCAATATTGTAGAGAGACACCGACATTACTCCTGGCATCATGATGTGGGGAACTGTAAGGTATAACATCACATCACTGCTAGCTGTGAATCAGAGGACCCTGAAAATACAGTGGTACGCCAGCGATACCCTGTATCTTCATGTGTTACCCTTCTTGAAACAGCACCATGGCAAAGTTATCTGTGGAATGCCTGCTTCATGTTGAGGTATTCTCATGGCCAGAAAGGTCCCTTGGTATGTAGCTGATGGAACAAAAAAGGGATGAGCTCTGACATAAAGTCGGACCCAAAGCCAATCTGCAGGATATCTAGGGTAGGTTCCAACAGCTGTGAGATAACTTTCTTCAGGAAAGGACATTAGAGCTCTAACCATTCCAAACCAAACCAGCACATGTATCCAGCCTGAGGGGTGCTACATCCTATCAATGTGGGACCAGCTGTATTTCTTAAGTCTGTTGCCTGTGTAATCTGATATTATTATCATTGCAATAAAGTCACACAAACTTGCAATACCTGCAGTTCCATTACATTTACACCACCCCTAGGTGATAAAACATTTTGTCTAGAAGTTATGACCATTGTTTCATCACAGGGAATTTCTGAAGACACCTTGTTAGATTTTGTAGAAGTTGGCTGCACCTGCTTTAGTTTTAAATTGTGTCATTTTAATTGAGTCGGCTTTGGCTGTTCGACAGTGGGGAATCATGCTAGAGTCAGTCGTCATCATGTGGACTGTTAATACACAGTAAATACATTGTTGATGATATCCGCTAACATACTTTATTCCAACACTTGTACACACTAATCATAACATTGACAACTCGTGGCTGCCATGTTTTATTTACTGCCCATTACCAGTGCTGCCAACCTAGTACAATCATGATATCCCCCTTTCTGTAAATATAAAGGTAAATGCCCCATTTAGAAGGGGATGGTGAAATCCACAGCAATCACTTAGCTCAGTAGAATATGTTGTGCTTGGGCTCATAGATGATGTGTCTTCAAGTCTTTGTGGAGGAATCAC
Organism: Dryococelus australis; assembly: GCA_029891345.1. Taxonomy (NCBI): domain Eukaryota; kingdom Metazoa; phylum Arthropoda; class Insecta; order Phasmatodea; family Phasmatidae; genus Dryococelus; species Dryococelus australis. The sequence goes on along the minus strand of CM057009.1, from coordinate 292,249,641 downwards.
TCTACATCCCAATCACATTTTCTGGTGACTGTTAGATTCACCAGGCTCTTCACAAAATTCCAGGAAGTGGGGGAGCTGCTCCTGGATTCCATGTTGGCTTCTGTCTGAGGTGATGCTTCAGGGGTATCTTTTGTGCTCTCTTCTGGTACCTGCTGTTTCAGCTGTATGCTCTCCGGTGACAATATTATTGTTGGTTTAAGGAACCAAGAATTTCTTCTATAGATTCCCCGAGGTGTCTCGATGATGTACAGACGAGAGTGGGGTACTGGTTTGACTACCTTTGCTGGAACCCATTGTTTGTGTCCTTCTCTGTATAATATTGTGGCTCCAGGTGGTAGGTTTTGTGTTTGTTGAATGCCTCTCTATCTCTTTGTCTACAGATTTTTAGGTTTTTGCAACCCCTTTTACTAAGGCTGGTAGCAACAACTTCTTGTTGGTGGGGAGTAACGTTCTGTACCTTCTCCCCATTGCGCACTGCACAGGATAACCAAGTTTGTCTCTGGGAGTGTTTTTGTTATGCAGGAGTGCTAGCATAGGAACAGAACCTCCTAACAACATTTTGATATTAGGTTTTTAGCCCCTTGAACATATCATTCTGCTAGCCCATTTGTGCGATAAAAACGGGGACTAGATATCCCCATTCTGAAGTTCCATTTTCTCCTGAGCTGGTCAAATTCATGGGAGGTATACTGAAGGCCTCCATCTGTATGTAATTCATCTGGTATTCCATGTTGCGAGAACCACCTCTTCAATGCTGCAATTATTTGCTCATTCGTAGTTGAATTAAGTTTTACAAAATCAAAATATTTGGAATAGCTGTCTGCAACTATTAAACAGTCCTTTCCTTTGAGTTGAACAACATACATCCCTGGACGGGTGGGGGTATATCTTCTTCCTTACTGAGAGGTTCTTGGGCAGGTCACATTGAAGTTTTTGACACACGGCACATTTTCTCATGTACTCCACGACATGTTGTGTCATTCCATCCCAGAAGACAAGTTCTTTTGCCAGCCATAAGAGTGCCTTGAATACCTTTGTGGGCATGATGTAATTGTGAGAGAACCAGTGACTTCATTGTTCCTGGGATCAAGGTCTGTGTCCCTTTGAAGATGACATTGTTGTAAATGGCTAACAGTTCTTTGTATGTCCAGTATTTGTGAAGATCTTTACATAGGAGGTTGTGCTTGGTGGACCATCTATTAAATATGGCGTGTCGTAAGTTTGACAGTTCTGCACTCGCATTGATGGCTTCTTTAAGGTCATTGACTCTTTCTTTCAACATAGGTATTACTACCTGCACGTCAAATGTTGGTGCATCAGGCTCTGGACAGTTATAGCAGATTCTACTCAAAGCATCTGCTATATACAATTCTGATCAATTTTTGTAGGTTACTATTGGATTGTACAGTAAGGTTTCGAAACGAGATTCTTTGAAGTCTGGCAGGCGCATCCAGAAATGGCTTCTAGTGCTTGTGGTCAGACTCAACGAGCATACATTTGTTTCCCCAGATATATTCATAAAATTTTTTGCAATCTACAAGAATGGCAAGTGCTTCGTTTTCTAGTTGGCTATAGTTTAAATGTGCTTTGCTGAGTGACAAAGAAGCATAGCAGACTGGTTGATTTCCTTGAAGGAGCACTGATACTACTGAATGACTGCTAACATCTACTGACAAGGTTACTGGTTTTGTGTGATCATAGTATCTTAATACTGAAGAAAACATTCACTTTCTTGTTCTTCATCCCAATGCCATACTATGTCTTTTTCCAACAGCAGTTGAAGTGTGGCTGACAGTTCAGACACATGTGGGATTAATTTTGCCAAGTAGGTTATCATGCCAAGAAATCTCTGTAGTTCCTGCACTAACCTCAGTTTTTTAATTCGTTCAATGGTTGCGACTGTCAGGATCCGCCGACTTTGACAGGATATGACTCAGGAACTTTTATTTTATTCTGTCCGAACGTGCATTTACTGGCATTAAGTTTTAATCTGGCTTGCTTCAGTTTGTTAATGGCTTCCTGAGTGATAGCGTCAAGTTCCTCTTTGGTTACAGCATGGATTAAGATGTCCATTCAACTCTCGCAATATGTGGCTTTTTATTTGTCTACATCTCCCAAAAATTTGTTGGAATACTTCTGGGGCTGATGCGTAGACATGCACATCTGCCCCAAGGGGTTGCAAAGGTTAGGTACTTAAATGTCTGCTGGGATACTTTCACTTGCCAGAACCCTTTTGTACAGTCCAACAATGTGAAATATTTTGAGCCATGCAGACGTGTGGCAATTTTTGCTATTGTCTTGAGTGGAAAATGTTGTCTCTTTAAATTTTTGTTGATGTCTGAAGGATCAATGCATTTTTTAACTTTTCCATTTTTGTGCACCACTACCATTGGTGAAACTGCCGGGGTGGGTTCTGTAATTGGTTTAATGTTGTTGTTGGCTACCATGGTATCCAGTTCTTGCCCAACTGCATCCCTGATGCGGTATGGTACTTTTCTAGGTGGATACATTCTGAGGTTAGGTTCGTCAACCCAGTCAATGTCATACACAATTCCCTTTAAACAACCTATACCATAAAATAAGGCATCTGTAACATACTACTTCTAAACTTTTGATGAACCCAAGATTTTCATAAGTCTCCCTTACCAGTATGCACTGAAACCCATTGTCAACAATCACAAATGGCACTGTAGCAACCTTTTTGCTGTTGGTCATCACACTGACTTTGCCTCTCTTAGTACTGGGACAGAGTCTTTGCTAAATTACACTAAATACTTGGTTTTTGATGGGAGAATTTGACACTCACATTTGCTGGCAGATGTAGTTAGAACATTGCATTAAGCCCCAGTGTCAAGTTAGAACTTGACCTCTGTAGTTTCTGTGCAAGGTCAGGGTTTCTATCCAGTCAATATTGTTTTTATTTTTCAAAAGTGTGGAAATAATGAATTTTTCTTCTGTACCTAATGAGGTTTCCTATTCTTTACTTGAACTTGGTTATATTGCAATGAATTGGCGAGTGCCATTACCTTTTGAGACCTGCAAGCTACAGCAAAGAGTACTAGTTTTCCACACTTTTTTTGCAAACTTTACCAAATGCAGGGCAGGACCTCCGTTGATGACTTGTGCCACACCCAAAGCACTGGAAGGTGGCCTCTGTCCTTTGTCCCTTTCTCTCATTTTGCTTACAGGCTGCATCTACACCTGATGAACTGTCTGCCTTTATTGAATATAGTTGCTGTTTTGTTAGCTCCGTTGTTCTATAGATCTTCACGCCCTGGTTAAAGGTTAAGTTTTTCTTCTTCTTAGTTTGTTACGACGTTATTGTTACTTTATACTGGGTTTCGGCACCACGTAATTCTATGTATAGTATGTGGACTGTTAATACACAATAAATACACTGTTGATGATATCTGTTAAAGTACTTTATTACAACATTTGCACACACTAATCATAATATTAACAACTTGTAGCTGCCATATTTTATTCACTGCCCATTGCCAGTGCTGCCCGTCATGAGTCGGAGTTGGGTAGAGCAATGCGGCAGGTTAGCCAGGGCCGGTCAACAGACTGGGTGCAGTAATACAGACTTGGTTGATTTATGTCACTGCCCGGCCAACATGTTTGATACATGTTTGCATATGGAAAAATAAGTGTGCCACTCAATATGTGATTTAGTACGTGATGAAACTTTTCTACTAATGGGGCCTGGAGTCAGACGACCGTGGTGGTGATGAGTTGTCGTGGGCTCAGGACCGGGTAAAAGGTGTTGGAAATTTGCAGCGACAGATTTTAGAAGGTCTGTTTAGGTTCTTTATGATCATAAGGGCGCCAGCTCGATTGAGCAGAGACTCATCTCTAAGGGCGGGCCGTTTGCTCATGTGGCTGCTCCTGGACTCATCCCACGCTGACGATGATGCAATATTGGAAAGTTATACCTGTCTGCCTGCCTAGTGAGGATGTAGACCTCTTCACAAGCCAAACCACCATAAAGTCATGATCGGGGGTGCGATACACCAGTGGGTACACAGCCTAAAATTACATGGCCGTGAATCTGCTGGTAGAGAAATAAAAACACCATTTACCACACAGTCTTTTTACTCTCTGCATAAAATTCCTCCTGGGAGGCATGTACATTGTTCCAACAAATACTGCGTGTTGGCAATCTAAGCTGTTTGAAAATGGTGCGAAGCCGATACACAATTATGGTGTTATGATCATGGTGCTTTTGCGTTGATGGGACGGTGGGGTTGGAAATGTCATTTGGCGACGAAAAATAAACTATGGTTCCATAGTAAGACTAACTATTGACGCTACAATGTTATTAATGCAAAAAGTGGTGAAGGCCCAGAAGCACGTGATGCGTGGCCACCAACCCCAACAATGCTCAAAAATCAACTGAAGAAAATGGTGGACGTCCGCCAAGACCCAGCCCAAAAACATAGGAGAAACACAAGAAAATACAAAACATATTTAATAAGAAGAACAAGCACACTAAGACATCATAACCCTGATTTACAAAACGAACGAACACTTATTAGCTTTGACAAACAAATTATGTGAAAATATAAAAATGTGATGGCAGTAAACAAGTTATCTTATACAACATATTGTTAAAAGGCTAAGTAGCTGTCTCCTCAGTCTGTTGCTATGTTCATTTAATTAAAAGCTCAAATACACTACAATAAAGACATTTAGAAAATAATTATACTCTCAATTTTGATTATAATAAAGTGGCATTGGGTGGCTCGAGCTGGACGAGTCCACATTCACCCCAGAAGGGATGTGGGTAGCCATGTCTGAATGACTAAAAGACAAGGGAAATTGTTTATAAGAGTTATTCTCCTTGAATTTGATAATGGTTGCACTTTCAGAAAAACTGCCTGGATGTCAGACCACACACACTACTTGCACATGCACACATGGGGACGTAACACATAAAGAGGGGATGCACAAGAGGGTTACTGGAACTCTGTAGCCATTGTGGCCTCCTCACTGCATTCATTTCTCCGGTGGAAACTTCATTAGGAAGGAGGGGTGGTGGTGGTGGGATGTTTTTGGTGATTATGATCTGCATGAATTAATATGCCCCCAAAAGATAACTCTTGAGGATATTAATGTGGGACAGTCACCTGAATCTGGCAGTGCCTCGGACGTCATGCAGGTAGGGTGCATTCCTAGTACATCCTGCCAAGGCAGGAGACGTGGAGGTGTAACCGCCACGTACGGGCCGACTCCCCCCAGTAGAGGGCATGTTGCAACTGCGCAGGTGAAGCGGGACGAACGGGCTAAGGGAGGAGGGACACAGCACGCGTCAGTGGCAGTTTCATTTATGACTTCTGTATCCACTAGGAATTAAACTTGTGATGATGGCCATTATGCATTTTGGAAACTGTACGCGTAGAACGTTTACATTAAGGATGACAGTTCACAGATGGTATATGCAGTACCCAACAGCATTCAGTGGTCCAAAGCAGTAGACCACTGGAAAATTTAGGCTTTGGCACAGGTCTATACAAGCAAACCACAAAGAGGGCATACAGGTGCTTGCTCACGCAGAAATAACAAAAGTGAAACTTAATCAAATAAGTTTTGGAACAGATATGGCACAGCACTTCTGTTCTGAAGGTGATCATTGGTAATAATTTCAGTTACTGAGAACTAATAGCATACACCAAAAGTTCATAAAACACACCAATTTACACAGTTTCAAATGAAGTCCATATAACAACTTGCTAGACTAACTGGAAAAAACATAAAAATTATGTGCATGGAAAACTAGGCTAAATCTACGTACAGTATCATTTCAAATGATCCATTAGACCATCTACTAGACCATACATATTGCTTTGTTAATCATCTTTATTAACCAAAATGTTTATTTTATTACAGTTTACAAAATATTATCCTATAAGATAGTCCAAGGCAAACAATACTACCATTTAAACACATTATGGATCTCATATTATTTAACGAGTTGAGTCGACAAATTTGGGTGGCTCTTAACAACGAGGTCTTAGAGAGCTGATGAGGGTGAATTGAAGTATGGAGCAGAGCCACAATGCAAGGGCGAGGGAAACTAGAGGTCCTGAGAAAACCTGCCAACCAGCGGAATCGTCCAGCATGATTTCCACTGGCGAAAATCCATGAGTGACCTGGCCGGGGATTTAACCTGGTTTGTAGTTTTTGAAGAGGTTTATAATATACCAAAAGTGGGTTGCCAAACCTAAGAGTTAACTCCTTCCAGGGTCTCACAGTACATCATGCTGGTTCAGTTTTCATGTTGATAGTTTCCTATCATGATACAGCGCTCCATAGAATAAAATATACACACACATTCAATGTATATTTGTTGGCATAGCAATATGAAGTCAAATGCTTGATGTTTAAAAATTAATTGCAGTCAGTCTTTTGAATTATAATGGTTCTGGACCTTACTTCGCAGCTGTTTACCAACCTGGCAACAACTATAGGTATATATTATACCATCCTCACTGATCTACTATCATTTGCACCATGCTGAAACTGCAATGTCGAGTACAAATTTGCTGCTCATGAAACATTTCTTCCCCCCACAGTAATATGTAAATTCCCTATGTTAAAATACACCCTATGTTAAAATACAATTTCAATTCAGTGTTGACAAAGAATATACTTCACTGTTTGCAAAGCCATTGAAATCATAACTGCTACATTTATTCCATAGTGCACAGAATGCTGAGGATAAATTACTGCCACTTCTGTGACATTACCACACCTCCTATGTTTTTATTAGCACAATCAAAAACTATAAACAGTAAAAATGATACATACTAAAATATACATAAAGCAATACAAAAATCAGGAATTTTTTAATATTTTATTACACACATTACTTTGCGTTATCATTTAAAACATAGGATGGCCCACAAGTCTTTCATTAATGGGAAGGTCTGTTATTCATTTTGATATGTTAATGGTTTCTTTCTTCTTCCTACAGGTGAACCATGTTTACCACTTAGATGTGTGCGAATGTCACCCTTCTGGATGGTTACAAAGTCTACTCAAAGACACAGTGGCAAAATATAATCAAAGTCACCCAGAGCCAGATCCAGTAGAACAAAGCACAACAAGACAGTTGTTTAAAAAATTCATGGCCAAAGAGATTGTAACAGGTGCACACTAATCAGGATGGCCCAACACATCATCTGAGATGGAGGAAATAGTTCTGGAAAAGGTAAATGTGAGCATGAAGAAATTCCCTATTCCAAATTTGCATGGAGCTGGACATTTCTTGCATAATAATTCAGCACATCCACAAGAAGACATCTTCAAATGTACAAGCTGCATGTGCTGCACCATATGAGAGAGGATGATCCACACCATTAAATCCAAATGTGTAAGTGGTTTCAGAGGCACTTGAAAGATATGAAAATTTTATGCAGTGTCATTGTTCCAGGTTGAACACATTTTTACGTAAATGGCAAGGTAAATTGACGAAAAACACATTATTCGTCCCTACAAAACCCTCGCCAGTTCACAGATATGAAGCAACCAGCTAACATCATCAGATTTTGTGTAGTCTGTGGAAGGACTAAGTTGTTAGCACCTACTTTTTTGATGGAACTGTCAACAGCGAGATATACCTGGCAATGTTGGGTGATTTGTTAATGTCCAATATATACATCACTGGTTTTTGGCTGCAGTGGTTCATGCATGGCAGAACACCACTCCAGTATGGCATGCAAGTGCATCGTTGTCTGGATGACAAATTTCCACTGCATTAGAATGGTAGCAGAGAATTGGTGGAATGGGCTCATTGAACACCAGACTTAAATTCCATGGATTTTGCTGTATTGGGCTACCTGAAATCCAAAGTTTAATGCAGAGAAGATTAGGGATAGCCATTAGCTGCACGAACGAATTGCTGCAGAGTGCTACGTATTTTTTTGCTGGAATGGTGTTCCACATTTTTCCAAACATAGATGAATGTCTACAGTTATGTTTTGACAATGGTGGAGTGCACGCAGAAAATATATTGAAATCATTAATTTGCCCACTGATGTGGGACTTTTGGACTAGCCTGTATAACACAGAAAAAACACAGCATTTAATAGTTACAACCTTTGACAACTTAACTTCAGATAACTTGTGTCATAACATAGCTGCCATAGCTCATAACATCCAACCAAAGGTTTTTGGGTCTTTGTAAAGTCTTTTTCTGTAGCCTACAAAATAAAAAGAACCAAGAATGTTTAATAACACATCTCACAATATAAAGTGGTAGAAAAGTTAGCTTCAGTACAGATCTTCATTTACTTGCAATTTACAGGAAGTGACATGGAAACCATTACACAGTGAAAGAGTTCTAAATGATTAGCATTCTCATAGATTTATTGGTATGGTATGAGTAAAAAAAATGATTGTACATATGTGTATACATTATATGTGTAGAACTGCAAGAAAAACGAAACCTTGTTAGATACATATGGCTGGAGTAAATCATGTAAAAAATATTCTACATCTCTTTTATATTTTTCAAACCAGTTGTTTTGATAAAAAAAACACACACACACACACACGCACGCACGCACACACGCACATGCACGCACACACACACACACACACAAGCACATGTGCACACAAACCAGCAAACACGTGCACACACATAAATGCACACACACACAATGCATTGAAGGCCCTCTAAAACACTCTTTGTTCTAGTATTCTGTGATTAGAGTACTATCACTGGAATTTCCATCATAATAATCATAGAGTTACATTATGCCTGCATATTCTGCATAAGTAAACTTGCATGACATTATTTGGTGCAGCACACAATTTTCCAACACTGCTACAACCTCCCTACCCAGACTTGAGCTATACAAGTCTGAAAGGCATGACATGTCTTTTCACCCTTTCTAATTGATGATACAGTTGAAATAATGAGTGCAAACAAGGTGCAAAATACATCAATATTGTAAAAGATATTCATGAACTTTTGTTATAATGGAGAATTAACAACTTAACATTTCCTGCAAGTTAATTGTATCTAACTTACTTTTACATGAAATATTAACATTCTTTAGAATTACAACTGACCAACTTTTAAAAAGCTGCAAATTGAGTACATATTCACAAAACACAATTTCTTCTACATGGCTTTTGTTATCACTCCTTAAATTATATCAATTTTATTCTGAAACACCTTTAAACCATCAAACAGTTTATATTTAAAAATAATTTAAATACCTCCATAATGTAAGTTTATGTTCCTAAGAAATGCATTTCACATTAACATAACAAGTAAAATTTCTTCAACATGTGATAAGTAACAAAAGAATATTGCTTTTATTACAAAATATTTTGACACTAATTTTTAATTACAATAACTTTTATAAACTAAATTCCAATGAAACTAATTAAAATGTTTTGTATTGTTTTGACAGAGCTAAGAGGCTTTTCTAACCATTCTTAAAACTACTGTAACTAGGAAAAATCAACTGTCATAAAAGAGTATACTTTCAGAAATGAGCATAAACTGCATGAAAAATCTATCTAAGCCAACATTTAAGTGGGTTGTTCAGGTTATTGTTACAAAGGTCACCACAGAATTAGATACCAATGCATAATGTTATTAATTGCTGTACTGATTTTTTTTATATATACAGCATCCAGTATACTCATTGACAAATTAAAAGGATTTGTGATAACAATTCAATTGGAGAATTCATTTGCCAAATTAAATATGTAATAGAGACAATTATAACAGGTTAAAACAGGATATGTATTTTGTAATGATGGATGTAAATTATTTATCAACTCAATTCAAGTTTGGTAGAGGTTTTTTCGAATTCAGTAATTATATAAGCATAGTAATGAATTTAAAGAGGTTCTTGTATTATTTATATTTCACAAAGAATACGTATGTCACTAGTTGTGTAGTTTAATATTGCTGAATCTAAGTTGTACCACACTAGCAAATAAATTTTTTATCACTTAAAAAGATAATCTTAAACAATTTTTGTGTGATCAAAAAGTGATCAATAACTAACGACAACTGAAAAACAAACTTTTTAGTGCACAGTTTACTGTTGGGAGTTGGCTGGTTACCACGAAATAGAAAAGTGGTTTTATGAACGTCACGGTCATACTTATGTACCAAAAGCAATGTGCATAATAAATACAGTAAAAGCCTGATATAACGTGGCTGTTGGGGGACATAACTCATACCCGTGTTGTAGCTTTCTGCGCTATTCCAGGAGTGGCCGAGTACAGTAGAAAAAAAAACAGCCAGTATTCTAATGGGGCATGGAACCTATCTATCAAACACAGGGCAAGTGTTGTTATTTGCTGCCTCAACTTGTGAAACGTGTAGCCCCTTGCTATCGGAACTTTATTTATTTTATCTGCATCACCGGACTTGACAGCACCCTAGGGAGGGAAACAGAGGAAGAGAAATGTGCTGCGATGAAGGGAGTCACATGCATTCAAGCAAGAATAACTAAAAAAGACCAAATTTTCCAGGCAAAGGATGTACTTATTTCACCAAAGGTGGTGTTCACTGCGAGTTGTTTGTCACGCGGGTTAGAGAAGAGAGTTCACCCCCGCCCCCCAACCATCACCCGCTGCACTTTTACGCCACCTGCTTGGCCTGGTTGAGAGGAAGTAAGAATGAGAAAGGAATCTCACGTCCAAAGGTCGAATGTACGCTTGCACTGTAGATGGGATCTATCAGTGCCTCACGTGATGTGAAACATGTCGCTTGCTCGGCTGATTTGCATTTTCAAAAGGAAATCTAAAACAAAAAAAAGCAAACCATTTGTGGCATGCAATGAAAGGCCGCTTTTCTGCATTAAGCCTTGTCCACAAAAGCTGATATATATATACATTATAATTCAAATGTCTACATCATAATTATAATGATTATGTAGAGCTATACCCTGTAGGAGATTAATTATAGGCCTGTAAATTACTTAGAAGCACAAATTTTGAGGCCCACATCAAATTTGGGATTTTTTTTTTCAGAAAATGGTAAGACCTACTGTTATAGCTGCTATATACACATTAGTGTCTACAGCATTATTATAATGATTATGTATTACACTATACAAAACATGCATATTTCATGTTAACTTGTAAGTGCCAGTAAATGCATGACAGCAGGATACTTGCGAGTATAATATACGGTTTGGAATATGGCCGTGCCATGCCCCTATACTGATCCAACGCCCAGATGGAAAGGTTGCCATAGTATCTTTTTTTTTTGTCTGTTTATAACCAAACCACAGAACAGGTATAATAGGGTCACATAAAAAAGGACCACTAGGAATTCTTATGTCAAAGCTTCGCACCACGCAAACAAATTGAATACGGAAAAAACATACAATATTGACTGTAAACAATCAGTAAAATAGATCTCTGCACTGACAGGAGGGAGAACGCGCAGCCTCTCCCTCCGCCTCATCCATCAACGTCCCCGACTTGCGACCACCCGCCGACAGACCACACGCCCACCTGACTGCACACTTTCTATTTATTTATTTATTCAGGCCGGGGGACATAAATTACCCCACGGTATAACCAAATCCGCGGTATACCGGGCTTCCACTGTATTTGTGTACAATATGTGATATATAAAAAGAATCAAATATGCACTACTATCTCAACTGTATACAATCTTACACACTATGACCATATAAAATTATAACATCTGAGAAACTTAAAAATAATAAAACTCAGGATTAAAATTCTAGTGCTGTTTAAGCTCATTACTGAATGTATTGATATTTTCAGTTCCGCATGTGTTACTTGTCTACGTCTGTGTTAAAAGGCTGTTTATTTTACATGACATTTTACAAGATAAGTAACTTTCAATTTCAATACTTTAAATAAAAGAAACATAAAACATACATATTTCAAACAGTTAAATTAATAAAATCTCCAATTCATATACATTCAAACACCAAAGAATGTGAGTATGCAGAAGATAACCTGTGGCAAATACATAACACTGACTACACATATTTGCATATTTTGACATTCATGCTCCTTTTTATTACCTATTACGGATTATCTAGTTACCAAGTATTAACAATTTGGTGAACATGGCCATATATTTATAACAGGAAGATGCATTACAGCATAGAGCACACTCATATAATTACAAATTTAGCTTTGAGCTAAACAGCAAGATTGTTTACTTATGTTTATGTGTGCATTTATGTTCTAGATCACTGTTGCCATCTTTCAGCTTCAAAAGTAATCTTTGTACATTGTCCTACATTGCTGGTTTTATATATCTTTAGGTCGTAACACTGGTATATATTTTTAGATCGTACTGGTGACATACCACTTGTATAGAAAAAAAACCCATTTCTTGTTTGCTGCTGCCTTCTCTTCTCCAAACAAAGCAGCTGCTGTGAGTCATTCATGAGTGATATTTAGTTACAAAGACTCACAGTAGGATGCAGCACGAGTATCACTAGAAATCCATGCTCTTTCTAATATGGTAAAATTATAAATTCATATTTTGTTGCCTTCATAGCAAAGAAGTTACATTCATGGAGTGTAAAAACTATTATATTTACTACAGTATCTAAATGCAAGTGAGCTAAACTAAGTGAGAAGGAAATACAAGTAATAAATGCAAACCAGGAACGTGTAAGTGATAGTGATTATAATCAATCTATTTCTGATTCTGAAAGTAATGTTTATGAATACAATAAGTCACAGGAAATTAACTGTGACCAAAGGTCAGAAAACAAAACACCACCTCTAACTCCAGTAATGCTATTGAAGTTTTCCAATGGCAAAATATTGGTGACTTTGTTTTATTGACTTTGCGCTTTGATAATACAACATCTGACATTACAAACAAAACTGATTTTTCTGAAATCCAAGCAAACTGGAGGGTTTTAGCAAATGTTTTGATTCCAGTTTGAAGATGCTGTCTGTGAGATGGATAAATATTTTACCTATGTGACAAATAACTTAGATGCAAAACACTCTCAATTAAAATGGTATAAAAAGTATACAGTACTGGATTTGTACACATTTTTTTTTGCTGTCATTATGCTAATGACCCACAATGGCAAAATTTGTCTAAAATATTACTGGTCTATTGATCCACTTCTGCCAACCCATGTTAAGAAAAATAATGTCAAAACTATTTCTGCCTACTCCTATGCCATTTCTTAGACAACCTGAATCAACCAGCTGGTAACAGATTATACAAAACAAGTAATCTTTTTGAATTAATAAAAATGAAATTGAAGTCAAGTTTCAGTTCATACAAGAACATCTGCATTGCTGAAGATACTGTTGTTTGGAAAGTGTGTTTGTATTTTAAAATAATATGTGCCATTTAAATGCCACGGATTTGTAATGATATTGATTGTCCTGTGTGATTGCCAAACTGGCTAAGCACCTGATTTTCTGGTGTAGATAGGTACCATAACCAATATTGATGCTAATCAAATACACGTAATTCTGGTTTCATTGTCAAAGTGACTCCTGACACTACATCATGGAAAAGAACATTGCCTATTTGCAGACAACTTGTACAGGAGTCCAGACCTTTTCCAATACTTGTTAGAAAATAAAACTGGAGCCTAAGGTGCAGTCAGGGAAAACAAAAAAGTATGCCAACATTTCCCCAGAAAGTGGGGATGATATAATAATAATAATAATAATAATAACAATAATAATAATGTGCCATATATAACACACAAACCATCCTGGCTGAAAAGTGGCATGACAGGTACAATGTGCTCTCCACAACACATTACCATGAAATAATAGACACAGACAAGAAAAGCTACATAACTGGTGAGCTTGTCCAGAAACCATGGTTGCCACATATTTTACAATGGAAAATCCCCTGACATGTCCTTGATTTGCAGACAAAAAGAATCTTTTTTCCTTGACCTTTTCCTAACATTTTATTTCTGTACGGATTGGCTTCTTTGCATTATAACACACATTTACACCAAAATACTTCTCAGATCTTACAAAACTGCTCACTACTCAGATTGCAAAGAAAATTGCCTAAGCATTTAGTCCACAATCATTAAAACAATTTTATATGATTCTGGCAGAGGTGCACAATTGATGACAGAACTATGAAATATACCATGCATATCACAGAATTCCCTGACATTTAGCTAACTTGTTTGAAATTCCCTGACATTTCCCTGATAGTTTTTAAATTCTCTGAAATTTCCCTGTTTTCCACGTTTTCCAGACCTGTGGCAACCCCGAGAAACCTATCAATGTTCATGACTATAGTAAAAACATGGGTACTGGTTGACAAGTCTCATACGCAAATCAGTTTTCTGGATAATACTCTTTATCACTCAAATGGTACAATCACTTATCAGGGCTTCCGCTTACTTGCAATTTATGGATAACTAAGCACTTTTCAGGCCAGCCTGACTGGCATTATTAAAACCTGTGAGTCAAATTTTACTCACAATGTTTTCGTTTCACAATGATAATCATTAACTGCATCAAATCACACACCAGTAGAGATGCCCTTTTTCGGGGCCGCAAAATCACGAAATAAACACGAAATACACAGTTTCTCACGAAAAATGACATACCTTAGAAAAAAAAAAACACGAGAAATATGCAAAAAAGTTCAGTTTCCATTGCGAATCCTCATGTTTACAGCGCTAACTTGATAAGTCATTTCAATATGTAGTCGGGATAGAAAAGTAAACACAATCAATGTATCGAATATACACAGCCAAAGCGATATCGCCAACGAGCATCTACTCCTAAGGGATATCGCTCTGTTTCGGAAATAAGCTGATCTCTGTGACTTTTTAAAATAAACTACTTTTGTTTACATTTCGTCCTTTTTCACTTTTCGTCGCATAATTAATGTAACCTCGTTGGTAATATACAAATGTGATAAATAAAAAAATTACTGAACACGTAACTCAAAAATGGTAACAAAATTTTCCGTTGCCACTAGGTGCTGGCCACACATTTATGTGACAAAGGTACACAGTTCGCTTCATAGATTTGAATATATATGGTATTACCAAATGCTTAATTTTTTTGGTTACGTTTATATGTAAACATGTTTTTAAAGTTATTGAGGTTATGTGAGGATCACTTGTTTTATCTGGTGCAGTTTCATTTTTGTTTTGACCACGTAATATATTAGTGAAGATTCGGTTTATTATATTGGTGGGGCGGGAAACTATGGTATATTACATTTATTGTCTTTCGCAAGCTGAGGTTCTTTTGCATCTCTTCTTACCAGAAAGTAGCAATTAGAACTGCTCGTTGTTTTGATAATGCAGTAGAAAATTTTGCTTGTACGGAAATAACATTCAAATTACTATAATTCAAAAGTATACAAACAGTCTTGCAGTTACCACGAACGTGTCAAATGTTTCCATTGATGATTGTGCTATATTCACACTTTTATAATACATACTAGAATGTATTTTATTTAATATTCAACTACATGAAAAGCATAGAAAAGATAGAATTATTTTCTAATAAAATTTAGTTAGCTCTTTCTGACTCACAATTTTTTTGGCTTGACTCAATTTTCAAACCAGCGAGTCAAATTTACTAAAAAAATTTTGGACCTAGAGGAAGCTCTGATTATTATTTTATATTCTTGATATAACTCTGTATAATTAGTGTATTTTATGCAACTGCAAGACTGGCAAAAAACTGACGCTTTTCTGAGTCTTGTGAGGCAATTGTTAGAAGAGTTTAGCATAACACGCATACCCATGAAAGGTGAACACACTTCAATCAAGGCCCCTGCTGGTATTCTGGACCACCTGCAATTAAATGCCAGACACTTCCCAGAACCTGTGCCATCACCTGCTTCAAAAAAGACTCCTAGAGGCAGTGCTACGTGCGTAAACACAGTGCAAAAAAGCTTAGAAGAGGAAAGACATTTGCTGGATGTGTGAAGTGTGTAATGTTGGACATTGTGTTTTTTCAAAGAATTTTTAAACATTTAATAATGAAGAAAAAGTGACAATTTCTAAAGAGTATGTAATAAATAATAAGAAAACAAATACAACTTTTCAAGTACACACAAAAAATTAAAAACCCCGCACTGTGGTACATAATTTCATATCAGAAACGTTTCTCATTAAAGGGTTTAATGCTGTACTTTTATTACCATAATGCCAAATATTAACCTTCATGTTTACACAGGATGAGTCATGAGGAATTACCATCATTAAGAGGGCTTATTCTTACATCATTTGGAGCAAAATATGTCTTATTAATATGGGTCTTATTCCCAATAGTTACAGAGTAATTCGACCATCAGCATAACCACCCTACAGTGGAAATTATTTTTCAACACAGTTTCAGCATCAATGTGTGATGTGGTGCTCTCCAAAGTTACATTAATTTTTCGATGTTAAGAAAATAAACAAACAAACCGCAACAGTTTTTTTTGGTACACAACTCAGTCATAGATGATACAATTCTTTGGTGTGGCAATACGCGACACAAATCGTGAAGTGCAGCACTACTAGTGTTTATCGCTGCAACTAATGCACTACATCATTGTGTAGGCACAGATAACAAGCCTCGGACTTCACCGAAGTTTTATATGTGCAACAAAATGCTGTTGCTATATCTCTGGCCTGTTCTCGCATGGGCATATTTTACAGTGAATTGCAAATGAGGTTACCTTAACCTCTAAACGTATTTTCACTAAATTGCAAATAAATTTTACCATCTTTTAACAAGTTTGTTCTTGATTATTTGCAAAAATGATGCCAAGGAAGCGAAAAACCATCGACATGAAAACAAAACTTGCAATGATTAAACCTGTAGATAATAGAATGAAAAAAACAGAAATCACCACGGAATTCGGCATAGCAAAACCTACATTGTCAACGTTCTGAAATAGAGAAAAACACTTTCTTATCACCCCACTGAAAACATGACACACCTCGAACAAAGTGACAATTTCATAGGCAAATATTCAAAAATCCTGCCACTGTAGGTAATACAGACCATATGCAAGTTGCTCACAAGTGCCTTTCATATCAAGATATGGAGAAAAGTCCGGGTTCCAACATTTCATTTTTATGCTGTGAGCTTTTGAAGTTCGCAATTTGAACACACATCTCGAACAAAGTGCTGAGTTAATAGGCGAATATTTAAAAATCAAGCCACTTAACGTAATACAAACAATAAACATGTTGCTAACACGTGCCTATAGTATAAAGATATGCAGAAAAATCCGGGTCCCAAGATTACATTTTTTTCCTGCGAGCCTTTGAATTTCGCAATATGAACACACACCATGAACAGCCAGCACCAGAAACCTTGGGATGAGGTTGAAATCTTCACGAGAAATTAGTACAGGTGTACCGACAAATACTTCCTGACAGGGACTTAGACGGGTGCATACGCCAAATCATACGTCTATTGATGCCAAGCTTATGGAATTTCCTAGTGCTCTGAAGCCTACGTCCGTAGAGGAACTCCTTCATCGAGCCCATGAAACGGAACGTAATTTCGTAGAGCAGGCTGAGATTGACCGCATACAATAAATAAAAGAAGACAAGCCAGTTGATTAACAACCCGCTGTCACATCTCTCCGCTACGCCAGACAAGAGGGAGAGGGGAGAAGGGAAGCCACAAAGGTCACACCAGCCCTCTCCTGGTGCCATTCCGCCCTCATCCTGCTCAACCCAATGCTGGTTTTGTCCCGGAAAACATTACAGCAAGGATTGTCCGTGGCGGGCTGCCAAGAGTTATGAGCGAACGAAAAAAACCGGCTGCAACTCGGGCGCCGCGACCCATTAAAGTCGGGCAAAGTCAGAGTCAGCCCGACAGACAAAGAACAGCCCGTACCGAGAAGGTCCCCGAAGCTTTTGCAACAATCTAATGCATCGGGCTTGAGCCCGATGCATTAAACTCAGTAACAGGCTATTTGCGAGGCCGAAGTCGAAATAGCAAGTATATGCAATCACCATTACCTGCCGACCCATTGGACAATGATAAGGAATGAAACTCTTCGTCCACCTGCCTGGAAGAATTGGCATCTACATCCACCAGGAAAAACAAGCGAGATAATCACCGGTAACAAAGAGCTACTGCACCGAACCTGTTAGGACACAGGTCCCTAGAGAAGAGAGGCTGGAGACTTCAGAAATGACAGTACCGTGCACACACATAGAATTTCTCTGGAAGTTCACAAAGAGCCTAGAGACGTGGACTCCAAGTACTACAGAGATATCCTGGTGAAGCCCCGCGGACCAGAGAACGAGCCAACAGCGGCACTGCCGGACCGCCGGAACAGGAAGAACTCCATCAGCCAGTACCGCCAGATCAAATGGGGGCCACAAGAGCCTGCATAATGACATACTGCCCTCGCCGCTCAAGTGTGCACCGCCAGCAAGGAACCTTCCACGAAGGATATCATTGCAGCAGATCCTACTAAGCAGCCTCCGTCCTCTGCGAGGGCATCACCCCGAACAACTAATGTCCACGAGGTCCAGCCGCCTGCGCTGGACCCACTCACCACAGAGACCACAGTCCTACCAGATTGTGTGGCCAACCTCATAACGCAGTCGATGCTCAATGCAGCGGCTGCTGCCTTCATCCAGAGCAACGCAGCGCAGAAGGCAGCTTTCAGGACAAAATACAGGGTGAACGCGAGGAAAACTCCTCCGGGAATTTACTTACTAATTCTGTTGTAGGTAGTCCTTGCGTAATACTGTGTAACTGTGCTCTGTTTATGTCCAAGAGGTCTGAGAAAGAGACACCAGAAATCTGCCAAGGATGTGAGGGAGGGAGAACAGCCGGAGGTCGCACCGCCACCCAGTTCCAGATCTGCACCAAGGGCATCGCCAGCGCAGTTCCCAGTTCACAGATATTACACCAGCCACCAGAATGAGCACCCGGAGCACCAAATGCAGCCCAGTTAGCTGTGGGGACTACCCACCTCAACAGAGAGGATGCTGCCAACTACTACATCGACGAGGACCTGATGTCAGCTGATGGGGCTAGTCAGCTACCGCTCTCCACCCAGCTGTCCAGGCCTACCACTGTGGGAGAGCCAGCTACTTCTCCAGACCAGAAGTCCCGTGTGCTGCCACCTAGGGCTAGCAACGCTCCTTGTCAGTCATCAACTGACACTGCCAGCCGTCCACAACCAAATGGCAACCCAGCATCTGGCCAACCGCAGCATCAAGTCCAGCAACCCCGCACCTGCCGTGCCCTAGTCACGACAGGGCAGTACACAGAAACGCCATGGCGGGCATCCGCCAAATTCCAGTGGCCGCATCCCCCGTATGCACCTCCAAGGAAACGGGAGTACCCCAGCAAGCAGCAGAGTGTCAACCGACGCCCACACCAGTAGTGCATGTGTTAGCTAGTTAGCTACACCCAGTGCTATGTTTTGTTGACCAGTGCACATCAGCATTATATCCCCAGTGAATGTAGAAGCAGCTGTTAGTCAGAGTAGCTAGTATGTTCTTCGACACGTCAATTAATGCTACAATACAATGATTTAAGCTCTTAAAACGACAAATCAATTAACAAGTTGGTGTGTTGCATACTTGTTTTGACATTATTTCCAACACACATTAGTTTATAAAAGTCAGAAACCTATACAAATCATTGCCTTAGCTTTTTCTTCTCTCTTTGATACTTGCGTAAATGTAAAGTTAATGTGTAGGAAGGCTAAAGTAAAGCAACCAAAGACTGAAGCTGTGAGAGCAGGTTGTGAGAAGAGAGCCACTTTTAAAAATAAATATTTGTTTTCCAGTGACATGTTTTGCCGATTATGGTAAAGTAATCAATTTGCTAAATGATGTAGCTTACTTTCAACAAGCAGCTTGCACTCTATAAGAGTAAGGCTGCAAGAAGATCAGAAACAGAGAAAGAAGTCTGAGTTGTAATATTTTGAAGGGTTATGCTTTTCTTCTTCTAAATACTATCCTGCTTTGTAGTGGTGAAAGCATTTGTGTATCTGTATACCCTCGCCACTTCACTCTACAAGAAACCCTTTAGCCAGGAACCGAGACCGAAAGTGCTCGGCTCTCTGGAAAACCCATAGTTTTTGGATAGTATAGACGTAAATATAGCCTGCTGTACGACACCCAGAAACTTTGCAGGTACTTCCATGTAGACGGCCACAGCAGTGCTGCAGGTTAAGAAAGAGTGAAGTGTAAAATATGTGATGCAAATTATTATAGGTTAGTCTGTCAAACGACGTTTCCTCCCCAGTCAAATTTTTCGCGTGCAGATCACGTGTTTGCAGTGAGTAACCAAGTAAAGATAAGTTTGTGAATGCATGCTCTAATAAAAAGACCGCAAGTCACACCACCGGGTTATCCCAGAAAACGAACAAAACACAGACAAGAAAAAACGCACTGTAATTTAAGGAGTGAACAAAAAGGAAAACGACAAAGAGTTTTCCGATACCATCTGGATGCTCAGCTATCCAACCCTTTCTTATTCCTTGAAACGAGAGATGCGAGATAAGATTAGCTATGGGTGTCCGAGCAAGACAGTGAGTGTTCCTCTTTTATTCTTGTTTTGTATGGGCCAGAGTAAGAGTGTGTGTAGACGCCACCTGTGAGTGAACGACCATCACCCCATCCCAGATGTTAGGAAGAAGGTCAAGTTCATTACAAGGAGAGTGGTACACAATGTCGCTGTGCCTAGAGTGGTGTTCTTTACAGAAGTGCAGAAGGAAGGAAAATTGCTGTTGAGGGGACAGCTCTGAATTCCCACAAAGGAATTTTCTTTCCTTTCCATCCATCCCTCTGAGAGTGGTGGCTTAGAGGAAGGATGATTGTGACCTGCGAATGTACGCTTTCGTTTCGGGCTTGTAGACAGCAAGTTGAACGCAAGGATTACTGTTGATTGCCTGCAACGGTGGCTAGTAGAGGGAGACACTCTCTTCCTCTCCAAGGGGTTGGGTTACGGCTCATCCTTCTTGCAGAATGCTAGTCGAGTGGAGTGCCGGAGGGAAATGGAAGCAAGGCAGTGCTTGCAAGTGCCGGACACTTCCGCATGTGCAAACCCAATCACCCTCATCCCTTTGTAGCTAGACTACTTAATGAGAAGCGGGGTTCTCCTAGCCAGATCATCTTCCATCTCTCCTCAGAGATGAGCTCTAATCTCATCTTGTTCAGATGGTGGTCATAGAGAAAGAGCTATATTGTCCAAGAGAGAATATGCCTTTCCACGACATCAAGGATCAGCTTCAGTCGAAGCGGAGAGGGGGCGAATTGACACATGACGTCTTTTTCAACAATTGGAGAAGGAGAATAGATGACTTCCGCTCCATCATTAGTTCAGTTTAGCCAGGAGATGGAAGTTTGCATTTTCATTTGTCCCGATGTAAAGTGAGATTGTACTGTCTGCTTTGCAGAATGTTTTAGTCACCGGCCCACTATAACAATGCTTAAAGGAAACAAGTTCTTTTGCTCCCAGCTGGATAGCTCTAGTAGTAGGAATATCATTTGTCTTTTTGTTTTGCATCCCTTCCAGCTGGCCCGAGACGTCACATAGGCAAGTCATGCATTCGCTACTCCCCGCTCTGCGACACCACCTCTCGCCTTAGTGGCAGCCGCCAATCAGCATCAGACACCGGCCTGTATTAGTGTAAAAGGAGTCAGCCCGCGTCTCCAGACCAGTCTTCGCTTCTAGCACCAGTCCCTAAGAACTGACCAGATTGAGTCTTCGCTTATGGTAACCTTCATTCCCAGCGCTCGTAGCTCAGGAACTGACCCAAATATTTTAAACTCCAGCAAGCATTGCTCAGACACTATCTTCTACACCCTATTTGCATAATTTAAGCTACGCTTACAATAGGGTTATTTTACGTTAGTTAGGCTTTCTCCCAGCTACGTACCTTGCACATCCGTTCACCCTGCAGTATACGGACTTATCTGTAGTGGACCTATTTTTGAAGTCCTTCTCAGGACTCATCCCATCACGTCCTTGCTTAGTATACCTGGCTACATGTTAGTTCTGCTATGTTACATCATTGCACACAATCTTCACATACAACAATGCAATAGTTGATTGCTTAGACGTTCAGCATCACAACCAGCATTCCCCTATTTTCATACCAGTTGCCACTACTGGTTCACTTAGCTGGGTATTCTAGCTTTCCTGCTGAAATTTGTGCTGTCGACCACGAGTTAGGGTGCATTCATCCCGTGTTTTCTTCATTCACTGGAATAAAATGTAGATCAGTTTTACCTTGAGTTATTTCCTGTAGACATGGCACCTTTCTGTAGTTACCCTCATGTAACAATATAGCAGGTGATCCCAGGAAACTTACTCAAACAAGCCAAACACTTAACTGTTACCCACATGCACTGGTTTAGGCCGCCCTTCCCATCAACCCCCCCTGAGATTGAAAGAAAGGAGGAGCTACACATGTACACTGTCCTGAAAACAGTTTGTCAGATTGGTGTTTGTTGGTCTCTCCACAGCAGTCACTGTTAATAGTCTGATGTCCTCCGAGTTGGGAAGACTGAGACAGGGCCACACACCCCTATGTGACCTTGGACAGGTAAGGCCTGATTTCCATAATGTACTGCATTCTCTGCCAGGCATTGGAATAAGGTGTCCGCCAGTCCTGGCCTGCATATATTGCCAAATGTAAGTTGCACAAGGAGCCTGCATCTTGTTACAGTAGCAGCAGGATAAATTGCACTTCCGATGCCCTATCCCCAGCAGAAGGAGCTGAAGGAAAAAGTTTGACAGATTTTCCTGGCTTCTGGCAGATCACACAAATATTCGCCCTCCCTGGTGTCGCACGTAACTAGCTTAGAGCCACAAATTCAAGAGCAAACACTCAGACATCTTCAAGACAGAGTGTAAGTCGCCATAGCAAGAGATCTGTTCAACCCTCCAGAGAATATCGGTCAGACGGAGTACCCTTGGTAGGTAGCTGAACACTTGAGCCAACCCGATCAGCCCCCAACACCAGTCATCGCATACTTGGTTCCTGCCATACTGCGACCTACTCCTCAACCAAAGCCTCAGTTCACGCCAACCTGCTAACTGTACCTACACCTGCACCTGTCTGCACTAGCACAACTCCAGCAACCCAGCGCCCATGTATAGCCAAAGCATCAGTGGCACCAAAGCATTGAATTATTTTTGCCCACACCTGATTTTGTGCCCTCCTGGAAACCAACCCGGCCAGTTATTTACAACGGGAAATCCCCAGTGCCCCGTCAGAACTAAAACCCCGAACCTTATAGAAGTGACTGGCTTAAATTCTAGTCAAACAGACTGGGACACCATTTACTACGAGAGGCAAGTGAGTATATTTTCTTGGTACGTCACTCGTCAGAATAGGACCTGTGAGTGGTGGTAACGCCTCGTGAATCATCTTGTATAAGTTCCAGCTTGTAAAACTACATAATGTACACATGTAAAAATATATTATATGTATTTATATATACATAAATATATTTATACATAGACATTAAACACACATACAGCATATATCTAAATGAGATTGACAAACGTTGGCAGGAGGTTACTCACAAAAAAAAAAGGTGAAAGCATATATACCACCTATGATCTTAAGTGAATCATAAGGGCAGTACACGCATTTGAAGTTAGATCTGAAGCGTTAATTTATTACAAATATTGGAGAAAATACTCAAGATGGAACACAACAAATATTTGTAAACACCACCACACCTGACCATTGCTGTTGTCAAATTATTTAATGGAAATAACTACGGATACTGTCTTTATTTTGACTTAATCTCCATGATGCTGTAACAAACTTGATATTTAAAATATGGATTAGTAATCCACAAATCACAATTAACATTAAACTTTATGCAGACACTCAGTGTTTAGTCTGAAATAATTTCTTCAGCATGTGTAATTAACTAGTGCTTTAGATACAACTTCAAAGATATGTCCTACCCTTACAATTAATAATGATTCACTTTAAACCATAGGTTATATACATGCAGTAAAAGCCCGATATAACGCGGCTGTTGGGGGACACAACTCAGACCCGCGATATAGATTTCCGCGCTATTCTGGGAGTGACCGAGTACAGTAGCAAAAAAAAACCAGTGTTCTAATGGGGTGTGGCACCTATCTGTCAAATACGGAGCAATTGGTGTTATTTACTGCCGTAACTCGTCAAACGTTTAGTTCCTTGTTATTGTAACTTTATTATTTTTTATCTGCATCACCGGAATTGACAGCACCCTTGGGAGAGAAACAGAAGAGAAACGTGCTGTGATGAAGGGTCACATGCATTCAAGCAAGAATAACTAAAAAATACCGCATTTTCCAGGCAAAGGATGTACTTATTCCACCAAGGGCGGTGTTAGCTGTGAGTTGTTTGTCATGTGGGTTGAAGAAGGGGGTTCACCTCCCTCCCCGTGTGCTGATTCCTGCTAGGCCTGGGTGGTAGGAAGTAAGAATGAGAAAATAATACTTACGTCCAAAGGTCGAATGCATGCTTGCACTGCAGATGGTATCTAGACATACCACATAGCCGGTATATTTACATCATAATCAAAGCGTCTACATCATAATTATAATGATTACGTAGAGCTATACCTCATAGGAGATTGATGCGGCGGCTGACTATTTTCACTCGTGCCTAGATCGTCGGGGCTGAGCAGCTATCGGTCGGTCGCTAAAAGATTATTCTGGCGGGTGGCGGCCAGACAACCGCAGTCACTGCCGTCATTACAGGACTGGTTCAATTCGTAACAGCGGCCCGGTATTGGGAAAACATGCTGACATGACGAGGCCCGGCAATGTTTACGGGAATATAACAATTGAGTGCTGTCTACTTGAAATATTAACTATCCCAAATTTTTCATCAAAAACTTCTGAAGTAGCCTATACACGCACATGGCCTTACTCGCCAATATGGTAATGTAAGAACACATTTTATTTGCATATACGAAAAACCATACAATATTGGCTGTAATGAATCAGTAAAACAGATCTCGGTGCTGAAAGGAGGGAGAAAGCACGGCCGCTCCCTCCGCCTCGGCCATCAACGTCCCCGACTCACGAACCCCCACCGACAGATCACAGGCTTACCTGACCACGTACTTTCCACTTATTTACTTATTTATTTATTCAGGCCGGGGGACATAATTTGCCCCGCGGTATAACCGAATCTGCGGTATTCCGGGCTTCGACTGTATTTTCATAATCTTTTTCCACTTCAGTCCTTAGGTTATATATATATATATATTTATTTATTTATTTCCTCCTCCTTTTCTCATGATTAATATGCTACCCAATTTTGTCAGCCTAATTTAGATACAGCCTGTACATACATTCTATGTTTGCTATCACAGCTATTTAATAACAAAATGTGTATATTTTTATCCCTCTAGTCATATGCACCATTTCTATCTATGTTATACTTCATTATGGGCTGGTTCATGTTAACATAACTGAAATTTTATGGGGCATTAAGAATTTTAATTAACAATTCTGTTGTACAAGTCTTTTACAATCAACTGTGGTTTAGAAAGTGTAGAATGAAAATTGTTAAAAATATTATTTTTATAAGATATAACATCAGAAGGAGTATAATATCTAAACAAACTGGATTTGTACATATAGTAAACCAATTATCAGATTTATAAAAACAAAAATTCCTGCAACAGTATGGATCTAGATCCTGGTGGAAAGATTGTAATACAAGCAAAAAGAAATTCTTCAATGTATCAAATGTAGGAGTTTTCACAAAAATAATCACACAGCCAACTGATTTATTGATGACAATATTGAATAGTGAAGAGTTTCGCATTAATGTTTCTATTTGTTACCTTTTTCCAGTTGAAGAGCCAGCAAAATCGGAACAAAATAGCATATCACACTCATGTGCTAGATACAAGGACTCGTCATTACAATTGTCACACTCTCTTCCATCCACTTGGTTTTCCAAAAGCTGTAATCTGTTAATGGAAAACATAACAATTATGTGGATGTAATTACTCATGGTAAATAGTCTAGGTGACTGGAACTGTAACTTTTATTTACAGAGTTTAATTGAATTTTTTTTGTTCCAAAAATTCTTAACTACGAGAAATGAAACATTTCACACCTAGTCTCAAAATGACAAGTTAGTGATGTTATTCTTGCACTAATAAACCCATTGTCTTACATCTCTTATTAACTACATAAAATGGCACTGATTTTCAATACTGAATTTATCAACCACAGAAAAATTTTTAAGTGGTTTAAAATTTCAATGACCGACTTCTGGTAATAATATATTTTTTTAATGAAATTAGGTTAACTTTATTAATTCTTATAGTATGTATAAAATAATATAGTATTCACTCACTCTCTTTACAAAATACTGAATAAATTATTTCTAAAACAGGTGGCTCATACCAGAATGTATACAATACCACTGGATGGTAACACACAAAGTGAATATGGCCATGAATGAATAAAATAATGCATCACCAACACATTTTCCTAAATTTTCACAGTATTTTGACACGTGACGTCTTTTCTACTATTATGAATTGAGTTCTACTCATCAGTGCAAACCACTTAGTTGCATATGTCAACTGAGTTTTATTGGCAGTACAACATACTTGATGTCAAGAACTTCTACTGTCTACTCATCAGCAAAAGATGCACGCCACAGCCCGAAGATTGTACTGTTCACCAGCCAAGCCACCGAGACAATACATCAAGGTTACCCACGATGGCTCTAGATTTCCCTGAGACATGCAGCACCTTGATCCAGAGCCAGCTGGTGACACCACACATCAAGCACCGCACCCCCTCCACATCCAAACAAGGACCATAAGGAAAAGTATAAATACTGCGGCCTGGCCCTTGGAACGCGAGTCTGTTCTGTTCCTTCACCGCACTCCTGGTGCCGAAGGAACCATCGCCTCTGCTTGGTCTTCACCACACTCCTTGGTGTCAAAGTCCAAGTCTGGAGAACCCCTCTTCACTTCGAAGATCATCACCAGTTTAAGTTGTCAAAAACTTAGACACTTTCCAGCCCCCTCGGTGCAACACCGTACGTTAGGGTTAAGCAGACAGTTAACCATTATCCACTGTACTTCTGGTGCCGGATAATGAGATAGGGAGACAGCATTGGGTTGGTGGGGACAAAACGTGGAAGAACACTTGAGGACCACCACAAGGCTTGCTCCACCTCCACGAGAACTGATAGTAGTAACTCTTTCTTCATGCCCTTCTCCCATGATAGTGGTATCCATAAGAAGGTAAAAAAGGTTGAAACTATCTCCAAGTACCAATCAGAGCTTAGCACCTGCCGTGGCAGACTCAAGCACCGTCTCCAGGAATAAGCGCAAGCCATCTGCCACCTGGAGAGACCAGTCTCACCAACTTATGACCCAGCTCTCTTCACACCACCCACCAAACTCGACGGCACTGCACACCCAGTATTTCTGGCTTACTTGAGTGGACAAGACACATCTCACAGCCTAGCCAACCTGTGGTTTTGGGAGATCCTGATTAGTCAGTCAACCCTGACGTCAACCAGTACCTATGAACACCTGCAGAACAGCACACCAGATTCAGGGGCCAGTACCAGCGCACCACGGTCCGCACCACAGCAGGTCAAACAGCCTCCGCAGGTCAAGCGTTGCTCAGGTAACCCCATGAAAGTGGTCACATCAAAGCGTAAGTTCGCACTAGCTGACCCAGATTTCGTGCCCTACCAGAAAGTCACACAGCCAGTCCTGTACACTGGTCAGGCTCCAGTTCCGTGCAGCATCTAGAGAAATCCTATCTCAATCCCCAGGTGCACCCTAGCATCCACCAAAACACTTGGGGATGTGATGTACCTCCTGTGCCCATAGGACGTCATGCGTCAATTTAAAAAAAAATTAAATATTTCCACCCCTATTTCTATTTAGAATTTTTCCAACAACTAAAGATCTAAAAGCTAAATTACTACATTTTTCTACATAAAGCATTTTATTTTAACATAAAATGTGTAATAAAGGCATATTAACATCAGGGCTTCCAAAATACAACCTATAATGATTCAGAAGTATTGTTTTAGTAGTCAAATGCTGTAAACACATATGAATTCTGTATACTTCCAGAATTTGTATAAAATGGCATCTAGGAAACAATAATACATAAATAAATATGCTTTGAAATCTTGTATTCATACTTGCAACAACCTACTATTCTAAGTAAATGGTTGGCTTTACACTGCAGGGTTACAAATTTCAATGAATGTGATACCCCCTTCATTATCCTGATGAACATCATTACTATAGATGAAGGCCATAGATGTGCCCACAGTTTGCCAGTGTGCTGGTAATGAGCGGTCCCATTCCAAGGACCCAAGAGCCAACACCTATATTTAACATGCAGCATGGTCAAGCTAGCCTCAAAATATCTGCAATACCCCTTCAAGGTTATTGGTGCCCATTTTACCCTAATGCCTACACTGAAAACAAAAAATACAGTATGTCTCAATGTATTTAACTTGTGGTTTCTAGGGTTATTTGTCACAGGGGTCTCTATGAATGTATTTTTAACACTTTCCTAACAGGTGGTAAGGTGCATACCCCGAACATTCCATTGTCACAGTTATGGGCCACAGGGGCCACGGTGGGTGCAGTCGTTAGACCACCTGCCTCCCACCAACGTGAACCGAGTTCGATTTATGGTGGGATTGCTCATGGATTTTCGCATGTGGGAATCGTGCCGGACGATGCCGCTGGTGGGTGGGTTTTCTCGGGGATCTCCCATTCTCCCACCCTTGTATTCCGGCACTGTTCCATTCTTATCTTACTTAAACCAGCTGCCCAAATCTCTCCAATCCACTTCTATAGGCCATCATATCTCGCCCATATTAACACGTTCAATCCCAGTGCCTGGACAGCCCTGTGTATTGCTGACCCAGTAGTTCAAAGAATGTCAGCCATATTTTACAACACCAAATATAACTTATTTTATACAAACTACGAGAAAATTTTATAGCTTACAAAATACTCACTCTAGTACTGTTATAGTGTGTGATACCTTGTATCACAAGCCTGGGTGTAATGGAATGCCATACTTGTTACAAAACCATCTTTTTCACTAACTTCTCAGTTTTTCATCTTGTTGTAAGTTCATCTTCTTGTATGTGTATTATCAATTTTAGTTGCAGGGAAATGCAGCAAAACATGTTCTTTCCTTTTTCCATCAAGTCTTTATGGTGGGTCTTTAGCTGAAGCTGGTCTGAGAGGTATTAACAATCCCAAAAACTTGAAAGACTGCTTGCTGTTGAAGGATGAGACTGAGAAACTTCAGGGATATCATCTTGCTGAATGAGGTGCTTGGATATGGATAGCATGTAGTGAAGGAAAGTCAGTTTAGATGGAGTTGACTTGCAAAACAGCACAAATGAATTAAAAAGCATACTGCAGAATCTGGAAGAACAATTTTTAGGCCACCTGACAGTTTTTCTGATGAAAGGATAGAGAGCTAGGTACTAATCATCATCGTCCACACCATGCATGTATTTATTATAGTCACCAATGCACACTGGCTTAATTTCTTTTTGCATCTGTATTTATTTACAACCTCCTTTATATTTGCGGAATGTATCGTGGCTCAACCCTATTTGTTACCCTCTTATTACACCATGCCATCAGACGTATACGTCCTCTCGTGAATGTCAATTCCCTCTTTGAAGGGAAGATGACTGTTTGCTTGAATTCTTTGGGCAGTCCTCTATTTTTTCTGATTGTACTACATGTTGATGTTTGCTTTGCATGAAGATCCTTCGATAATTTGGTGCTGTTGTAACAGTTGTCCATGTACACTTGATACCCTTGGTGTATGTAAGCCTGTAGAAACTTTGGAAGTGTCTCTTCCAGTTTCATTCCAGTACCGCCATAAACCAATAATTTGCATACGTAGCATGATGATGATTCACACACCATTTTTACCATTATCCCATACTTCACTATTTCTCCTGAGTTATAAACCCTGATTGTAACTGACCTCTCCAACACTCTCTTGTCCAAAGCCAGCTGCTGTGATGGAGTGTAAACCTGTGAATATTTGTCACACAATATTTCTATAATAGGTTGTATCTTGTAAAGAGCACTGGAATTATCTTTTTACAAACTACTGTCACTGAAATGTAAAAATGTCAAAATTGCTTCAAAGCGGTTGTGAGGCATTGTTTTGGAAACAATTGGTGTTCTAAAAATTAGATCATCGGCCCAATACATTTTCAAGGTACGTTTCTTTATTATCCCTGTAATAAATGTTAGGCATAACATTTTTTTAATGTCTTCTAGCGTCACAGGAACCCAATTTTTATACAAAGAATACTTGTTAAATGGGTGTGGTGCTGCATCGATAGCTTGTACTGCGTACAGATGTGCCTGATCAGCTACTTGTAGGAAAAATTCTTCAGTGAAAAATTTGTCCACAAATGCCATAACACTACCACTATCCTGAACTATAGTGTTCATCCCTTGTTTTGCTGTGAATGGGAGAATGGGTGGGCGATAGAGTGGAGATAAATACCACGGCGGTGTGCAAGGTGGTGGAACTTTATGGACCTAAGTTTCAGAAGCACTTTCCTCTTCCGTGTCACTTTTATCACTGTCAGACAGAATATAATCAGCATCTGATGCATATTTTAGCAGCTGCAACTTCACCTGAACTCTTTATATGTTTATTTTCATTTGCGGCACAAATTATACTACTTCTCAGTTTCATCATTCTAACTGAACTGAAAAATAAACGTGTGAAGCACATGCCAACAAACGAGACCAAATATTGTGAAACACTGCTTCATATGCCATCTAGTGAGTGAAATTTGAACTAAAGACAAACTGCCTGCTCAGTGCTGCTTCTTAGTGATAGTAGTTTGTACTACGACATCAACAGGTGCGCTCCGAATATTGCTGTGTCATTATCCAACCTTGATCGGATACTGGATTTTGATCCAAATAAAATCTATCCAGCCTTAGTCGGACACTGGAGTACAGTCAGCTCCCGTTTTACTGGGGATGGCGTAATCGGGTTGCAGTTTAATCATAAAGCCACTAGTTCAAAGTCATTTACTGAACGGCGGCCGCCAGTCGCATGCCGCTGCTATTAATAACTCATGCGCATGCTGTTAACACTCGCTCAAAGTTAACTTCAGTTTCCAAGCAGCAGTCATGTGAGCTGTACTGGTTTTTAATTACAGATTCCACAATTAAAAAAAGGTGTCTACTCATCAAAAAAGGCGAGCTTGGGTAGTTTACAGTAGTTCAAACATGCAAAGAGGCTATTTATAAATTAACCATGGTACTCAGTGTGCCTGGATGATAATATATAATGGTAACATAAATACTAGTTAATACAAAAATTATTCAATTGAAAAATGATGTGGTTTTAATAAATAAATAATATTTATTTTCGCTTTGTTGCTGAAGTGGGAGGGGGCACAAACGAAATGGCGGGCCGGCCTCAGGAAGGCTTAGTGATTGTATGCCGAATCCAAATTATTAGCAAGCAGAATCACTTCACATGGAAATATGTTGAGTTAAAATATTCATTGCGCTCGCTGAAAATGTACAACTCTGGGAATTAGTTAATATGATTGTATTTTAAAAATGAAAACGAGTTCTCGCATGGGGGCAGGGCTTCCAAAGTTAGCCCCATACACTGGCCAACAGACGGCAGCATAGTCGCCTATTTTGCTGCTGTGTTGCAAAAGTATATCTATCACATCCTTTTAAAAGTAAATTTTTCGGGCTTAAAACAGCTTGGATACGTCAAATTAATGTAAAAATATTTGAAAAATAATCTGCAACAGATTTGCAGCATCTTCAATTAATAATTATGAAGCAGGCACGTGGTGATGTTAGCAAGCACTAGATCCAGCCTATGAAGCAGAGATAAACAAAGCTAAACTATCACTTATGGTTTAAAGTTCTATTTTGTTTAAACACCTACACATTATTATAGACAGAAGTTTAATTTGTTACATTAATAACAGCTGGTTTGCAATGATATAAAATAAAATACACAAACATTTTGTTCACAAACTTCTTCCTGCTTGCTATTTCTCACATGTCTGTTCTGCAAATGTAGGCTGTCAGAATAGCTACTATCATGAAATACTCTTGGAATCATTGACGCATCAGCTGATATAGGATTTTGTTAATGGGATTTTGTTAATTTCATTTATGACATATTGGCACACACTGGCTGTCAAAGAATGGAATTCTTATTTGACTATATTATTCTATTATAGAACCTGTGTGGAGTGAGAGTGAGTGAGTGAGTGAGTGAGTGAGTGAGTGAGTGAGTGAGTGAGTGAGTGAGTGAGTGAGAGTGTGAGAGTGTGTGTGTGTGTGTGTGTGTGTGTGTGTGTGTGTGTGTAATGGAAAACCAGCCAGCCAACTACAATGGCCACCATATTTCAAACATGCAAAAATTTAGGTGGTCCTGTCGTTAATCAAACCCAGTTTGTGATGATAGGAGGCCAGTAATAGTTTGACCACTGCACTACCGCCACCTCCCAAATTCTAAGACCAAATTTTTGTACAGCTGAATTTCAAGTCAATGAAGCTTCCTTATTCCCCACTTTAAAGCATACACGAGGAGTGTATTAAACAGATTAGTTCCACAGATCTTCTCCTAGAATGTGGCACATTTAAAGATGATGATGGCCATAACAGGCAAAATAAGAAAACGGGCTAGTCTTGATGGGGTCAACAGCTATATTTTAGGTCACAGTACTGATAAATGCTGTTTACAAGGAGTTAAATAGATGCAATGGTGTAAGAATCAGAAGAATGAGCATGTTTATTTTACAAAAAATCATGCAGGAGATGGCAAGAACGTAATGTTAGCATGAATTGCATTTTCATTACTCTCACCTAACTATTGCATAATTAACAAAGATGGCTTCGATAAGTAAAATATTTGAAGTGGGACAACTAAACAAATAGACAAAATGGTGTTTTGGAATAATCCAATTTACAAGTTTCAATAAAAGCCATTTCCAACTGTTGACAATTGCACCTAACTGTAGGTTACTGAACAAATATTAATTTTTATGATATTTTCATATAAGGTAGGGCTAGCTATCTGATAAACATTATTTATATTCACGATTTTCCCCAGCCATTCCATAATTATGTATGCTGAATATGTTATATAGTTTAAAAAGTTTGAAATAAATTGAGCGACTTCTGTTATTCAAACTGTTTTAGGGAAAGCAAATCTTTGTGAGGATGGTATGTTACATTTATGAACACACTGTGCAAGCAACAGAGATTTGGGCAGCACTTAACAGTGAAGGTCTCTGGTGCTGATGAAGTGGAGGTGGACTAGCAGCAACACAATGCAATGATGGGAGGAATGACTGTATTCAAAAGTAAAATCAACCTACAAAAAATTACAGACGTATTGAAAAAACCAGATGTAATAGGGTAATTTGGCAACAAAATCTAGATATCATTTTAAGGTTTCATTGACTAAAATGAGAAATCTCACGCGCTGAGATTAGTACATTAGTAGCTGTAAATAGCTGATTCCAGGATAACTGGCATCCTGGTGGGTAGCCGTGATGGTTACCTTGGATTTTCCTTTTTCATTAAAATTTCCCTTTTCCCCCATTTCCATTTTTTCCCCTCTGCTCTCGATGGCCATATTGTCAGCGAGTATGATAATGGCCATTTTGTCAGTCATTATACCAATGGTGGCCATCTTGGGTTTCCCTCATTACTTCAAAAACATTCAAAATCATTATCATTTCCCCCAACATCATCTAGATTTCGTACCGAATGTCTTTACTCCATGCTCTTGCATTCCACCCTGCTCTACTTCATGCTCTTGCATTCCACCATGCCTCCTGGTTCCCCACCATGATGCTAGCCTTGCATAATCTGGCTGACTGTTTGCACATTCTGGATTAATCATGTGGAGATTGAGAATATGACCCCTCAATGTGGCATTTAACTCAATGAGGAGGAGAAGGATGTGGGATTTCACCACAGCACTCACGTTCTTACATTTTGATTGGTTTTTCTCTGGGTGCTCCCAACCAAGTTTTCCTTCCTACCGAAAGTGCGCACTTCCGTTCACACATTCTGCATGGAAGGAGAGATCCCATTCGAAGGTTCCCTGCCAGCCTCAGGTCAAGTATGTCCTACGAGCATTTATAAGCATAATTGGCTGTAATTTCCTAACAGTTTAAGATACAACTACCAAATTCATAACTTAGGCATCACCTCCAATGACAAGAAGGGTTACAGGGTCAAGTAGACCATGTGTCTACTTATAAACATATTTGGTTGTAACTTCTGAAATGTTTAAGATATAGCTGTCAAATTCATAACATAGGTAACACCCACTGTGACAAGAAGAGTCACAGGGTCAAGTATACCATTGCTGTTATGGCACAACACAGTTAGGTCTTATTACAACAACCTATAACCATCCTTGATATCATACTTGCATCTCTTGTAATACCAAAATAGCAAATAAATAACAACACACTTATAATAAATACTGCTACAACATAAAGGCAATAAAACATATATCCGTGTATTATGGCAATGTAATATTTATTATGGATTAAATGCAAATTCTACATGCCCAAGTATATGCTGACGCCGACTAACAGCCAGCGGCGCTAAGCTCATGATGGAGCTCACCACGCACGTGACACATGTGCATGCACGTACGCAAAGAGGCTCCAACTTGAACTTTCCTACAACAGAATATTATTTGTAGTGTAAAATGTCTCTCTTTATTTTTCAGGTTCAAAAATGTCTTAAAGTGTTTGAAAATGTATGTTTGTCAATATTGCAAAATGTTTGGTTATGAATTCAAAGTGCGTGCTGCACGGAGATTAAGACAGTAATATTCCGGTGTGAACGCCGTCATAAAGAGACATTAAAATGATACAGAAAATTAATAAGTAAAATCTAAAATGTAAAACAATATTTAAAATTATTTTGTGCCACTTTATTTTGATACATAAAAGTTTTACTCGGCGCGCATAGCACTTCAGGTTATGTGAACCCCGTAGGCAGCCATTGTAGATCCGTGCGACGCTAGCCTTGGCACAGTCATTGTAGGAGGTCTGGTGAGGTAGGACGCTGTCACATACGCATTTCAAACTTTTTACACTGATGTAGATTACCATAGTTTTTTCTTAGTATACCGGTTAACCTTTGCTCGCTTACGTTTTTGCCAGATAATTTCCCCAGCATTATGCTTCCACTTAAATAATAATTTGTGCCCTTGCGGCTTTTTGAAACTTACATGAGGAGAAAGGGAGGAAATATGTCTAAGAGGTCATGCGACCCGCACAACTTGAATCAGGCGACATCTGCCGCTGCTAAAGGAGCTTCATTGTAACTTCTGTATTATTACTGCGAGCAATTTTAAGGGCTTAGTTTTCATGTATGTATTCAAGGGTATTTTTCATGTTTAATTATTTTACGGCCAGATCATTTGCGACCACGTAATATAGTCGCCAAGTCGATATCTGCACCATCTATGCAGTTTAAGGGTTTATTTATGTAATATCATGGGCGCCATAATTTTATTCAGGGTTCTATGTTAATTTTATTCAGAGTTCAATGTATTTTTAATGTAATTGATGATGTGTATGTCTGATCACGCTGTCATTTTCAATGTCTAATTTTCTTTCCATCCGGCATGCTAGAAGCTCAAAAACCGATCCTAATCCAGCGGCATCCGCATCATCTAATATTGCTTTCACGCACTTACGTGTTTATTGTGACCACTTATGTCATGGCCCATCATTTTCAAAGTGTATTTATGTGATTGTATGTAATTTTGTACGGTGACATTATTTCCGTCCTAGCTGGCTATGCATCACCTCACTAACCACATGCAGCAAGATGAGCCCCGACGAGTCCGCGTTAGTGATGCCAAATAATCACACATGTTCATGTAACATTTTCATTTTTGTCTCATTTCATAATTCTCTGCGTCCTGTCTTCAGGAAAAATCATCAGTCCACCCCAGGGGCTGGCAACCACCTTCCTTTGCGAAGATTGTGTTTTCAAGCACCACAGAGAAATCATCCATTTGGGAAGTGCGTTAAGATTAATTGCGAGCTGGGGAGCACCCAATTGGAGTTCGCTAGACACGACCAAGAATAATTCATAAATAAATTTCTGGCATGTTTTCTTTGTACGAGTGGTATTAATATACTGAAGTAGTATAGTGCATCAAGTGGTTTCTCTCTGTAATGACAGCTACCTCTTGCCATTGTTTTCTAAATGTTTAGTATTGCAAAGTGTATTGTAAGTACGTTCAGGTGAGACAAACACACAGAACCCACAGCATCCCTGAGAACACTGAGTCTCAACAGTGCTGTGACTGGGAAACACCGCTGGCGCCCTCATCAGTAAGTAATTTGTGTCATCGTTCGTCAAGTGTCTCACCTGACAGCATCAATGCATGTTACCAGTAGTACCAAACAACTTTCAATACAACGCAATTTGATCAACAATCTCACACTTCATCTTCTTACCCGAAAAAAGAAGAGCATTACCAAAAGTAATAATTACAGCAATCTGATTAACAAAACCTTTATGAACTGGAAAATGGAAAAGTCTTCCAACAAATACTATCACGTGGATCAATGTCATTCAAATCCTTAATTTCTTTAGGATCCTTACCATTATACGGTTTCCTGAAAAAACAAAACTCCAAAAGACCACTACCAGCCTTGTAAACCAAAATGAAACAAGAAAGAAAGTAAAAGGTAACTCTCTTCAGCAGCTAACACTTTGAAACACCATGATCACTGACGAGGATGCTCGCTTGTTCACACTGCAGGTTAGTTTGCATTGCCGATCTCAAATTGGCTGTGTGTGGTGCAAACAGCATGGTTGGTGGACCTTATCAGGTCGATTGCTGTCTAGCATGCTAAGTTGGCCACTTTACACTCATTCACCATCTTATCTGCTCAACTTAAGTCTTCATTCGAACTGTCAGCTTGCAAGGTATGCTGATTCACAGTACCACATGGGTAGATCTTGTATTCTATTACAGTTACTATCTTCATTATGTTTGGCACTAGCGCGGTTAGAAAACGTCTTACTTCCCGATTAACGACAAACA
The DNA here is from genome assembly GCA_029891345.1 of Dryococelus australis. Taxonomy (NCBI): domain Eukaryota; kingdom Metazoa; phylum Arthropoda; class Insecta; order Phasmatodea; family Phasmatidae; genus Dryococelus; species Dryococelus australis. The sequence goes on along the minus strand of CM057009.1, from coordinate 292,212,570 downwards.
TTTCCTTTGCACTTCTTGTTATAGAGCTTATCACTGCTGGTAAATAATACCCCATCGCAGTTATCACAGTGTAACATCTTATATGTCAGCTGAACATGCAATGGCAACTTTCATGTCGGCATGCATTGATACTTTAATGCTTGCAGCGACTCTTCAGGACCCCTTGCTGTTGACGATGCAAATTGTTATGCTCCTGCCTACCTATCCCTAATAATAAACTACTATTCCTGCTGCTCGCAATCCTTCTCTCCTCACAACACTTTCTCCAGTAGGCCAGGATCGTACAGGGGAGTAATAACTGCTAGTGACTATTAATGAAAGAGGGAATTCTACCAAACATACTTATTACAACTCTTTAACTGAACATAACACAATACTTGAAACACTATTACAATATCTCTCTCCACAATCCACTAACTTTACTTTACTCTGTCTGACAATATTTTACTTTAATAAGAGAGGTTACATATATACAAAATGGTGAACTGCCTTACAGATACAATACAAGATATAGAGCTACTCTAACAAGTTAACAAGTAATTAAACGGATACAAGAATATAGCTTCGCGATCATCTCTAGCCTTGCCAGGTGATAATATTCTTTAATTACGGGGTCTCAATAAAGGGAATGCCATCCTACCTGCCTAGCCGGACTTATGCTCACCAGTAAGTTGTATCTCGTAGATGACCTAGAGCTCCTCGGACCTCTGCGTTCTTGTGTCTCACTGCCACTAACATTGTGGCCTCATATGGCGTCGTCTGCCTGTGGAGGGGCGGGGGAGTGTGGGTCTTGCTTTTATACTCTCTAGACACTAGATCACTCAAAAGATGTTATTAAAACAGGGGGCCGCTGTTGAGTTCCATAGTACATGCAAGGTTAACTTCTAAATTCTGGTGTTCGGGCCCCCTGGAGCCCGCTACAAGATGGTGGTAAGTCTTCAACCATTGATTCCGTATGTAGCAGAGTAAATGATGGTAGTGGTCGTAACGGTCTGCATTCAGCAACACTCGCAGGTGAAAAGACATGATGCTCGCTTGATCACACTACATGCTAAAATGTGTTGCACATCTTGGGCTGCCTGTAATTACAAATGTTTGGTACAGGAGTGCAGGTCAGAGACAGAGTATGACGTACAGGCACTGCATGATAGTTTGTGTTGACCGCCTTGAGCTGCCTCAATTGCTGGACGGAGTATGATTGTCTGTAATTGCAAAGGCTCGGTACACAAGTGCATGTCAGAGACAGCATATGACTGTCTGTAATCATGGACACACAGAATGCTAGTTTGTGTTGACCGTCTCGGGCTGCCTCGCTGGCTGGCTGTGAAGTTGACCTCTCAACTTCTTTACACTAGTTCATCTTACACGCTCAACTTAAGTCATCATTCAAACATTTCCTGCTACATGCATGCAAGGCACACACTTATTTCGCACAGATAGGTCTTGTAGCCAATGGCAGTTACTACCTCCGCAACATTTGGCAGTAGAAGCGAATGTCTTTCTTCCCAACAAACTATTAACTATTCACTGCGAGCAAACATGCAATGAGTACTTTTATGTTGGTGTGCAGTACCTGTGAAGTTATTGGGCTATCTACGGGAATTGAACCTGTGGTACCTTACCTTCAAGGATAGCGTACTGTCTCCACCACCTCCAGGGTACATGCATTAGTTCCTTTCGATAGTATTAGTAAAAAGAAAATATGTTTTGCTGTGGGTGGTGGTGGTTGTGGTGTAATTGCTGGTGTCGAGTTGCTTTCTTGATTGACAATGTATACCATGCACAGAAAGGTAGGATGGTCAGTGTGAACTGTGCTTCCAGCAAGTTCACGATGACGAGATCTGCTGATGGCCTACATTTGTGATGTGCTTACGGTTCTAGCAATGGCACATATTCAACATAAGTATGTGTACTATCTGTATGCCTCTCTCTTGCATGGCTAATGGTTTCATTTGTGCTTATGGGTCTTGCACTATAAAAAGTATACGTCTGTATGTTTTTGGCAAGAGTGTTGTAATTACAGTACTTGGAAATGCTGGGTAGCTTGCTAGGACATTAGGTGAATGGATCTCGGAAGGAGTAATCCCTGTTGGAATGGGACAATTAAGATGGAATGAGACACTGCACCTCATCTGGTGAAAACTAAGGTGGAGTGTCTGTGAATGAGACTTCGCTGGGATGTTATATGAAAGGAAACCTGCAGGTATGCTAGCCCCTTCCACAGCCAGGTGGTGGTGTGAGCATTTTCACTGTTGGCATCATCATTAGCATATGTGAATCCACAAGGAAAACTTCGCTAGTTCATGATGTCTGGTAGGGGCCCATGTGCGTTTCTTCTAACCGTGCACTGTCTGATGAGGTTGTAATTGGCTAAGGCGAGTGCGGAAGGGATAACCTCGACGGTTCACGATGACATGTCTGGTGAGTGCATAGACATATAACAGTAATTACTTTATTTCTTCTCCTAACCACGCAATGTCTGTGGAGGGCGTCATTGGCTTAGGTGGGTCCAGAAGAAAACAACCTCGCCAGCTCAAGATGACACGTCTGGAAAGTGTGCGTAGGCCCTTGCTAATATTTCTTATTCTCCTAACCTCGCAATGTCTGTTGCGTGCATAGACCATTTTGCATGTATATACGTTATTTCATCTCATAACACTTACCATACAATGGGGGCCGTGTGGTCAAGGTGTCGGACTGGCAACGCAAGGATAGCCAGAACGATCCCCGCTCATGCCTTAAATTTTTTTTTGTTGTATCTCAATCTGTTCAGAAATTACATCTCACTATGCTTATACGTGTGCTTAGGCCATACTTGGCCCTGTGACCCTTTTTGCTGTTGGGGGTGATGCCTATGTTAGGAATTTTGACAATATATCTTAAATGGTTCAGAAATTACAGTCAACTATGGTTTATAAGTGTGCTTTGGACAAACTTGGTCTGCTGCCCTTTTCACTGTTGGGGGTGATGCCTATGTTATGAATTTCACAACTATATCTTAAACGGTTCGGAAATTACAGCCAACTATGCTTATAGGGATACATAATGTTTCCTTGAGCCTGCGACCCTTCTCATCAATGGCAGTGATGTCTATGTTATGAATTTGGTAGTAGTATCTCAAGTGGTTCGGAAATTACAGCCAACTATGCTTATAAGTGCTCTTAAAACATACTTGACCTGAGGCTGGCAGGTAACCTTGGAGAGGGGTCTCCCTGTCCATTTGGAATGCATGAGCAGGAAGTTCGCACTATCGGTAGGAAGGAAAACTCTGTTAGGAGCACCCAGAGAAAAACCTACCAGAATGCAAGAACATGAAGTTCTGTGGAGAAATCTTACATCCTCCTCCTCATTATGTTAAACGCCATATTGAGGGGTCATCTTCTCAATCTCCAAATGATTCATCCAGAATGTGCAAGGCTGGCATCACGGTGGGGAGCCAGGAGGCAGGGTGGAATGCAGGAGCATTATATAGAGCAGGGTGGAATGCAAGAGCATGAAGTAGGCACCTTCGGAACCAAATTTGGATGATTTTGAGAGAAATTATAGCAATTTCATACATTTTTGAGGTAATGAGGGAAACCCAACATGGCCACCACCAGTATACTGACTGACAAATGGCAGCCATCATACTGGCTGACAATATGGTCATCGGGAGCAGAGAGAAAATGGGGGAAAAGGGAAATTTTGAGGGAAAAGGCAAATCCAAGATGTAAGCTGAAGCACCCCGGCTCCACGCCATGATGCCAGTTGTCCTGAAATCGGCTATTTACGAATACTTATATTTATTTTGTCACTTATTTGATCTCTTACATACTCAATACTGTTTCAGAAACTGACCAATGGGAAACAATTAGACTATGGTGAAGCACCACTAATGAATGTACACAGATGTCACTTTCACAAGATTTGGTTATTCATTGCAACCTAGGTTATATTAACATGCTGCAGGTGATGTATTGCCACAAGGGAGGCTGCACTGCGAGTTTAAATGACATAAAAGAATACTAACACATCCAGTTAACACAGACCAGTTAAAGCAGTGACAGAAAGCCTCATGGTGTAAGAAATATCCTTCTCAAGGTCAACAAACATGACTGGCACGGTGGTGGATGGAAGTTGGCTGTGTTGAGCAGAATAACCAATTAACAAATTTGAAATTATAATTTGTAATAAATTCAATATCTACACATTCTGAGCAGTTGATAAGATATTAGAATTACAAAATAATTCCTTATCACCTACAAGAAAATACACCTATCTAAGGTTAATCCAAAACCATGACTGAGGTATACAAGTGACCCAGCAAAATATGTTTTATTATAAAGTTATATTTTCACAGCAAAGCAGAGGATGTTAAAGTGAGATGTAAAGTGTTATTTTATGTTTACAAAATTATACAAATAATCAACACATTTTAAATTGAAGAGCTTGTCAACAGTAAAAATTACTTTCTATGAAATGATCAACATATAGACCACCAAAGTGAGCATACTTTCGAAGAAAATGAAACTAAAGAAGAAATTGAATCAGGAGGCTGCGACCTCCAAATTGTTATGATGCACTGGTAAGTAGAATGTGTTACATTTCTTGCTGAGCATTCCGAATGGCCCTTATTACAATAACCAAGAGCACTTGACAGTAAAAAATTTATACTCAGGATTTTTAAAAAAATATTTAATGAACAGTAAACAAATATTTTAAGCAAGTATAAATGTTATTTTTCCTGTGTACTAAACTCTGTGCATTTTTGTTTGATAGAGTATATATTGCAAATATGATAACATTAAAAGAGAATATTCATAGACCTTTATGTCATATGAAATTCTCAGTTAATTTCTGTCTATTGAAGTTCCTTCTTGTAGATGTACACAGACCTAAATTTAGTGTACTCTGAAATATATTTCATGTGCAAATGAAATTAAATATAGTGAATATAAGGACATTTATTAAAACTATTTAAACTGCTAGCCATTTAAATAGCAACACCAAGCTGTACATGAGCTAAATTTAATATAGTGAATATAAGGAGGTTTCTTTAAACTATTTACACTGCTAGCCATTTAAATCGCAACACCAAGCTGGACATGAGCTATCACAATCAGATTTATTCAACAGAATGCCCATCATACACAAGTGACATGATTACTTTTGCAGATTGATACGACAAACAGAACATTGAGAAATCGGTACTGGTGGCCCTATCACAGGCAGCAATAACCACTGCTACACAACGCAACACTAAGATGAAGAGACTTTGAATATCCATCTGTGGTATATCTGCTCATGCTACTTCAACACATGCCCAAAGTTCATACATTTTGGCCACGGGTGTTCTGTGGCAGGTTAGTCGCCTTCTAACCATGTCTGCTCTCAAGACCTCGTTAAAAGCCGCTCAAATCTCTCAACTCAACACATTCTAACCATGGACCACATGTTCTTGAGGGATGAAAGATCCTGTGAAATGTGCTACATGCTGTTGTACATTGTCCTTTTGGTAAAGGGCTTCAGACTGGCCCTGAAAATAGGGGTCAATGACAGGCTCCAACACCTCTGCTATGTAATGTTTGCTGGCGAGACTACCAGCAATGCAGACTAGGCGCAAGTGCGGCTGAAAAATAGCACCCCATACCATAACTCCAGGAGCTGTGCCAATATAGCGGTGCATAACGTAAGACTCAGCCAGGTGTGTGCCGTGATGCCACCAGAAATGGATGCGACAATCATGGCGCTGCAAGCAGAAGCAGGATTCATCTGAGAAGACAATGGCATGCCATTTGTCCCTCCAGACCTAACATTTCATACACCACTGCAGCTGCAAATGCCTGTGATGAGCAGTCAATGGCAGCCACAGTAATAGATACCTATGATGCTCTGATGTGGCATACGAGCTGGCGACGCACCATGTATCTGGACACAGAATGATGTGCTACATGCCTTAACTCCTGAGTGAGGGTGTTTTATATGACTGTACAGCCCGTAATCGCCACACGCACCATATGTCTTTCTTCACACTCAATGCGAGAGGGCAATTGGCTTCTTGCCCATTGCTCAGTTTGTTCCTCCTTGATCCATTGATCCCATATCTGCTTCACTGTAATTGCATTTCTTCCAATATGAGAACCATTTCTGTGGTAGGATAATACACAATCATGAAAGGCTTTGATTCTCTTGCAGTCAAAGGTGGGAAACCTGTTCACATGGTGGTTGTATTCTGCAATGTGGAATGCCCATTCTGTCTATGGACACAAATTAGGGCTCCCCGACCTACAGTATTAACTTAAATGCAATGCAGATAAGTCACTTATTTACAGTTTTGTTTGCGGTGATCACAGTTTTGGAGAAAGTACTTGCAAATTGCATTACAATAACAAGTGCCATGAATTTGAACAGAAGGTACCTTAAATTCATGACTAAGATAAGTTATTTTCAGTTCAGCTGCTTTTGAATTCCGCAACATGTTTTATAGTCTTATTGCAATGAAGCATATGAAAATCTGTGGTAAAATGCAGGTTGGATATTAGAAGTGACTTGTTCATGATGATCTAATGTTATAAAAATTTGGCAATAAGCTTTGCTTTTCAAAGTGAGTTACAAAATTAAATGTGCTTAATGCATGCAAAACTTTAGAGGTGAAGTAAATAAGCTGAATGGCTTGAGTACATATGTTAGTATGTACTATCAAATATTTTGACCAATTGCATTTTTAGCCTAACAGCTGTACTGAATAAATTTCATTAGTAAATGGTGGGAAATTATTGATTTAAATGTTTAAAGATTGTCATCTAGTTATGTTCTGAAATACTCTCCTTAATACAGTAGCCCTTATTTATAATTTGTGTAGTATTTAAATTATATATCTTATCTATAATATCTCAAATGTCACTTAAGTGGCATGATATCAGAGGCGATTGTACATTTTGATATTTGGTATAGGCGTACTATTGTGTTGTTGAAAGCTGTAACAATTTTGCTGCTTCCTCCATGGATTATCTACACTAGCCAAGAAAATGGATGTCTAAGTAGGAAGTTGTGTTGTAATGCATGTATGTACTATATGAACGCACCATGTGTGGTGATCAAACTTAATAGTTCTACAAAATTTAATTGAGGTACTTTCCATAGGCACTGACATAATATTCTAAGAGGCAACCTGACCTGAATTAGTCAAGTAAAATAATGACGGATTTGATATTTTACTACGGAACGATACTTACTAAAATCCTAAATTACCAAATAGCAACCACTTCTGAACAAGTGACTTAATAGCATCCAAACTGAACACTACTACATGTTAAAATACTATTGTACTAAATGGTAACTTTGAACACAGTCTCACTATGTGTGGTATGTTTGGGTGTGTGTGTTTCTTTTTACATAAATACGTACAAATAAAACATTTTAAAAGGAGTGAAATGAGCAGTTTACTATAATTTATAAAAACCTGCTAAATGATGAAGTTCAATTAGTGTCTATGAAACCAGCATTTGGAAATGAGCAGGAGGAGGAGGCGATACTCTTGCCCCTTCTGTACTTAACTGTGCCTTTAGTACGGTTACAAATTTGACAGTACACGCCATTTCGATTAAAATTTCCCCCAATCCCGAGTTGCTCTGTACTACAAAGATACTTTGTTTTGTTGATGAACAGGCACTAGATATTACCAAGCTACAGAATAGTCCTTTGAGTATAGTTTTTTTTACAGCCCTCAAAATTTCAAAACTGGTTCAATCAAATTATGAAGAAGTAACAGAGGTTTCAAATGTATGTTACTTATGGTTGAAGCACGGCTGCCAGTGGGTTAACCATAGCTGCCTCTGTTTCACTTGAGACAGTGTAGTTGTGGTATAACTGAACGACAAAACTGATTTATATGTGTAAAGGTGAACTCGCAACCATCCATCTCACCCGTCAGGCCTACTTTGAATGAGTTCAATCGTGTTTACCAACAGAAAACACTGATATGAAGATGCGTATTTTTCATCCTCTTATAATTCAGATTTTTGCCAGCAATAACGAAAACTTACTATTTACGCAGCATTGTATGTTATTCACTGCGGTTCGTAAATGGGAAGGTTATTGCCCGCCGTTTGCACTTATAGCAAATATATTGTGTTTATCATATCCTAAAACACATATCTCACACACTACATGTTTCAAGACACATTTAAAGGTCTTGGTTGTGAATTTCGGTTCAAACGGGTAGCGTCACACAACAAAAACACGCCATTTTAACGTTTCTACACTTGCGCGACGTCTCTATCGATACTCTAGAGTCTCGCTTGAAAAAATTGATTCAGCTGCAACTACTGCAATCGATTTCTCAAAACAAAGACATTTTCACCCCAGCACGCGTTAAATATTATGATTCTTTACGAGAAATTACGCTAATATTTACAATTTTTCACACTGTCAAGAAGCTGATAATTTGTTAAAATACTATCGTTATAGCAATTAATGAGAAATTAAGAACTTTAAAGGACCTTGTAAAAATAAGGACTTTTAAGGACCATGCAAGAAAATAAAGACTTTTAAGGGCCCTTAAAAACCAATACAGCAATTAAGGACTTCTAGGGACTGTATGAAACCTGGATCAGGTGCTACTTGTGCATGAAGTTTGAGTACACAATTTTCACCTTCCTGAATATTCCTATTGTTTCCAATGTTAATAGTGATGTGGAAATGTAAAGAATGTATACAACCCAGAAGCATGCAGGCGGCCCTCTCATGTTGACCGCCGGAGACCATCAAGTGTTGAAGAGGGTCATACACATAATCATCCATCTCCACCATCACATAGGAATTCCAACCTGCATCACGATCTACTCCAAGCACCATAACTGATAGGCACGAGGTGTAGAAACTTGGTTTCCATGGCTGAGAAGCTGCTCATAAGCCATGCATCAGACAGGAAAAGGCCAAATGTCACCTCATATGGTGTAAGGAGAATTAAAAATGGACCACAGAACAGTAGGTGTGGGTGTGGCGAATGTCTAATGAACGACATCTACCAGGCTGTATAGTCCCAACTGTGACATTCAGGGGTGGTAGGGTTAAAATGTTGTAACGTTTCTCCAAGAGGGGCTTGGTCTCCTTGGTGTTTTAAGCATCACTGACACTTCACAAATTTACATTGACATTTTAACAATTTTCATGTTCATTACTGTCAAAGACTATTTCAACAATGAACACTGTGTCTTTCAACACAACCGAGCACCTGTCCATACTGCAGGGCATGTGAGGGTGTGGTTTGATGACAACAAAGTCCCACTAATGGACCGACCTGCGCAGAGTCCTGATTTGACTATAATAGAACATTTCTTGGGATGTTTTGGAATGCCGAATCTGTGCTATATCACACCAACACAAATAAATACCTCTTCTCATTTTGGCACTCCTCAAGGAATGGGCTGCCATTCCCAAGGATACCGTCCACCAACTGATTGAAAGTATTCCTGCAAGAGTGCAAGCTGTCATCAATGCTAAGGGTGGGCCAACACTGTATTGACTGCCAGCGTTCCTAATGGAAGGTGGTCCAAACTTGAACTTACAAAAACAACATATTTTGCATGCTCCAGGCACAAACATAATTGCATCTCTCAGATATAAAGTTAATAAATGATATTAAGTTGTAGATACATCGCTATTAAAGGTATAACATTGTTTATAAAATAAATTAATATAGTCTTTCTTGCAAGAGGTATTTTAAGCCAGATATGGCATACTAATACATTGCAATTTTGAAAACAGGCATCTGATATTCCATAACACCAAAAATGTACCAAATTTTGTGGATATGATATGAACTGTTTCCAAAATATGATCTAAAAACCTTATTAATGAAGCACTATATTCCCAAATGATAACATGAGTTTCTGACTTTATGCTGTCAATCGTGTTTCAGAGTGATTGAACGATTCCTGAGATGACATCACACCAAAAATTTTTTTAATGTTTGCTATTTCAAAAAATGAACCAAAATCATGGTCCAAAAACTATGTAAGTTGAATGTACCTTTTTAAGCAATAATTATTTAATTTGGTGAAATTTGATGAATATGTTCATGGGGAGAAACATACATGCACAAACACAGGAAGGAGATAACATTTTTTAAAGATCAACCAAAAAATTATCAAGCATATTTCTTAAAACAGCAAACATAGACAATGGCACTAGAATATCTACCTGCACACATGCATAATCTAATAGAAATATTTGAGAGACCAAGTGAAGACAAACTTAACATACAGTTGATGCAATGAAACAGAAAGAATAAAGAATTTGCAACTCAATTTATAAGGACTAACCAAGAATGTACATAAAAATATAAGTGGGAATGTAAGCTAAAATTATATCACTTGGTCAGCAATCATCTTTACACCTACAGACAACAACGACAAATACACAATGGTGATAAAGAAAGAAACGTGTAGTACGTGGCAGTGTGATCTGGAAAATGAGTTATTAGATACCACATAAAAACAATGATGACATTTTTTTGCTAATACATTCAAAGACCAGAAAATATAAATACTGCCCAATGCAAAGCAAATTTTGAAGGATCAAAGTAGGTACCCACATACTAAAAAAAATATTTCACTAACAAGGAGAACAAGCTTGTGGCTAAAATTAATTTTTGATAGAATATATAAGCTCACCTTTACACAAACACATCAATGAACACGAGACAAAAATACTGAACCCACAGTGTACATGTATAAATGACAATTATATAACAAACTGGATAAACTATAAGGAGGCACAGATAAGATTTTGGGTGAAATCAATTTTTTTCCAAATGAAGCAAGCAATATAACATGCAAAATTTTCAACTGTGTAAATGACCTTACACATATTACTGACAGTTTTGTTCATGTACAACCACCAAAATTATACACCACAACCTACACAAGGAACAGCAGTTACCTGGTTGCTAGAATAAGCTGCAAGTTGGTGCTGTCTTTCTGCAAGTTGGTGCTGTCTTTCTGCAACTGAACAACTTTTATATATGTATGGGCAGCTGACCAGGGGTTTGGGAAGGTATGTTAGAAGTTGCCCCTCTCTTTCCCAACCTGAGACTGTCTCATGGTTGACGTCAATGTCTGGTTGATACAAAACTATTCCTCTATTTGAAAAATTTATGGGCCAGAACGTTGGAGGAATAATTCAGAGTCAACATACTAGTTGGTTAGTATAAATTATTAATCAATGCTCACTACCAAAATTTTGCTGTGATAGAAGATACCGAGATGTTACAAATAGAGTATATAGTCTTGATAGGGAAGATGTTAGTCAAGAAACACTTCAATTTTCACATCAAATATATTGGTCCATAGAAAATGATCACTGTACACTTGGTGCTCCGTTATGTATGCTTCTTTTCTAAACCTTATCAAACATGTTTTGTATGACAAAACCTTCAATTAACTTACTGCACCACATCAGTATTATTTCCAAATCTGAAATCTAACACAGTATCAGTATGTCTGTGTCAAAGAAAGAATGCACGTTGTGTTCAGGATGAAACATATCACAGTTTCATGTGAGATAATATATTACAGCAGATGACTCTCTTTTAAACAAATTTTCATACTGGTTCAAAAGTACTTATCTCATGACAATTTGTGCTCTCTTAAAGTGCCATATGAAACTCTATTATATAGTTGCAAACCTACAACTCATTACGTTCAATAGGAAATTTGGAATTCTACTCTATACTTCAAATATATAAAATGCATCATGTACAATTAATTTAAGAAGAAAATAGCTTTTACACATTTATAGGTATGGACAAGCATTTCTGTTATGTCATTAGACTGTAAAACAAGACTACTGGCAATAACACATACATACATAATCTATGACTAGTTATTTTAAGAAAACATTCATTATTTTCTTATAGGTAATGTCTTTCTTTCTATTCACCTCTTAATATTAACACAATGTGATAAGATAGTGAGATGTTTGTGATATCACTTGCTGTTTTGCATGAGTGCTTATAGTTGTCAAAACCTGAGCAACTATACTGATACGGCTAACATCTGTGACAACAGTGAAAATTTTGTCAGGAGAGAAGAGAATGTTTGTATTGCTTATATACTGGAAAATTCACTGCTTTCTTAAAATCTGAATAAGTACACTAGTGTATTAGATTTACCATCACTATAAGATTATGCTAGCTGATGTACACATGGAGGACAAGGCAGACGTAACAGACTAATAGATGAATAAATTGTCACATCGGCAAGTGCAGCACTGTCAACAAAAGTTCTGCAATCATAATGGATTAGAAAAATCTAATATGGGTGAATTCATCATCATATTTGTATGGTTTTAGAAGAAATCACCCAGCTGATTTGTCCAAAAAAGTGCAGTAAGTCAAACTAGCATCAGCAAAACAAATCACTCAATCGTTAATTTAGCTAAATGGTTGGTTAACCATAGAGTTACTAGACAAGCATATTATTTTTATATTAGCCACAATGAAATATCCTGAACCATAATAGGAAATTTTCAGATAGGCCAGTACAAGAGCTGCAGTTTTGATAAAGTTGACGTTCATTAGCGCTTCTCTGGCCGTTTGAGCCACGTAGCCAGTCTGCCGCATTAGTGCACATCAGGGGTAATTCAAACAGCCTCGGAGTACAACGGTATGGTCCGCCGAGGATGGCATCTATGCTTTTACTTGGTGACCCAAATCGCGCATCTCACAATGGCAGTTTTTGTTGATATCTGCCAAGAGGTAATTCATGGGAGAAATGGGCAAACGCATTGACTGCATCCCAAGGAAGCCGAGGCCGTTGGGCGTAGCAGCAATTGGAGGGAGTAAGTGAACTGCCCGCGCAGCAGTAAATTTATGACTTGTAATGTGCGTCATCTCAACGGGTCTCGTTGCCAACTCAACGAGTGTTAGCAACATGTGTCACAGTAAGAACGTTAGGGATTAGAATACCCTTATAAGTGAATAAGTTTCCGTCTGCATGGAAGTGAGTTTAGTAGGGTTTCCTTTGTAGGTGTGCGAATTGAAGTCGCACATAGCACCTTTTTGCACACCGGAGCATAACATAGTGCACCTCATAGAGGGAATCATGCATGTTCACAGAACATTACTTTATGTGCCGACACACCTGTGAATCCACAGTGTAACGCTCCAGAGAGCTAAACTTTCACCACAGCATAATTAAGTGATAATAAGTAAAGAGTTTTATTGCATCATAATGTTTCATTTCATACACAATTGTCACAGCACACATTCATCCTTTTAATATAATTTGCAAGGGCGGCAGCATTCGTGGGACGTCATGTTTGTCGACATCTGTGCAATATTAAATTAATGGGAATGTCGCCAATACATAAGTGTATACAACACATTTTGCACAGGGTTTATTTTATAATTTAGCGAGTAAGAGTGTTTTATGTTTAATTTGAGTGACGCTCAGGGTGCACTTTCTGAGCTTGCCCCGGCCATATTGAGAGCTGGCTGGCGCCACGCTCGTAGTCTGAATCTGCAACCAGAGTAAGTAGCACGCACGGGAGATGCACAGTTTGTGCCCCCCTCGGCACCGCAATTCAGGTGGTGATCACTTAGTATATCAATAGCCTAACTAATACAGGAACCACTTTTAATTCTTCTAGTGCCGAGGGGTCGACCGTGTAACTTGTAATGTAACGCAACCTAAAAGTCAGGCCCACTTACTTTATTTTCTGTACGAAGTAAATGCTTCTACAATGAAGCAATAAAACATGTGTGATAAGGTAAGACATATTTTATTGGCTTCAATTTCAGGTGCGGTGCCCTATAGCCGAGGAAATAGTTAAAGAGTGTTTGCTATTATGGGTCCTGCACCCTATGCAGAGTAAACTCAGTGTTGCAATAACGGGACCTGCACCCAGAAATGCAGATTAATAGCTGTGTTTTCTAATGAGTGCGTGCCCGGAGACAGACACCCGGCATCTTGCATGGTAACACATGGTACCATTTTAGCATTAATGTTGGTGAACACGGTGAGTTGCCAAAAGATAACCCCAGCACGGTGGAGACTCCAGGGACCCTCGTTGGTTGTCGGCCCATGACCCCAGCACAGCAACAGCTCGACTGAGCATGGCGCCCGCACATCTCAACTCGCCCCTGCCTTGGGTAAGCGGCAGGGCGAAGTCACCTTCAACTACCCATCCTAGAGTCCCTCGCATCAAATTCATTATAGAAAACCTGCAGTTAGTATGAAACTGACACCACCTTGCACCAGAAATACTTGCTAGATGGTCAAATAAGTTTTAAAAACTTACAGAAATATTTCAGGATCTTTAAGCAATGAATTACGATATTTTTATTATTTCTTAGCACCAGCCAAATTTGAAATAAGTAACCATTACTGCAAAAAAAAAATGTATTTCAGATACCACTTGAGGACTGTGATGGCAGGCATTAAACTCATTCAACATTTGTCACAAATCAAGATCATATTGTTATGTAACTATCTTTCCCTATTTTTTTTTTTTTTTTTTAAGTAAAAATGGTAATATTCAGGATTCCTCTCAATCAAGTAAGAAGGAAATAAGTGTTATTATTCAGAATTTCGGTTAAGAAAATAAAGAAAATTACACAAACTTTCAACAGAACATATGTGAAAAATGAAGTTATCATAAATGACTGGCAGATTCCTTTTTGATGTGGAACTGCCACATCAATGTGAAGCACAATACATTAACTTGCAGCATAGTTTAAAAGCTGTATGGGATTAAACTATAGTAAATGGGAATAAGTACCAGCTCCCTGTAACAGCAGAAGCAAGCAAACAAAATATTTCTATGAAGCACTTAGTAAATTCTGTAAAAAGAATGAAAATAGTGAATTAAGAGTGAAGAGATTTGGGCAGCTCTTAACAGCGAGGTCTTGAGAGCCAATGAGGGTGATTGAGGTGAGTATGAAGCAGTGCTGGAATGAAAGGGTGGAGAAAATGGGAGATCCCCAAGAAAACCCACTGACCAGCGGCATCGTACGGCACAATTTCCACATGCGGGAGTGATCCAGCCGGGGATTGAACCCAGTTCGCCTTGGTGGGAGGCGAGCAGGCTATCTGTTCAGCTACCGTAGCCCCATAGAGTGAAAATAGTGACACAGTTGTTTACTTAATTGATTCAGAAGCATTTAGCACATTGATTAGTCATGACTTAACACAAAAGCTATTGTAAACTGACCAAAAGAAAACAGTTAAAATTTTTCATGCTTGTAAGATATATTTGGCTGCCACAGGAGGGCTTCTACTTTAAAATATAAATTTACTGTTACTGCTAAAATAGGAAATTTTTCTTAAAAATTGGTTTTATAATGTGCATGGTCAGTCGCACTGAAGTCATATTAGAACTTTTAAATCAAGTCCCTCAAACTTCTGCAAAGTTGCATGCTTGTATGCTGGAATTAGTTTTTTATTTTTCTCAAAGTTCTGTTGTTCATCTGGTTAACAAAGAGATTATGAGGTTAGTAAGAGGTATGGACATTTATAATTTTTATGTACATAAAATGTTTTAACAAAGATTACAGTGGCGTAACTATGCATTCACATGGTCATTTATCTAAATATCCTATTGTTTATTTTTATATTACTGAATCTTCAATAGCCCAGTACTAATATTTTGCTCCAACCTAGTTACAGATATTTCAGAGGATTATTTAAAACTTTGAAAAACAGGAAAAGATACTGTTTTCACAGAACACTATTCCACTCCAGCATTTCAAACTCCCAATACCAGTCTGTCAATATAGACTACAATGTGACTGTAGGTAATTGAATGAAAGACTATACTTATTACCACAAACAAGTCTGTATTTTCAGCAATTAGGGAAGTCAACACTAGATGAAGGCTGAATATTATTTTTTTTAACTTAAATAAAGTTTTCCTGCAATACGGGCTACATCCTGATCCATGCAACCTTCTAACTGTCTTCACACCATGAAGTTTACATGATTATAGTCTGTTCAAGGTAAAATGAGCACTTTTGAAAGTCTTGCTAAGACCTACTTATATATCACCTTATGTAAAATTAACATTCTCATGGACCTCGTCATTTTATTCATATGTCGGTTAAATGAAACTGTGAAATTATTAAGTGAGTAAATAATTTACAAATCTGCTAATTTTTACACTTTGATGCATTAAAAAAAAACACAGATATATATATATATATATATATATATATATATATATATATATATATATATATATATATATATATATATATATATATATATATATATATATATATATATATATATATATATATATATATATATATATATATATATATATATATATATATATATATATATATATTATATATATATATATATATATATATATATATTATATATATATATATATATATATATATATATATAATTTTAATTATCACAAATGTTTATATAACACTTTTTATTCCACATTAAGATATGGGACTACTTTCCATCCATTGTTACCAACTTTACTGGGCGAATGTCACTCAGTGCACCCAAATTAAAATATATGCATACAGGGGGCAATGACTTTTTTCTAAGGTTGATTTCAAAAGTGCTTACTTTATCTTGAACAGTCTTTAGACAGGCTTATACTTTGGTTTCACTTCTTAAGGGTACACCTACAGCAATTAAATGTATAATGGGTAAATTTAATTATGACTTTTTATTTACCTAAACAGCTATGTGGCATGCAGAGGAGAGATTAGGGTGGCTCTTTACATCAGGGCCTTCAGAGCTGATGAGGCTGAAGCAAGGTATATGCTGTTTACGGTTTAGTGAGCACTTTTAAAGGCCCTCCAAATAGGCTTTAACCACTAATAAATGTATCTTATTGCAGACTCAGGCAATAAATTTTGAGAGTGGTGAAACATATACACTGTATTTATTGATCACATTGCAATGTTTATATTAAAAAAGAGCAGGAAGACGGAGATTGTATGAAAGGAAAAATCTACACAACATTATCAAAATTTACAAATGAAATGGGTGTCTTCTACACAGCTAAATCAAAAACTAAACGTAACAAACAAACCAACGTAATACAAAATAGTGCTGGAAAATTTCTAATTATACAATTTATACTACACATTTACAGAATCCCAGAACTGACACAAAATGGAACATAAAAACAAATATAAAAATTCACAATCATACAGAAAAACAAACTAAAATCTGCTCACAATGCCCAACCAAATTTTCCAAAACAATGCTAAAATATAAAAATTCACACAATCACAAAGTGGCACACATTTGCATCTTGTGAGAAAAAAAAAAAAGCATTTACAAGATTTTGATTGAAATACACACATAGCAAGTCACTTAAATTTAAAAAATAAATGTGTTATTTACATAAGCATGAGAAATAATTCTAACACAATGAACTCGGTGGCTTTCGTACATTTGGAACAAAGATTACAAGCCATTGGCTCAGACATATTATTAATCCGTAGATACACCCACATGGTTAATTGCACATTTCTGAAATGAACATTCGAAAAATATCACTGCCCCTACCTGCATTTCGCATACTGACTGGCATGTGCCCAGTAAAATTGTCAATGACGGAGAGTAAGTAGTTCCATGTCTTAACATGGAATTAATGTTAGGTAAAAGTTGTTCACAATAAACTGAGCACTTTAGAAATGAACCTTAGAAAATACTCACTGCCCCTGGATGCATATATTTTAATGGGCGCACTGAGTAAAATTCGCCCAGTTGTGCCATGCTATGGTATGTTCCTTCTCTATACTATTCTTTTTCTTCCTCTCAAATTGCTTTTCAGGCGATTTAATTTTGTTTCGCAAAGTCCGATTTTATTTTGCTTCCTTGTTTCTTTTCGGGACACTACTTAGTTTAAAGGTAATTTTTAATTTGTGTGAAACTCATTTTTATGCTTATTTCTCTTTAAACTGATTAAACTATAAGTTTGTAAACCAATTAATCTTGTATACTTATTAATTAATTTGTAAATGCCGCAAACGACACTGAAAAGAAATGTTTATTATTATCTTTGGTAATATTCAATATTTGTATCTTTATCACAGGGCTCTACAACATATTTGGTATTTGTTAGCCGCTGCAATAGAGAGCAGCACTTGTACTGTAATAAGGCAAGTAACTAACAAAAAAACTTTAGTTATATTTTTATGTTGAGCAATTATTGTTCGTTGTATTCTGTACATCTTTTTTTAGTCAACTTTTTCACGTCATTGTTTTTTTAATTATGTTATTATGTTGTAAATCTAAAATATGGTCACAGAATTTTCCACTCCATTTTGTACTCATGGTATGATGTTTCGATGTTTATCGATTAGCCATGTCACGACTTTTGAAACTTTGCCCAAGCCACTCAGTGCACAAAGGAATTTGCAGACACCTTCTTCTTCACCGCATTTCCACTTTTCTTTAATAGTTTCTCTATAGTTATTTGATTCTATTTCCTGTACTACTATTTGCAACCTAGCATCTTTAGTTTTTTATTCTGAACAATATTTTTGGCTGTTTTCTTCCTGACTGAAATATTTTTTAGGAGTATGTATTATGAAATGTTTTCTTGAATAATAATTACCTCTCTTACATTAATATTTTACAACTTTTTCTTTAGATAACACTATTACCTCTATTACATTATTATTCTACAAGAAGATCATAAACAAAATTGTACTTACTCTACTATCCTAATTTGTATACTGTGTCTTTATTAATTATATTTACTTTTCTAATAATTTCACTGTTTCACTTGACCGACGCATGGATAAAGTGATGAGGGCTATGGCAGTGTTAAGTTTATAAGGCGGAGGAATACACAATGTGTTTACAAGTAGATCTTAAGCAGGGCTTTCAAAAGTGCTCATTTTAACTTGAACAGGCTTTAAATATCTGTGAATACCAAAATTATTTGTATTACATTTTATAAATTCATGTAAGTGTTAAGGTAATCTTTCTCATGTCTCACCACAAGAGGGGTTTATGTTATAACTTGAGGAACTGGTACACGAGTAAGATGTTGTAGTGGACTACATATTATGATGCTTTCCTTGCAGCACCAGGAACCACTAAAATATCTCATCCCCAGTATCCTGTTGCAATTTGAGGGAGAGGTGTCCTGGAGTGGGCCAGGTCCCAAAGGTAGTTACATACAAGAGCAAATAAATAAGACTAGGATCCACCGAAAACGTGTATTAGTAGAACCAATATTACACTCGGTACATAACACACATTGACACGCGTCTGAAGCAGGCATAACGTTTAGGCCTGCCATAGGCTTAAGCAACAAAAGTATAGTTAAGTACATGGTAAATCTGTAGTATAAAAATCTCCGGGGCCACTGAGTCTGACAGAGCTGAGGACACGTAGGAGGGAGAAGCAAAAACAATTAAAAGGTTTCAGTACACTAAAAATGAGTAGTAAAATGAGTAGAACAAGGAAATTTGTAAAAATGTTTACCTTTGCAATAATTTCACAGTTTTACTTCAGCGATGCATGAATAAACAACGGTATAACTATTAAATGATGGAATAGTATTTATAAATGTAGCCAAAACAATACAAACAGCTACAGAATCTGATAGCAGTTCCAGCGTATCTACCCACACTAGAAGTCTATTTTTGTGACTTAGGACTTAACAACAATAAACCCAAGATTGTGCCAAGAGACGAATATCAGATAAATTTCTGATTAATTGAACATGGTAGAAATATGATAAATGAGCCTATAATTCATTCACTACAATTTAATATTAGTAATAACCATGGTTCAAATTAATCTTTTTGTTGAGAGAAAGACATTTTTTTTGTAAACTCAAGACTTTTGGTAAGTCACATTTTCCAGCACAGTGTTTGATATCTGGTGGCAGAACTAGGTACTAGCTTACAGGATATAAATAAACTGTAGAGTTCTAGGTCTCCAATCTGTGCTTGGTGTGAAATTAAGTATAACAAGGGTGACACACGTACTGAAAACATGGTTTTGACAGTCAGTATATCATAGTCGTCTGTGGATTGTGTGTCACAGCCAGGACTTTCAACATTAAACGGGCATGAAGATTGTAATAATTTGTACAATTTCTTTTCACTCACGCATTGTTACTATTCAGAGTGGGGGAAATCACTTACCCTGGAAAGGAAATAAATGTTTTTGCATGAGCCTGGGGAAAAAAATTTGTACGAGGGGAAATTCACATACAATCTCTCCCCCCTCCACCCAACTGATCAATACAGATGATAATATGACAAATTATGAATTTTAATTCAACTTTCTATTAAAATTTTCTTATTTTATCCTGCTTAGTATTTGAAAATAGATAATTATTTGCAAAATAAAGTGTAATAACTGAGGGAGCGAGGGGTTTTCTAATTTTTATAAACTTCCAAAACTTGCCATCAAGAACACCAGGTTTGGCCCAATACACCAAACAAAGTAACAAGCTTCGTTTAGTCTTCTTTGTTATTGTTTAAGATATTGATTAATAAGCATAAATACATCAAAATGTATTAGGAAAGGCCAATTCTTATTGCACAGAGGTTCTCTCACATCATACCTGTATTTACAGAAGACCCTACATTCTTTTGATTGTATGTAAACTAGGTATGCATGCCAGAAAAAAACATGTTTCGCCGACTTCCTTTTGATTGTAGTAAGAATCAAAATAGTTTTCATTCAGTTTCATTGTGCATAAACTACACACATCACAAACAATATGCTTACATGATTTATTTTATTGTGAGTAAACTATGCACGTCATAAGTCTTAGTAAATGTTCTTTCTTTTCAGAACGATCTATCCAATGATACCAGATACAACCCTGTTTCCACTTGCAATTTCAAAGCTCACCCCCAAACCCCTAACTCCGGTATGTTCTGGGGAATGGAATTACTACCAACAATCAAGGAATGATATAAGGTATAGTTATCACAATTTTTTCGCAAACCCTACGTGTCCTGTTGCCAAGAAAATAGGGTGATACAGGTGCTGGGAATCATCCTGTAAACACACACAGAAGAAGAAGAGAAGAAGAAAAAACAAAAAAAGAGAGACAGAAACAGATATACATACATACATACACACACATACACAGACAGAGTCCAAAACAATTATACTGCAGTTGATATACGTACACTAAAGTTTGACAGACAAAGTAACCAATCTACACACAATATATAACAGTAAATGCTCTCATTTGCAAAGTATTGTATCAGCTGATGACTTGTTGCATGATGTATGTAATGTTGGTGATATTGATGATCATCATGGAAGAAAATAGTACTTCGAACTAAAGGTTGCAATTCAAACTCTAAATTATATTTACAATATTTGTGGTTTAAAATAGGTTTTTAAAGTACTGCACAATTTTTTTTTGTTTTTATCAAATTGGTTAAAAAAATGTTTAACTATTATGGCGGAGCAGATGGACAATTACGGTCGTAAAATATTTCCAGCTCTGCGAATGCTATTGTACATGTTCTGCCACGTTTATGTGAGTACCTGACTGGTGTTATCGGAAATCTTTATCATAATTAATGACTTTGGCATTTAATTTCATTAAGCATAGTTGATTGTAGGGGTGCCTTTGTAACGAGTTTTCTTGTGTTAAATGTAATATTATTGACACGTGTATGGCTTGGTCTGCAATTTTCTGTACCAATATGTGTTATGAAGTGCCAATGTGCATTTTCATTCCGCAGTTTATTAGTTTCAGGAAACTGGTGACGTGTCATATTTACTGAATGATTCGGCAAATTAATTTGTATCAGTGGTAGACAAACGTATTCAAGGATTGCCACAGAACATAAGTTCAGGAGTTGCAAATAGTAATTACAAACCGTAAGTCAAAGTGTTTTGCAAATAATGTATTTTGAAACAGTTATTAGAATGTTTGAAATATATGTGACCTAGAAAACCACCATTTCAATGTTGTTTAGTAATGTTAAAAATACCTTGTTTACCATATGGAAAATCCAACAAGCCTAAGGTTAACTTTGCCAAAAATATTTATGTTACGGAATATGTTTATTATTTGCATTGGCATGAAAAACATAATATTTATCACGTTTTCCTCTTTCAGTGAGGTTAAAACTTTACAGATTATAATAATTTGAATGCTACTTCTGTACGAACAAAATTTTCTACTGGTCCATTAAAACAACACGTATGTAATTCAAAATTATATCGTCTCGAAAAAAGTGCTGCAAAACAATGCATCGCATAAAAGACAAACTGAAGTCTCTCCCAACCCCATCCACCCTCAATAAAATAAACAGAGCCCCAGCAGCATAACTTGGCCATGACTACAATAAAGTAAGCTAGAATGGTAACCTACACTGATAAAACAAGTTTCGTTTAAACAGTTTGTTTTCTTAATAAATAGAACAGCTGTGGTGGAAGGATATATGGTTGCCGCACAGCATTTATAGAATTGTCAAAATTTGTTGATTTCAATGAAATGGAGTATACCACAACTATGATGGATGTCCTGCCAAATACAGGGTCAGTTCTCAAAAGTTACTGCCCTAACTTAAAGACTGAGTATCATTGGGGATGCAAAGAATGGCACCCTAAATCTCTTTCCCTGTGTTCTTAGCAGCTATAATCAACATGATGAGCTTCTCATGTTTGCACTTATTCAATATGGGAGTGAAAAGATTTGGGTGGCTCTTAACTGCGAGGTTTTGAGAGTACTAAGTGTAATATTAACATTCTTATTTCTGGGATAATTTGATGGAAGTATCCACATAAGAAATATAGCAAATACAAAATAAATAATTAGCAAGATGCTATTGCAGTACAGCAGGTGATAGAACATTTTTACTGCAAAGTTCGCACTTCAATAGGACATTTCCCATACAAATAAAAACAAAATCACCGCAGCCCAGCATAACAAACTATTAGGGAGAAACCAAGGATATGTACCAGTGGAACATCATATACAAAAAAATATATATGAAAATATCTGAAACTTGCGAAAAAAAACTAAACATTGATGCAAAAATTAGCAGCTCCTTGTCATACATTCATTTAGATCCCAGGGGATCACACCTGAACACCGAAGAAGAAAATGGATATGTTCTGATGATGACAGAACTTGCTACATAATATATTGTAGGAAATTCAGTGCAAGCACTGACACTGAAACATATTGTACTTTTACCAAACACATTATTCTTAGGCCATTCTTAAGACACTTCTCAAAAATTGAAACATCCTGTGTACGTCTATTATAGTCTAAATTATCAAAACCTACAAATCAAAGAGATTCAACCAAATGCACTACAGTCTACTGTGTAGAAGACTAGTTGAACTAAATATTAAAATGCTAGGTCAACAAACAACCACATAACCTAAATGTTGCACTCAAATTACTTACAGTAGTATGTTTTTAAATTAGACCAACTTGTTGGTTGCAGGTTAATCACAAAAAAAGAAACAGAAAACATTTACAACAAAAAAAGAAACAGATACAACATATAGTCTAAAGTAAATCCTACGTTAGGTACACGTTCTCAAAGTTGGGCCTGAAATAAAAGTGTTTTAAAAATAATGGAGAAAATATGTAAAACAAAAACTGAGTGTCTGGATAATGTGTAACAGAACAAAGTTCTGTAGACACCACAACACCTGTCTGTCACTGTCATAAAACTATTTCATGAACATTATCACTGTTCCTACCATTATTTCAACTTAATCTCCATGATGGCATAGCATACTTGGGATTTAAAAGATGGAATATTAACCTGCATATCTCAATTAACTGTACACATTATCTAAACACTCAGTGATCCATCTCCATTAGTTTTAATAAATTATTGCTTCAGGTCGAACTTCCAAATATATGTACAGCCCTCATGATTCAATTAGACCATAGGCCGTGTATGTATTTTCAATGTATTTTCTCGTGATTAACGTACAGCCGAAGTTTGTCAGTCTAGTTTAGAAACCTCCTTGTGTGTGTGAAGCGCACCACGGGGGGGGGGGGGGGGGGGGGCATGACAAAAATATTTTCTATGTGACCTGATTCCTGATACCTGATTACTATAAAGCATGACAGTTTATGCAGTGCTGAATTAAGAGTACAAGATTCCGTTCCTAAATGTCAGTGGATACAAGGGAAATTACACAAAGGACATGTCTCAATTTAAAGAATATTCTTTTGAGAGATATAGCAAGAGCACTGCTTTACGCTCTCTCACGTTCTTGCTCTGTGGAATTGAGACCACTACTATCTTGTTTCTCTCCAATGTTATGCAGACAGCTGATTCCAAAAGGCAGGAAATCATGTTAAGCTAAAATCGTAATCATAGCTATTGTAAATAACATATATGTAGTCAAAATAATTCACAAATAAATAAACACTACCAGAATAATTATTAGTGCATAAAATACTATTATATTTGTTTTACATATTGCAGTCATGTTGCAGAAAAGTGACTTTCTCAGATATGAGTATTTATATTTTTATAAATATGTGTTACGTAAGATATTTCGTTGTTTAAAACAATTGAAATTATTCACTCAGAAAAGTAAATTGCAACAAGGTTTTGACTCAGAAAGCTGCTATAACCTTATTCAAACACGAAAATAATATAAACAAATATGGTGCGTGGTCAGAGAGTCCAAGAGTGCACCAGTCAGTACACAACTTCGTGCTCCCTCTGTGCTCTCACTATTTCGCACTCTCTCCAACAAATTTAGATGACCAGAGAGCGTTTTCTCTGACATGACGTGGTCGCGAGAGTGAGAGCACGAGAGAGTGCTCTCTGGGCCAATTGAGACACGACCTGAAAAATACGGTTGCCAACATGTTTAATGGAGGCCTCTGCATAAGTATGCTTGGTTTACGATAATACACAAGGCCATGCTGATTAGTATGAGAGTTCTGTACAGACTCTCCATTCCCTGCTTGGATACATATACTTATTTTCGTAATTTTCCTGATATTACAAAGTGGAACTGAATAATATTTGTTCACCCTTCACATATGTTAACTAATTTATGGCTAACATATTTACCCAATTTCTGCTAGAAACAATTTGTAAAATTATTTCTCACTAAAATCGAATGTATGTTAGCATGTTTTACAAGCAGTAAATGTGTAACAAACATGTTAAAAAATGTGTAAAGATTCTTTACTCGAGGGCATTTTTAAAACATAGTTGATACCCATGATTCAATGTGCAAATGCTTCTGGTCAAGCCATCTATTCACTATGAACCAATCTTTTTCGTGGTGAACAAGTGTACATTTTTGAAGTGATCCTTGAGCATGTACTCATTCCTCATTGTGATATAACTTTCATGTTACAAAATGGTTTTGTGCGTAGAATTCTGAAATAGCTGCTAGGCAGGAAGGCAGCAGTCATTTACACAGTAGATTTACACACAGATAAGTGATGGTTGCGTAGGTACCTAATCTTAATTTAATGAAGTTAATAATGGAGTAGAATAAATAAGATACATTATTTGCCACAAATAATACCATTAAAGTTAACATTTAAAGATGTTATGGACTAAATAATTTACAAAGATTAAACCAACTTATTACTTTTTATTTTATCGTGAAAATATAACTAATATTATTTTACTTTTATTATGTCATAAATTGTCTAATATCAATTTAATAATCTGCCAGTTCGACATGAATGAATGTTAGTTAATGCCTTGGTTGGTGCAGCGCAGTGCAGCGCCAGAGCACTCATTTCCAACCAAATACCAAGTTTGATGCCCGGCAGTCACTTCCGTGTATTCACATGTGAATATTATGCCGGACAATGCCAATGTTTTGCTGGTTTTCTCTGAGATCTCCCTTTTCCCCGGCCATTGTATTCCGGCACTACTCCATATCCACCTCATTTCATTCTCATAGGCTCAGAAGACTTTACATGTTAATAGCTAAAATAACCTCTCAACTCAGTTATAATGTATTATGTTATTATTTACACTGTCACTATTGGCTTTTAAACTGTCGCCTCTCTCTGTGATATAGGAGGGCAACCAGTCACGACCTGGAGGTGAAGAGGGAAAAAAGTGATAGTCTCACAGCCTATCACAGCATTTTTAAAAAATATACCTGTAGAGTCTTCAGTCTCCGAGTAATGAAACTTCTGTCCAGTCGCTAGACTCCTCTTATTCTCCATGCTGTGATGCAACACCATCAGATCCACTACTGGCAATAGTGCCTTCATTGCCAGTCAACCCTGTGGGAACTGAGTTTCCATCAGTCTCTGGTGCAAAGAGTGAACGTGAGCCTTGTTCACAGTATGACATTGGTCATGTTCAGGAACTTTACAAATTCTATGATTTCACTAAATACAGATTGTTACAAGATCCTTGGAAGCCCCCTGAAAACTATGTGTTCCCACATTCAGTTCACAAGAAATGTGAACGCCAAGTTCGTCATTTTGTAGGACGCCAACATCTAAACAACCACCATTAATTAGTGCTCTCTGATCTCGACCAAGGACTTTACTGTAAATTCTGTGTACTTTTTGGTAAGTCAAATGCAGGTCATTATGGTAACGCTGAACTGGGTGTTCTTGTGACTAAATCACTCAAAAATTTCCCTAAACTTTATGGGAAAGCTGGAGCTCTCCCTATGCATGAAAGTCACGAGTACCACAAAGCCACAATGGCAGCTGCACAAAACTTTATTCGGGCATATGAATCTCCTCAACTTGAAGTGTTTAAACAAGTGAATTTGTATATACTAACTCAGATTCAGGAAAATATATCCAGTTTACATCCGATAATAGAAACTGTTATATTTTGTGGCCAGCAAAACATACCCATTCCTGGACATTGTGATGATGGTGCTCTATTCAGTGGAAGTAGTGACAGTACAGGCTCTGACACTGATAGTGTTGTAGCAAATGATGTGAATTTTTGTGATCTTTTACGGTTCCACATTGCTGGAGGCGATACTTCTCTGGAAAATCATTTACAGACTGCAAGCTCAATTGCGACATACATAGGTAAAAATACTCAAAATGACCTAATTGAGTGTTGTCTAGAGGAAATCCGAAAGAAAATAGTTGAAGTAACTCACAAAGCACCCTGGTAAACTACAGACATTTCCAGTAAAGAACAGACGAGTGTTTCATTGCATTATGTTCATGACCGAGCTATTCGCAAAAATTCTTTCACTTTCATAGAATGCTATGAAGAGATTAGGCATGAAAATAGCGAGGACAATGAAAGATGCCTGACAGGAAAAGCATTGGCTCATATAATCATTTATATGTGCACAAAGTATTCACTAGATATAGAAGAAAAGTGTGTAGGTATTGGAACAGATAACTGTGCTGTAATGGCATCAGAACTCAAAGGGCCTGTACCCGAAATAACGAAGGTCGCGCAAAATGCCAAGCGTTACCCATGTCTGAATCACAGTCTAAACATAAACAACTCTTTGAAGAAGTAAAAAATTGTTGTAGCATGCAGGAATTCTGTAGGGAAAATGAACAGTCATATCTTTCTCCAATTCCTCTCCTAAAATTAATGCTGTGCTTCGATCTTTGCTCAGTCAAGCTTTCAGTAGCCTTTGTGAAACATGATGGCAAGAAAAGCATGATGGGATCATTCAATTTTGCTGCTACCTTCCAAAAAAAAATTTGCGAAGGTTTGACGAAAATCACAGAGTAAGCCCGGAAACAGCTTCGAAAGCATATTCACTCCGCAAGCATTAACCAACAGTGAGTTTATTGTATCTGTTTTTGCACTCTGTGATGTTCTTATGATAACACTTCCTCTGAGTCGTTTGCTAGTGTCTCCCACTCTTGACTTGGATAATGCTTCCAATTCAGTAAGGAATGTCTCAAACAGTTCTGAAGAAGAAGAGAAACGAGGTTGAATACACATTTCACACCATTTTTCTTAAGGCAGAATCTGTTGCTAATGAAATGGAAGTAGCTGTTGTCTCACCCAGGATTTCCTCAAACAGGAAGGAACACAAATAATTGCCCTTCAAACATCCCTCAAGAGTACTTTAGAAAATCTATGTACACTCCTCTGTTAGATGAGATGTGGTCAGATTTACAAAACAGACTCTCAGAGGAAGTAATTGAGTCATTCCACCATTGTCACCTAACTCCACTTGCTATGGATTTATCAGGATCACAATCAGATGAACATCTTGAACAACAGCTGTCCAAGGAAGTAGTCAAAACATGCAAAGTGTACACGGGAGTTATCTGGGATTTGGGTATTTTGTCCTCCATGTTGAATACAAACTATGGCAAGAACACTGGGTTTCAGTCAAGATAGTGAATAGTGCTTTACCTCAGACAATTCTAGAGACAGTGGATAACTATAACAAGGATATGTTTCCTAACATCTGTAAACTATTGCTGTTTCTAGCTTCTTTACATGTCAGTGTCGCAACGGCCGAAAGATCATTCTCTTCTCTTCTGCGGCTCAAGACATGGCTTCGTAATTAAATGGGAAAAGAACGTTTGAATGGACTTGCTCTCTTCAATATCCATAGACACATTGAAGTGAATATATACTCGTTAATTAATCATTTAGCGAAGAAGAAAGATAGGCGCACTGATTTTATTTTGTAAAGTTGTAAATGCTAATTTGTATTTTTGTTGTTTGCTATTTAAGTTTAGTCATTTTAATTTTTTTTCATTGAGCATTGTTTAAGCATATAACCATTATCCATACATATGTAACAAGACAGTGCTTCAGTTTTACTTATGGAAAAAAGTATATTATAACTAGATAAGTAAATAAAAGTAATAAACTGTCCGTATATATAAATGAGTTCTTAAATGTACAATATTGTCCGCCCTGCTCACTCATGACACATCTGCCCCTTCAATAATGGGGGGGGGGGGCATAGATTTATTTTTGGGGCAATAAGCCCCGAAAAGAAATCCATGCATATTGCCCCAAAAATAAATCTATGTTCCCTCCCCTACTCAAAACACGAACCTGGAGCAGTGCCTGGTATGTGTGTATACATGTGCATGCAGTGGCGTATGTGTGTGCACATGCACAAATGTATTCATGCATGTATATGCATGTGTGCAAATGCACGTATGTGCATAATCTACACACCTTGCACCTGAAACTTGACCAAAAACATGCATAATCTGACTTCTGTCAGGAAAGAATTTTTCCGAAGATAGGAACAACTGAATGAACACAAAGTACTGCTACAATAACTACTCTTAGGATTTATAGAAGTTAAGAAAGAATATACTATTATAATTAATGGTGAAAATAATCTTGCATGCTTGTTAGGGGTGGGCGAAGATGGAAGTTTCATTTCAAAGCAAATTCAAAGTAAATTTTTTTAAATATTCACAAATTCGAATCTAATATCAAACTGAATCAAAGGTTTTTGTTGACAAGTATATATTGCACCAATTATAATTTTTTTTAAATTTAATACATACATACATTTTTAAAAGGCAGAAGAAAAAGAAATCTTTTCCACTGATTTATAAAAATATTTTTTATAATATTTTACTATGTAAGTACATATATGACATAGTGCGTGGCGAGCAGCTAGCCCTTGTCGACCCGTGCAAATCATCTTGGAACCTTTTTCACTTCAATTATCATGCACCTCCGAGTTTGTATCTCTCCGGAGCAGACTCACTGTCCCTCCAGTATCATTTTCTTCTTCTTATTATTATTTTCATCACATTCGTAGTCTTTTTGTTCAACTTCGGCCGATGCAAGGCCTCATACCACCTGCCCGTTTAATTTCTTTTGTGTACGATCACATGCCATTTGTTCAATAATAACCAATATTATTTCAAATCTGTGTATGTGTACTGTCATTCTCGCTTCTCGAGGAGTTTCAGAACAACAGCCCTCAAATCCATCCAATACATGCCACGTGTTCTACAACCACATAAGTCAGTGAGTGTTATATGTAACCTGTATTCAAGTATGGCTCTGTTGAGTAAGAAGTGCTGAGAAGCCACAATATCCCAGCTCGAGTGCACATGTACCAGTATTTATTCAGTCGTCTACCATCAGTGATTCCTACAATCACATATAGACGCAGAGGCACAGGGTCATTTAGCCTGGGCTTTTGGAACCCCGACCCCATTCAAGTGTCTCATGTTAATCCAAGGGGACTCCCCTAGAGTGGTTAGCTGGTGCCCTCCAGACATTTCTACCTATCCGAAATCCTGCAACCACCCCGATACAAGTCAATTGGCTAGTCCCAACGTGGAGCTTACAGTGCCAATTCCTGCGTATGCACCACATACTGCCTTTCATGATAAACAAATCTAAATAACAAACTGAAAATTAATCCAGGATTAACGAATATTTAAAATGATTAAAAATCATTTCTCATCACATCAGTATTTCTTGACTTAAATGCAAAATAATACTAAATCAGAAACTACAAATTATTTCAGCAAAATGTGGAACATACAAAACAGAATAATAAATTGCAGAGCTCATGTTTTTTACACCCCAGTAGTTAAATTTTGTAATTTTTATTCAAAATGTGTACCTAAACAGTATGATTCAATATAATATGGTTTTATTACATTGTTTATGTATTAGTGGCTGCGGGAATGGAATTTTTCAACCACGAAAAATTCGGGCGGGTAACTTAAATTTCTTGCGGGAATTCGGGAAAAAACATTTTAGGTTAGGTAAAGAAGTTTGTGGGTTGCAAGATCAAGTGAATAATATTCTATCATTACTTATTCCATTACACAGAATTATGAGTGTATGTGCTAGAAATTAGATTCAAGATAAGAATGTTTTATTGTTTTATATTTGTATACACTTAGTTGTTGCACTACGAATTAATCCTCTGGGTTTGGAGCACTTCTTAAAAATACTTGCTTCAATTTTAATAGGAAAATCCCCTATAATAATTTTTAAATAGTAAAAAATGGACTTACGATTATGACAGCAAAAATGTCACTTTAAATTTTTTTTAAAAACACTGCCTTGATGTTTTCAGTTCGCTATGTTATTTATAATTTCATGACGTCTACTAAGGAAATTTTGAATTTTTTGTTCAATTTTTGGTAGTAAAATGTGTGTACGTTGACATAAATTTACTCAAATTAACATTCAGTGGAAATTTTAATGTCAGTGAACACACACACTTCGAATCACATAGTGCAACTGCAATCACAGCCAAGTCGCATCGGGCAGGTTATGAATGCAACATACAGAATCTGAATGCTAACAAAGCTAATTCCTCTATCAATAACGAAATGAATAAGAACTAAGAAAATTAATTATATTTTTGTCATAGCAAATTTGCTATGTTTGGAGTCTGTCAACGTCTCGGCGATAACAAGTGAGCACAGCACACAATTAAAACACATTCAGAACAAAAACAAAGACAATTTGTTGGCGTGTTAAGAATAGTTTTAATCAAACCCATATTAAACAAATTTAAGACCTCAGTAAAGTAGTTATACACATTTGGAGTCAAATTAAACATTAAAAATTTATTAACATATCTTTACGTAAATGTTTAGGTTATGTACAGTAATCCCTCGCCAACCACAGGGGATACATTTTTTAAAAACACCACGGTTGAAATAACCACGGAAGAAGAATACAAGCTTTTATTGGGAAAAGGGGTATAGGGGAAAGTCAGCTGACTATTTAGCGCTTCATTACTAGAAAATTGGATGTAATAAGCACAAAACCGTAAATAAACACACTGTTGGAGATGCCATAAGTTTGAAGTAAAACACAGCATTTTATTTATCAATAATATATATGAAAATACTTATTCAAACTTAAATCACTAGTGTGCGGGTGTTAGCAGCGAAAACATTGCCGTGTGTACGTAGCTGGGCAAGCGCCTAGATCCTTTGCAGCTTGCTACTGTCGCTCGGGCCTAGATCCTTGGGCTGGGCTGTGAAGTAGGTGGTGATGCTCGTGTCAGGGCCGCCCGAGTGCCGCTCTGCTGTTGCTCATGCTGGGGCAGATAGGCATGGCTGGGGCAGATAGGCATGGCTGGGGCAGCGGCGAGTATCACGCAATAACAAGCAATTGATTCTTGCAACTTTTAGATGTCTATCGCATATAAGACAAACGCAGTGTGCACGGTTCACCGTAACTTAATAATAGTGCAAGTTTAAAACTAGTTTTTGTTAATTTTCGCAATAAACATGTAGTTTTAACATTACACAATATATGATGTACAAATAATGTTTAGCTTATGTAACAAACTTTGGAATCTGTGAATAAGTGGAATAATCAAAATTTTCTCATCAAGATTTCATTCATCAAATCATAACCACTTACGTAATGAGTCGATACAAAACTTCTTGCCCAATACCCTACTTTTATTTTAGTTTAAACCACCTAAAACATGAACATAAATTTTTCCTGGAAATATCACGAAGAATTTCTTGCCCAACAAGAAAATCGTTACGTATTTCCAAAATTTTTCCAGAAGTTCGGGATCTAGCACACCACTAGTACCTATACGTTATTAAATACACTACATTATTAAATAACATGTGTTAATATTATAGTGTGTCAAGTTTATTTAAATGTTGTTTGATCTCCATCTTTTTCACTGTTGGCTGTATGGGTATTCTGAAGCCATTCATAATGGCGTGAAGTGTGGCGTAGTTATTAACAATTTCCAGTTTTTTTAATTACATTTCTGCGCTTTGAATCACAGTGGGTGTAATTTCACAGTAGTTAGTCTGTAAAACTTGCAGTTTAATCTCCTATTTATCATACCGTAATGCATTAAGGTGCTGTTGGACATGAGGGAAATAAACATGCATTACCAATTAAAATCTGCTGTGCCAAATTAAGTTTGGAAAGATAATGAAGTGTTTCATGATACAAAAAAAAAATTCCCTTTATAATTCTGTTTTGCTATCTTGTGATTAAAATTAGATACTAACAATGATTTTACACTGATATTAAGTTTGGACTAATTTGTGGACATTCTGTTGAGTTGAGGTTTATGTTTTCATGATTCACAAGGTACGTGTGTGGCAAACGTCGAACAAAAAACTTTAATGATATTAAGGCCACATTGTCTTCTTTTGCAGTTTGGGCCAATAATAACAAATAATTTAAGTTGCCCAAAAACACTTTTATGTTTTAGAGTTTAAAGTAAAAAATTTAATTCCGAACAAGAAGCAAAATATTAAAAATACTCTAATTGAATTCAAATTTTCGAAGCTTCGTCCACCCCTAGTGCTTATCACGTTTTTCTGACCAAAAAGCAATTGTAGTGGTACAATGTGGATCTAAAAATCCCAAGCAGCCTCACGGCCAAGCTTGTTATGGCATTAGAATTGGAGAGCAAGTTTCAAGGTTCCAATCTTGAGTAAAGTTGGGATGAATGTGCAAATGTTTTAGGAAATTTAAGTTACTTTAGCATTCCCTACCTACCACTAGCTGGAATAAAACCAATTATATTTAATTAATTAAACAGAAATCACAATCATGCCAAAATATTAAGCATTTACTAATTTTTCATTACTGTATTTCCTGCTCACTTCATGATATTTTTACAGTAGAATGTCCACTGTTTTGGTGTTGGTCCTTAAGGGACCCTACCTACATGGTGCCTGAAATGCATTGCAGTGTTTGAAATACACCCTTTTCCACGAAACCATTAAACATACATTCAATGTTCTGATCTATGAAAAGAACACTCTTTTGTCACACTTGACTCTAAAAATATGAGGGTCTTGAGTAAAATACATCCATTATCATAATGAGTGACAAAAAATATTTATTATGTCCTAAATTCTTGCTAAAATTCCACAATGTTTTCCAACTTCAAACCGACTTAAGATACTAAATTAATTAACACAGGCAGAATTACATGGTACAGTTAAAACAGTGCAAAAATAATTTTTGCACTGATACAACTATATGCATCTTCCACCAAACCAAGCACATAAAACACAACTAAAAATACTAATGTTAACTAACAGTTCCACTGCCAATACTAACTTCAATACAATGCACAAAGTATAATATTCTCGGTCAGTACTCAATTTCATTCATGGAAAAATTGATCACTGGATAAAAATTGCTGGTGCAAAAAACTTTTGGAGGTCTTGGTCATTAACTGCTCTCTGCCTGGATCTTTGAAGTTCCAAGTGAGATTCTTTTTGGTTCTTCAAATCCCACTTACAAAAAAAAAAAGAAGTAAAAACTATCTTCTTTGATTCTTTTCATCTTTTATAATTTTAATTAATACTCTTCAAGTCCCTGAATACAAAACTTTTTCAAAGCAACACAACATAATATTAAAATAAACTATATATAAACTAAAATAAACTATATTCACAAAAATGCAGCACTCAGAATTATGTTTAATACATAGGCACCAAAACAAATTCAACACATATAATTATTTGTAAACAAAATGTAATTGTAGCATAACCCAAACTTCTATGATAATATAGTTTGCTCTTAAAAATTGACAATAAATCATCATAATTAACTCTACTAATTATTTTAGTAGGAGGGAACAAATGCTAGTGCACATTTACTAACGGTCAATACAGGTTTTATAGAAATATGAACTAAATAATACAGTTGTACAATTACCTGCACAAAATTAATGCCAAGACTGCAGTAAACAAAATTACCGCGAAGCACACAATGCCAACAATCATTTCAACTGTCAGTTCATTGGTACTACTGTTGCTCCCCGTGAAGATCTCATACTTCTTAATATCAATCTCATACTTCTCACAGTTCTCACGCATCATAAGCTTCCTTGGCTCAGTCGAGTTCCCTTCCATCAGTAGAGATGAATTGAAAATGCTGCGTGTGGCCCCATGCACCTTTACTTCATACATCATATTGGTAGTCAGATTAGGCAGCAATCTCTGTAACACAAGTCTCATAAATATAGCAAATTGTTTTAGATAACTGCACGTCTAATGTTAGGTTGCACCAACAACTGTCCTAAACCGAGATCCTAAGATGCTTACTCAAACATGATCTCCAAGTCCCAATGTAAAAGTGTAGCACCAACGCAACTACCCAAAATTCCAATAATAGATCTCCTGATCTCGGTTCATAACAAATGTGAACTACGATTGGGATGAAACATTGATTGTGATTGGCTCTCAATTTGTGATGTCATAATGCATCTGTTTATTTTGAAGTGTAGGAGAAAATTAGTAAGTTTTTATAACTGTGTAATTTAGTAGAATGAACTGAAAAATTTTACCAGACAAGTATATAGTATTTGAGGGGAAAAAAAAAAAAAAAAAAAAGTTTGAGACCTTAGCATTTCAAACAATGCATGCATGACTACAGAAATGCAAAACATTCTACGATATTTATAAGAAAACTGGGTACATGATCATTTTCAACACCATTTTGACGTTTGTTTGGTAGATCACTTTAAAACAACTCTTGATTATTAATAAGTCTTAATACTAACATTCTGAACAAATAAATGGACAAAAAACTAGATACTGTGATGTTTTATCTTCGTTTTAAGTAATTCACGTCTTGTACAAATTTTACTAAATGATTTTAAAAATTTGTATAATCTTGTTTTTATATTTCCAAAAAAAAAAAAAAAATATTTTAGTGCTACTTATAGTGTTTTCAAAAAAACTTTTCTTGTCAAAGTCTGCTCTTTCCTTGAGCAAAAATTTTATTGGGAGATTCACTTTTTGGCATGCCTTGTGCAGGTAACGACACCAGTTTCTGATATTCTGAATCACTGTTTCTGTTTTCCATAGTGTCTGTTCAGGGTGATTAGCATAAATTTTGTTATCGCCTTTAAAACTATAAATACCATTGAATTAAAGATACGTATACCATTTAAAGTTCCTTCTACATGTCTCAATTGAGCTATGAACTTCAATGGTGTGACCAGCCATTAGACACCAGAGTCCACAAGTATCTGTACTGTTATTGTTTAGAGTATAATACATTTACTGTATTATTTATGAATCAACTGTGCTAGTTTAAGATCAAAATATTGAACTGATGCACAACAACAATATAATTATACATGAAAATGAATAAGAGAAAACCAACCACATAATATCATCCTCCCATTCATTATTAACATCAACACAGATCTACGTAAGCACATGATGTCCCACTCACTAGCCCCATCTTCATAGAAGATACATAAATCAGAGATAACATATCATTATTTTAAGGTAACAAACTGCAAATAAGCTGTAGCATTACACGCACGCAGAGAGTGAGAGAGCGAGTGAGAGAGAGAGTGAGAGAGAGAGAGCGAGTGAGAGAGAGTGAGAGTGTGAGAGTGAGTGAGAGAGTTGCTTAATACAGCATACTGAACATTCCTCTGGTATTTTTAAAATGTTAACGAGGTTCCATAACATTTAGTTGAACCATTCAATGTGCATGGGCAGATATGAACAGTGAGTATTCCAGGCTCTCAAGAATAATCTCAAAATACATGTTCGGGGTAAATTAGGATGTGTAAATGCAATTTTATGAAATACATTATTTATTGGCTAGACATTGTTTTATTAGTATTCTGGTGAAATTACACTCACATTGATATTAAGTCATTCTTGTAAGAATAATGTTAAGCCTAACTTTTATGCGGTTAGATGCTGTAAAAACAATGCATCTGGAAGGATTTTCATGAAACTTGTACTTAGTGATAAATATCACCATGAAAGTACTGTAAGTTTACATCAGTTTGGTTCAGTCACCTAATTTGTGGACAATTGTTTTCAGCATAAGTAACTGAAGGTTTAAGAAGGTGGAAACCATTGTGACAAACATATATTTTTAAGTATTTACAGTTGGCCATATTGGCTCTCAAAACAACTGTAATACCACAAGTTTATCACTTGATTACTGTATATAAATAAATACTAATAAACCAACATACTCCCTAAATCTGGCTATATATTTAGGGCGAAAATAAATTAGTAATTTACACACGCTGCCCTTACAAAAATCATGTTTGATAGTGGGCAGAAACATGGTTAAGTATATCTGCTAACATTTTATTAGTGGGTAGATACTTAAAAGTTAGCTCATTGTTTTTAACAGCCTCCCTAATGTAATGATACTTTACATCAATATGTTTTGTCCTCTTGTGAAACAAGGGATTATCCATAAGTTTTTTGGCACACTGGTTGTCATTACACAATTAGTTTAGCCCAGTCAGTGAGCTTGTTGAGGAACTCCTTCAGAAACTTAGCTTCCTTAGCAACGTGGGTACCTGCAATATATTCTTTCTTTGTATTACTAAGGATAACATACTTTTGTTTCTTTGCTTCCCAAGATACACGGACCTTGATTAATTTGAAAATACAACTGCTGTATGAATTGAGATCAACAGTATTCTAAACCCAATCAGCATCACCAAAGCCAGAAATACCATTATCATCCTTGTTGCAACACAGACTTAAGTCTATAGTACCCTTGATGGAACCAATGCTCCATCTTGCAATTACTGCTGAACTGGCTAAGGTAACTGGCAGCATACTGGCTAAGGTAACTGGCAGCATAGGCATTATCAGTCCTGCTGGTAACTGCCAGGTACAACAGACAACCAACCAACCAGAAAGGAACTGATATGGAACAATGGGAGACTCTTCACTACTAGAATTACCTAGCATGTAATACACCTCAAAAGGAGTACTTACACACTTTGCATCCCCCATATTAAATGTATTAAATATTTGTTAAATAAACTGTTTCTGGTAAATTCCCAAACAATTTTCACATTATTGAAAATATATTCCAAGAGCAAATTTGAGCTATCCTAAATCCTTAGACACTAAAGTTCTTTGACAGATGTTTCTCGAGTTCACATTTTTCTGCCTCATTAGTAGAAAAAATTATGAAATCATTATTAGCAAAAATTAAGAAATAATTAATATAAAAATAAATTATGGTACAATAATTACCTCCAACTTAAATTTTGACTGCTCTAAATCTAGTCCCAAAAATACAATTTCAACCATACCAAACCCTAGAGACTTGTTTGAGACCATATATGGCTCTCTTTAAGGTAAACCTTTAGGTTTACTCATGTAAACATTTCTGTTAACTCACCATGCAAAAATACAGTGTCTATATCTAAGTATTCAGTATTTAAATCTAGGTTCACAGCCAACACCAATAACATTTTTGAGAGAATTTTTAGAAATCACACAGGAAGAAAGTTTTCCAAAAAAATCAATGCCATACTGCTGCGTAAAACCTTTGGCAACAAGTCTAGTTTTATAATTTTTCTTCTGAGCTCGATAATTGTTTGATTTTGAACACCCACTTACACTGTACCACATAACTG
This sequence comes from Dryococelus australis, assembly GCA_029891345.1. Lineage (NCBI taxonomy): Eukaryota > Metazoa > Arthropoda > Insecta > Phasmatodea > Phasmatidae > Dryococelus > Dryococelus australis. The sequence goes on along the minus strand of CM057009.1, from coordinate 292,174,327 downwards.
GGTGGCCTGTCAACCAAATGCCAATTCTCATGTAGAGTAAAACCTTGTTACAAAATCCCTCAAGGGCCCCGCGACATACCAACCTTCTACAACAGGAAAACTTTATAAGTATTGAAAAACATGCTAGTGGACCAAGAGAAGGCAGCTTATTAAGAAGGAAAATGTTATGAGAAAGGATGTTGTAAAGGGGTTCCACTGTATTATTATCTACCAAACCTTAGAATAAGAAGGTGTGGCTGTAAACACTCTACAGGGTGAGTGGCATATGTGCGGTTTTGGTGTGTTGTGGGCGCAGGCACAAAGCATGAACAGCCAGGCTCACCATTAGCACACAAGTAACTGACATCATCAGGAAATATCTTTGGTTCTCATTATCTTGAATACCTTGGTTTGGCAATGGCTCGTTCGTCATCCTCTCTGTTGCCTCTAAAGTTATCTTCCTACGACATTTTTGACCTGGAAAGTGATGTAGCTTTCCTCAAACTCATATTAGTTGGAGGATTCTAAGGAGTATGAAGACTGGAGCTACAGGATTTTGGAGTGATACAGCAATACTGGGGGTGGTTGTTTTCCCTGCAGGAGCTGGACTGAAAGGTCGATTTTTGGGAGCACTGGATTCCAGGAACTTAACATCCATAGCAGTGACCAATCTCTCCAGTTTTCTATGATCATATGGCCAACAACCATTAGTTTCTTATGGATAACAAACCAATGTGAATTCCTGGCCTTTGGGATCCACTTAATTTTCATATGCTTTTGAGTTAGGGAGAGTCAAAATCTCCGAGGTGACTTAAATCCATCATAGAGTAAATTCATGCTTCTTCGGGTGTCGTTTCTGTAATAGCTACAGTTGGGGAACAGTTTTTTTTCTAAATAAATTGTTGTCATGACAGCCACGTCCCTTAATCTTCTATTGAGTCTAGCCTCTAAAAGCATAGAGCATGATTTTTCCACAATTGTCTTAATCATCCTTTCTAAAACCCCTACTTTCTCTGGTGTACAGAACCATTTTTTGATGTTCAATACCACAAGACTACAAAATATCTTGAAATTCACTCAATGTGTATTCCTTGCTATTGTCAGTTCTGAACTTCTTTACGCGGAGACCAGTTTCATTTTCAACTTAAGCCTTACATTTCTAAACTTGTTTAATCTCTCATCCTTTGATTCCAGGAGATATCCAAACGTCTTGCAAGTAAAGTCATCCATAAATGTAAGACAAAATCTTGCCCTTCCACACCCCTCCCCCCACAAAAAATGCTAGTTCACTCATCGGAACATAAAATGTCTAAATTTTTTATCAACTCCAAATTCTTAACAGCCCTGCTCTTTTTGTGTTTCATGAGGATGACTTTCTGGTATGTTTCCCTTAAGGCACACTTCATAATTACTGAAGTCTGACTCAGAAAACATTAGTCCTGTACAAAGTTCCGTTAAGTTTCTTATGCCATCATGATTAAAATGGCCCCGCCTTCAATGCCACATTTGCTGATCAATAGTCAAACAAGCAGAGTCATTGAAAGGTGTCTTATTTCCTGACGTTATATAAATACCATTCATCTTGGGGGCAACTAAGTACTAATATTGTTAACTTCACTTTCCTTGAAAACCTTGCCAACTTCATCATCAAATACAAAAATCAATTGTTTCAGTTAATCTGGAAACCGACAGTAAATTTGCAGTTAAGTTGAATACATGAAGCACTTTGGAAATGGTTTTAACCTTACCACTGAACAAAACCACTTCAAAGCCACTCTTTCCTTTGCAGCTATCTTAGTTTCATTGGCCACATTCACTCTCGTTTCAAAACTGTCAAATCTATGACTCAATAATTCAAACAGTTTATGGGTTTCTGTTCATCATTTAATGCTCATAGAAGACAGGTTCATCATTGTGCTAATGCTTAAGTTCCCTGTTTTTAAGTTTGGAGCACGTTGCTAAAAAAGTTCATCACCTTTGCAATAAAAGTATGCTTTCTCCTTAGCTTGATTCCTTTTCTGGGAAGTTTTGTGAGTGAAGGCCTTTTCTCTAGAAAAAAGACAGTGTCATCATATGGCAACATCCTTTTTTTTTATTTGCAGTTCAACTGTACAAGCCCTTTCTATTTAAGTGTTTTTAAAGTGTATTCTTCCTTAGGCATTGACTACCAAGCATTGATAAATTAAAAATATTTGGAAAACTGAAAAGGTTGTCATATTGTTGACAATTACTTCCTGAGCTCCAAACTTGATCTTTTCCAACGCTTGCATATGCATGTTATACTCGGACCAATCCTTTGAAGTTGTAATGTGGCGGTTCTCCAGATATTATATTTGTCTTTGGTTGCAGATTATTTGGTTATGGTGACAATTAACATAATTTTCAAATTAAGGTTCATTATATGATTTAAGCGAAGTGCAGTGTAGGTTTGGTTATGTCACCAGTTTGTTGATGTAGGAATTATTTAGAGGGTATCAAATATTGTGAACTTTCAATTACGTAAAATTTAAGAAAGTGTCCTGATTGGCTCTCATCTCATCATTGTTGATTGGAGGAGAAAAGTGGGACAGCCAGACAACAGCCAATCAGAGAGCATCACACAAAAAGTGTGATGCTAAAGTTCAAATTGAACTATTTTCTGTAACAAACACTGCAATGACAGTGAAGAATAGACATGTGTGTGCTAGAGAAAATTATAATAATCATAAAATATACATAATTTTAATACTAACTACTGCAAGATTTTTTAAAATTTCATCCTCGATAATCTAAAATGAGTGATGTTTCTATCATTTGTTGGAGAAGAAAAATGAATCAATAAAAATGGAAAACAGAATTTTGGCCTTCTAATTCTACTGAAATGTTATAACTGGTGACCCAAACGTATAGCTGAAGAAAGAGCTTCAAGAACTACAGTCTTTGGAAGCTGTGAACTTTGGCAAAGGGAAGACCCACGCCCAAGAAATATATCTTGCTCAACTTTCAAACTACGGGAGAGCAGATATGCTGTGCCCTGAGGGATGCCAATTACCATCGATATAACATCTAAAATACATCTGCAGATGCTGTAAGCAGTTTTCCACACTGAGGAACATTGTGGAATCAACTCTCTGTGAAACACAAGGGCTGGAGGAACAAAATTTTTCAGTGTCTACAGGTTTAAATAAAAAAAAATTGCAAGTCTTGCTGAATTGGCTTAAGGTAATTTGTATGTTGAAGTGGAAATTGTTTTATTTTTTAAAATATGAATGACGATAGAGAACAAAATTATGTAGGGGTTAGAGACACTGTAATTCCGGACTCTACAGTAGAGAATCAAATGTCTAATACGGAGCAAACTTTTGAGTTATTATTTTGAAAATGAGCCACACAGAAAGAAATGCAAGCAGGTACAAAAAAAAAAAACAACATATTGCGGTTAAAATAAATGAACAAGAGAGACAGAAAAAATATAAACAACACAGTGATATAATGTGCAAACAGTGTTATGTAGCACTAGGATGATCAGGCTACCTTGTATTCAAATGAGAATAATGCTTTTGAAAGGGCAGTGCAAAAATGGTTTGGCAATAATAGAGGATCAATATAATGCATTAACAAATGTAAAGGAAGGTTGGAATCATTGGGGAAAAATGTGTCAAATGAACAATAATAATTTAGAAATAGGTCAAAATGTAATAAAATGGTATGGGTAAATTTGAATACACACACAAGGTGAGAAGGGCAGCCAGGAAAAATAATATAAATAAAAAATCACTGAGGAAAAATTAAAGGGGGGGGGGGGGGTGTTAGACAAACCACAAACACAAACCTTCAAAACTAAGGTAATATTGAAGAAAATACGATGGGCAAATTTTGTTGAGGCACACAACAGAAAAAATTGAGGAAAAGAAAAAAAAAAGAGGGGTAAAGTTAAGTAGTCAGGAGAGAGAAGAAAAAATTGGAAGCACTTTATGAGGATGGTAGAAAGAAAAAAAAGGAAGGAAAAGGGGACACAAAGTGAGAATGGTAGGAAGTAAAAAGAAAGAAATATAATTAATAAAGACAGCCAGTATGCAAATTAGGATAGTAAAATAAGTACAATTTTGTTTATGATCTTCTTGTAAAATAATAATGTAATAGAGGTAATAGTGATATCTAAAGAAAAAGTTGTAAAATAATAATGTAAGAGATGTAATTATTATTCAAGAAAATATTTCATTATACATACTACTAAAAAATATTTCAGTCAGGAAGAAAACAGCCAAAAATATTGTGCAGAAAAAAAAAACTAAAGATGCTAGTTTGGAAATAGTAGCACAGCAAATAGATTCAAATAACTATAGAGAAACTATTAAAGAAAAGTTTATAATAAAAAATTAATATTTGTTTCAAAATGTAAGAGAAACTGCTCAAAAAAGAACGACATTTAGCAATGTATATTGAGTATGGACATAATGGTGTCACAAAAATGGTGAAATAGATACAACATTTCTGTATGTTTAGGAATATATACCTTACTTTATTAAATGTTATTTTAACTTAACTATTTGTGTGCAAGCGAAAGTGAAGAATCAAAAGAGTCAAAAAGGAACATGCCACATGTTTTTGTTACGAAACCTATACATATATGAAAAAGTTTGTTAAAATACATGAAAATCCATATAATATATAAAGGATTGATGTATATAATGGTACTACAAAATAAAAATATTTGTAACTAGCGACCCGCCCCGGCTTCGCACGGGTGCAATTAAGATAAAAAAACTGCTTAACCCGGCGTTAATTAGGTTGGGTAAACTCTCCTAAAGCATTAAAAAAAGAACATTATAATTTAATAATTAATTAAATAATTTATAATTTAAAGTTTTTTTGCTATTTTTATTTGATATTGTTCTACTTTTTTTATAATTTTTCATATTAATATACATTATATTACAATGCAATTTATCTGAGATAGAACTATTTAATATGTTATTGGCTAAGACATTCTCTGTAGACAATGTTTGACGTCCTGTTATTGTTTGGTAGCAAAATGTACTGTTTCTCGGGACTTCCAACTCGTGATAAACCAACATATAGTTGGCCATTGGAAAAACACTCTTTTCATAGGTCGATTCCAACCAAAGAGAAAGTTTGACCCTGGGACTTATTAATAGTAATCGCGAACAATGTTTTTACGGGAAATTGCAACCGTTTGAAAGATATTGGCAAATCCGTGGGAATCATGGGAATCCTCGGGATGTTTGCCAGCTGGCCGGCTGCTGGACCGGTGAGGATGGTCGCGACAATAAAATTTTCTTTCAAGTCTTTAATGAGAAATCTTGTGCCATTACACATGTTAGGAGGGCTTACATTCCTTAAAAGCATGATAGGAGTACCGACTTTTAATGATAGTTAGTGAGGTGGCAAGCCAGAAGGATTAAGCGAATTTAGAAAATTTTGAGGAAAGTGGACGACATAGTCAACATTGGTGACTGTGTCAAACGACTTATAGGTTTTGACTTGGCCGGGAACTCTTTGTATAATGAGATTGTTGATTTCATTGACAGTGTCGTTCCTAGGCTATACTATTGCCCTGGAACACAACCAGTGAAAGTCTCTTTCTAGTCAATTTTCGAGGCCCGGATATACTGCTTCTATAAGATGCTGCAGACTGTGGACTATATGACCTAATGTCTCATTTAAAATGATTTCAGTAGAAATAGTGCCCAAATTTAGAGAAGGAAAAACTCCTTCTCCAAGTCTGAGCAATTGTTGTGGGAAATCTTTATACGTGTCTCCACCAAGATAGGCTCTCACATTCGTGCGCAAATTTAGGTGTTGAATAGAACTCCATAAGGGAGATGATTTAAGACATGCTTTGATGATATCTGCACGCGTCCATTTTGTAACTACAGGGAGTGTCTGCCGAAAATCCCCAGCAAACACAAAAGTAACTCCCCCCATAATGGCAGTAGAGCTTCTAAGGTTGGCGCCGTACGCGGCACACAGCACGTTTTATTTTCCGAATGTGTCCGTCCTGCAAAGCTGTAGTACATTATTTTGTTCTATCATCAATAGTTTTCGCAGCGCACGCAATGTAAGGAATTTTATAGGTGATTTATTTACACTTTGGGTTACATTATTGGAGTTTTAGTAGGGATCCCTATTGATTTTTAAAATAAAATATGGCCTATGACACTCAGTGATAACGTAGCATTCTACTGGTGAAAGAATTTTTAAAATCGGATGAGCAGCTTCGAAGATTACCTCCTACATCCAAACACACAAAGTTACAAACACTACCTCTTTATAATATTAGTATAGATTATATTTGAAATACTAATTTTGTTTGTTTTATGAAGACCAGCAGGTTGGGTCAAAAACCCAGGAATTAAGTACAATAATGAGAAAAAACTGTTTTCAGGCAGAAAGTAAAATAATGTAAATTGTATTGTTTGTAGGATATATAAAATAATGATAAAAGTGTTGTGCAAGAAGATAGATGAAGGTTATATAAAATTAAATGGTTAAGAACAGATTAGTTATTTTCTTGTGAGGAAACAGAAGTACGTAAATTGCTGAGAAAAAAGACTATAGATGAAAAGAAAAGGAAAATAACTAAAGTCATAAAGAAAATATTGCAAGCCAATGTTTTGATTTCATTTTTAGGTGTTGATGTAATGCTGTAACATATAGATGATGATTGTGAATTTCCTGAAAAGGAATTGTAAAAAACATCTCATGGAAAACAAGCTGCAGCAATAATAGTAAATCAACATTTAGGTTTGTTTCCATATGTACCAAATTTCCCAAAATCTGTTTCTGTGTAGAGGGGTAGGAGGGTTATGTAACATTGTTTTCCGCGTGTTATATTTGTATTTGGCAGCAGATTATTTGCTTATGGAGACTATTAATTAACATAATTATCAAATTAGTATTCATTATCCAGGGGTATGGGGGCAGAGTTATGTAGCATTGCTGTTTTCCGTGTATTATAATATTTCTATTTGTTAGCAAATTATTTGGTTATGGTGACTATTAATTAACATAATTTTCAAATTAATATTTAATATCCATGGGAGTCGGGGGCATTATTTAATATTGCTTTTTTTCCACTTATCATATTTGTATTTGATAGTAGAATATTTGGTTATAATAACTATTAAATAACATAATTTTCAAATTAATAATTATAATCCATGGGAGTTGGGGGGGGGGGTAGGGTTTATGCAATGCTGCTATTTTCCGCGTGTTATATTTGTATTTGGTTGCAGATTATTTGGTTATGGAGATTATTAATTGACATGATTATCAAATTAATATTTATTATCTGGGGGTGTCAGGGCAGGGTTATGTAGCGTTACTGTGCTGTTTTCTGTGTATTACAATATTTGTATTTGTTAGTAGATTTGGTTATGGTGACTATTAATTAACATAATTTTCAAATTAATATTTACTATCCGGGGAGTCGGAGGGGGGGGGGGGCGTTATGTAATGTTGCTCTTTTACACATATTATATTTGTATTTGGTAGCAGATTATTTGGTTACGATGACTATTAATTAATATAATTTTCAAATTGATATTTATAATCCTGTGGGAGTAAGGAGGGGGGGGGGGGGGGTTTATAATTTTGCTATTTTCCGTGCATTATATTTGTATTAGGTAGCTGATTATTAGTTTATGGTAATTATTAATAAACATAATTTTCAAATTAATACTTATCATATGACTTAAGCGAAGTTCAGTGTAAGTTTAGTTATATCACGAGTTTGTTCATGTATATATAAATTATAAATTATTGTTGTTGTTATGATCCTTTTGGTCTTGGAGGGTACAAAATATTGTGAATTTTTTAATCATGTAAAATTAAAGAAAAGTGTCCTCACTGACTCTCGTCTCATCATTGCTGATTGGCGGAGAAAAGAGGTGTGCAGACAACAGCCAATCAGAGAACAAATAACAAAAAGTATGATGCTGAAGTTTGAATCAAACTTTTTTCTGTAACAAATACCACCACTACCGCAAAGAATGGATGTGTGTGTACTATAGAAAATTATAATAATCACAAAATTTATATAATTTAATATTAATTGCTGCAAGATATTTTAAATTTCATCCTCCATAATGTAAAATGAGTGATTTTTGTCTAATGTGTTGGAGAAGAAGAAAGAATTAATAAAAAACGGAGAAAAGAATTTTGAACTTCAAATTCTAATGAAAAGTTACAAATTACTTGTATGACTGGCTCCTTGCAATAATCTAGCTTTCCCTTGATAAATCCACTCCTCTTCAGTACAAAATAATCTGGGATTTCCAGTCATATCACTATGACTGGCCCTCCAATTTGTCAATATTTATCTTTAAATAATTATCCATGATATAGTAGTAAAATGTGACGAAACTGACCTAACCTCGAACACTGAACCATTATTGATCGCAGTCACAAAGATTACACGTACACCTAGCATATCCATGATTCACAGTGGTGGTACTGGACCCCATAACTTGAAGGCTAAACATAAGGGGAAAGTGGAAAGAAACTACTGATATCAAGCATATTTTAAGCAACTTACTATTGACCATACTGGCACACAACAGGAAAAATAATAGAACACACAAAGGCAAAGATACCCATATCCACATTGGCTGTTTTAACAGCTGTAGGGACAAAAACACAAACCATAAATTTATCACCAGATTACTGTACATAAATTAACCAACAATAACAATCATAACAGCAACACCAGCTATTCACTTACACATAACATGTGTATTCAATAATTTAATTTGTGAAACATAAACTTTAAGTCGTAAATTATATAAGAAGGAATTTTAAAACATTGGCAAATATTTTCACAACCATAACAGCAAAATCAGCCATTCCCTTACACTTAATGTGTGTAAAATTATTTAATTTGTGAAGACATATGTGCTTTAAGTATTACACTATTTCAGAAGGCATTTTAATATATGGCAAATATTTTCACTGTCATAATGAATGCCAGGGGAGAATAGTATTTTGTGATATACACTGAAATAAAATAATATCACACTTCACATAAAAATATTTATGTAATCCATTTTCCTTGATTCTTCCAGTAAAATTTATTTAAAGGAATTGTTATGTACCTAATTTGAAGAAGGTTGAACACATGACTCCTGTAGAAAGAATAAATACTTGGTATTAACTCAGAAAGTGCCAAATTCTATAATGCCCAAGACAGAAAAAATTGGAACCTTGTATGTATTTACAGAGGAATATTCCAAACAGATTGGCACTGGCATAGTAATTAAAAGAAAAAGGAGAACAAATTTTACTCCTTTATGACTTTCAAGAGCGATCATAACCAAAAATAATAACTGTGGTAGATAAGATCGGTGTAGCTGCATCTAAACATAAAAATGTTAAACACTTCAATCAATACTCAAAAACCAATATTATTATTTATTTAAATTAGCATGTAAATATTTACGGTGTTTATTTCAATAGACTTCCAAAAAACTGATGTAAACATAAGTCACATGGCAATGTTTATACTTAGAATTGGCAGGAGGATATACAAGCTGAAAATCAAAACTATGTTACACTTTCAATTAATGTACTCCCTAAAGCCAAAATTAAATTTTACTAATGCCTTTATATGTGCATCCCGAGTTAAAATTTTTACTGTTCACAAAATTGTCATTCCTTGTGGTAAAGGTAAAATATTGAAAAGCATAAATATAATATACTGATGTTTCACTTAACAGAACTTACCATAACTTCCAGATGTTCCTTCGATGTTTCAATTGGTGTTTCTTCAAAATCCCACATATTTTCATTCCTCAAGTAAACATAGTAGAAGTCTATCGTATTATAAAATTCCAGTGGCCTCTGCCAGTGAAGAAAAAGTGAGTCATGAGACGGGCATGTAATATTGAGTATTATGGGAGCACTTGGTCCAGCAACATCAGTTTTATAAGCAATTTCTTCCGACAAATTTCCTTCAAAACTGTGAGTGAATGCTCTTAGTCGTAGCATATACTCAGTACAAGGTTCTGAAAAAAAAATAACACATACTTTAAACAATTCACTATGCTATTGTAATTGCCAAAACAATAATTCACTAAAATACTGAACACTTACTCATCACACAGATAATCTGTAGGTTACACAAACAGGTATACTACACAATAACCTACTACTACAACAGCTTAATTTATTGATGATTAAAACTTGAAAATAAAATAAAGTCAACAGGCTTCAAAATCAGTTAACATTATGCAATTAAGTTGTCTATCATTTCACCAAGATAACCAGTGTCTGTTAAAACACAGCAACTAAGTTAGTTTGTATTTGGAAACTGACAGCTTAGTTACCCTCAGAAGAATGATAGATTTTATGATTACTATATTTAATGACTAATATTGTCACGTTCAAATGAAATTTACTAATCTCACTTCACACAGCTAACTTAGTGCATTAATAATTTTGATCAAAACAATTTTAGAGTTAATAGCATCTCCCATCTCTTCTAATGCCATAATATGTACAGTAAAATGTGTTCATTTAATACTGCTATTTTGTGACATTGTTTTCACAGCCCTATCTCTTTATCAAAAATAAATTCCTCATTTTGCACAATCACTTCATGAGATTTAAAAAAAGGATGATGACTCCAATAAAAATACATTACTGCCCATAATGATAACCATATAATGATAAGCTGACAACCCACTAGGGCACACAGATCTATACTGCACAGAAGCTTCATGCTAAGTATATTGTTTCCCTTCTATGAAGGGTACCCATATAGCATACTACTTCACTGTTTTGCCAGCTGTGAATATACAGTCTACAATTAAAAAATAATAATAATTATATAAATTCAAGTGAAAAGTGGAAAATCAAAGTTCTTATTAGGGTATTTGCTATTGTGATCTTTGCAAGTGAGAATTCATATAAGCAGAAAGCACAAGTTTGGAGCACAGCATTACTTAAATAAGAACATTTACTTGTATTAATGTGACTTCGTAAAATACAGAAAACCTGTACTATTTTATCGTAAAATGTAAGACTTTGTCTATTTCATAAATTAATACAAAAAACTGTTCTATGCCATTGCACATTTTCAGAGAGGTTATTAAATATTTCTAATATACTTTACTAGCAAGTACCCGGCATGCAATGCAATGCCACGCAAAGAAAGTAAGAGTTTGTGTTTTAAATCTGTTTATCGAAGTGCTTTTGGATACACAATGTTTTTTTTTGTCTGGTGCGTACACGAATAAGTCAGAAGGTTTTCCGACGCGTAAGCAGGCCACACACAGCTGTCCATGTGAGAAGCAAGGATTTTCCGAATTTAGTCCACACACTTGTAGCGATTGTCCCTGTGCCTTGTTGATGGTCATTGCAAATGCGAGTCGCACCGGAAACTGCAAAGGTTTGAACTCGAATGGCATATCTGTCGGAATCATTGGGATACGTAGCAACAGTACATTTTCTCTTTTAAATTTTCCTTTTAAAATTGTAGCTTCAATGATTATTGTTCATTATCTTTTTCACTGAAAGCCAGGTACCGTTGCAAAGTCATGGTGGATTGATGTTTTGGAGAAGAATGATAGGCACGCCAATTTTCAATGTTAGCTCGTGCGGCAGCATGCCTGGCAAATCAAGTGAATTCAAGAATTCAGTTGGATAATTGACAACTTCGTCTTGATTCATTAGAGTATCAATGGACTTATACATTGTCGCTTTGCCTGGGATTTTGTTTTGAATGCTGAAATTGATGGCATTAACATTGTTGTTTTTGGCTGCTAATATAGCACATTCACTGAGCCACTGATGACTTTTGTAATTCTGTACAATATTTGGGAAAACTTTGTGAATCAATTGTCTGTGGCTACTGTGATTTTACAGAAGTTTGGTGGCAATGTGATACATTGTGTGGATTCAGCGATTGCCATTTTCCTATTCCCAATATCCAACAATTGTTTTGCGGAACATTCAGCACATGCATCATGTTGTACTTGCAGCACATGCATATTGGTCTTCAAAGTCAATTTCTATACGTGTCGCCATAAAACTGATGATTTGAGACATGCATTAAGTTCATCAGCAGGTGTTGAGCGTGGTATAACTGGTAGAGTTTGTCGAAAATCACCAGATAATAAAATGAGTGCGCCATCAAAGAGCTGTTTATTTCCTCTCAAATCTTTTAGTGTACGGTGGACAAATAAAACATATTTTGTCTACTCAAAAACAACTATATCCAAACTATAGTACAGTTAAATGTAATGTGAAGTTACAAATTAGTAATTAGTCTTGTTTATAAAAGTAATATTAAACAATGTTTGTTCAGATTAAATGCCAATCAATCATCAAATCCCTGATCATGTTCCCGTAGATTGTAGATTTAAAACTAATCAAATTGTCATATTTTGATTAGGTACGTCATCTTCATTCATCATCTGTCTTTTGTAAGACAATTGCTTGAATAAACTCATTTGTTGAAACAACTCACGTGCCACATATTGTAAAATGGTTGTACTAATCACAATTGGATGAATGGTATATATACATAGATACACTCATTTTTTGAAACGACTCGTGCGCCACCTAATGTAAAATGGTTTTACCCACTCAGAAACCTTCGTGGGTGTGCGCACAAGAACTTACCAAAGTTTCATCACAATCGGATGAATGGTATAGGAACGCATACAGGACAAACAAAGAAACATTCATTTTGATATATATATATATATATATATATATAGATAAAATTTACTGTCAGTGTATAGGAATACATACAATTGTATAGTCTATATATGTATATAGATATTAACACATAGAGGATTTTGCTCATGTATAGCTCGAGCAATGCTACTTTGAACATTTCTTTGCCCATAAAATCAAAACTCTCATGGCTATAGTCATTGTTTTGCTATTGTTTAACAGGAACTCATAAGAACAATAGAGCCCAGAAACAATAATTTTCCAGACTTAAAATATACTATTTCTGTTATCACCACACAAAATGATATGACTGACTAACAGTCCTTTTACAGAACACAGGGCATTTTATTGGGGCAGGATCAAATGGCACTGAATGTCAGTAAGAATCTGCAGACCATACAGTGTTAATGGACTTGTAATTAACTGAAAAAAAAACTTCTAAAACAAATTTTTTAAACTAATAAATCTGTGATAAATATAAATTTTAGTATTATGCTATGGTAAAAATGACAATCGCTGGAAATAAATATTGAAACTGAACAAACATAACTAGCGCTGGGCCGATACCACATTTTGCCAATACCAATAATACTTATTCTCAGCTGCCGCTGCCACCCATTACAGCGATACTGATACCAGTTTTGATGAGCACAATCATAATTCCCAGTTTCCAATATTTGGAAATACTTTTTATTACTAAAATTTAAGTATTCAGTTTTCTGAACACTTGAAGCACTATGTATTAGGTGTCTACAGCATAGAAGTGAAATATAACACTAACTTCAACTGATATATTTCCAAGTCTTCTTCAGACCCTTAACACTAACCAACACTGCAGCTGACAGTTTCGAATAAGAACTACGCCTGTCAAAATCTAGTGTATTTGTTTTCACTTACCTTTTCAACGAGAACAGTGCCGTAGAATATGTGAAATTTCATACCATACAACCAAATGCATTGCAGAGGCAGGATTTAGAGCATAAACTTCCAATGTAATCAGTCTAATGTTTTGAATGATAGCGTTTCCTAACCTGAAATATAGCGTCATCGTACTTGTGTGAAGAATTAAGTGGAATTCAGTTGATTGATTCCCGAGATATGGTAAGGAAATTTAATTTTTATATTTGGTGCTATCGTACAAAATATTTGTTTGTTGAATACACAAGTGTGCAATGAAGGCATCTTCAAGGCACTACACGCATGTCTTTAACCAACATGTCCAACCACAATGTAAAGCTTGAAACAAAACAAACATTCTAGAGCGACAGCCAGAAGATGGTTATCCTGCTTTATGTAGCACAAGATACCGTATTGAATACTGTCATTAACCAAAGAGTTATTAAAACTAATTCATTTGCACAGTGACATAACGATTATTTATGCATTAAAGGCACTGACCACGAGGCCTATACCTCACAAACAAACAAATCAATCGCCAAATTGCTGAGTCGTGTGCTGATATAAGAAGTAAATTTCCTATCATGATATTAACGCAGACAAATATTTTATAACAAAAAGGGAACAGACATATAAGTAAATCATGTACCAGATTCTTCTTTTCGGAAATTCCAACCTCTGTGTGTGTGTGTGTGTGCGCGCGTGCGCACATGCACGTGCCCGCACACACGCACCCACACGCGCACCCCCCCCCCCCCCCCCCCACCTCTCTCTCTTTGCAATTGGCCACCTATTTTTTTTGGCTTTGGTTTGTGCTATTGCTTTTAGACAAATAAATTCTAGAAATAAGCATTTTTTTGGCATAAACTTAGATTATAAACAGCAATAAAGAATCACATAAAATAACAAAGAAAAAATGCCATTATAGAGCAGAGATTTGAACGCTAAAACATAAAATTATGCAGGGCTAACCCGCATACCAACCCACTGCGCTAAACACACAACTTCCAAAATGTGCCATGCTAACGGGTACATAATAGTCCACAGTTACCAAGTATTTTTTAAGTTGTGTTTATTGTTTTATTATGACTGTGGGAGTTAATTTTAATGTTTCCCATTACTTAAACATACATTAAGTTTCATTTTGCACATAAATACGATTTATAGAACCTGTAATTTTTTCGTAAACTGATATATATGCCTCGAGGTTGTTACACAAGAGTTTGCCCCATCTTGTCTGTTGCAGCTCCGTGGGTCTAGCAGAAATTTAGAACACATTCTATTACCATTTCGGACATGTCCATGGGTACAAAAACTGTTATACCGGGAGCCAGACCCCTCAGGAGGGGGCTGGATTGTAACCTACATGGGAACAGAAATGCTAGCAGAAAATGGTTAAGAAAACTGCTATGGAAATGGGTATTGTGTAGGGCTGGCTTAAGGAGCTTTCACGAAAGGTAACTGCTGCTGTTTCTCCTTCCTCTGCTACCTCGAGTCCACTACAGTACAAAACACAACCTGACACAGAATGGCACACACCAAACATGAAACACACTGCATCAGAGAGGAAACAGAAGCAACTAAGTGTGTCTGTTTCAACAGAAAATGTCATTGACAGCCAGGACACCTTAAACATGGCTGTGAACCACCAGAAAAAAGAAACAAAAACACACTTACCCGGTGTACATACCTGACACCTCAGTACTCAAACACCTGGCTAGTCAACTTGACGAAACAGTAGTAGCGATAATCACCATCACAAACAAACCACACCTGAAAATACTTGTAGATTTGGTGAAGCATTTTGCAAGTAACTTCAATAACGCACGATACCATAGTACACACATGTGGAGATGGAGAAAGGCAGACAAAAGTAGTCATCAAAGGACTACCACACTATGCAGACACAGAACACATCAAGGATAAACTCAAAGACTACAGCTTCAGTGCAATCCACATCTGGAAATTCCACACACTAGCTGACACACCTGCAGTCTTCGGGGCTGTAATACATTAAAAAAAAAATACAATGTCTTGCAAATATGTACACATTGGTTTACCTAGAACCATACAAACACAGCGCTGAAGATGTGGTGCAGTGCATGCAATATTGTGCACTGGGCCACACTCAGAAATACTGCACACTTTGACCAGTCTGTGCTTTGTGTGCAAGATTGCACACAAAGCACAGACTGTGTTCTAAAAGACCAAGAAAAGCATTGTAAAAGTGTAGACTATGAAAAAAAAACAGGACACTCATATGGATGAACACAAAGCAAAGTGATCCAGAAATACATTAAAGTACGCAGACAATGGATGGGCCCTAAACAACCAAAACAACACAAACCAATAGGAAAGAAATATAAGAAAATGTGCAACCTAATATTCAGTTAAAGGAAGAATTCCCTCCCCTTCAATTGCAGAAAATGCAGCCAGAACAGAGCAACACACAGGGAACAAGCACCCACTCAACAGCGAAGAGTAAAGCAACAACATGGAAAATGGGACACCAACACCACAGAAAGGTCGACAATTTATATTTTTTTTCCAGAAATGCAAGAACTAGCTGCCTTTCTGTGTGAAACACATTTTACAGACCTTACGGACCACTCCAGGCACATCAGTACACAGGCGAAAGCTATAACAACACTACACAAGAAGCAGATGTTACTTCTCACAGCGCTTGTCATTTTAGTAAATTAAATTAACAAATAAGAAAGGACAATACCAAATAAAAAGAAATACATGTTTCCCCTTCTCCTCAGTCACGTATGTTTCATCCTCTAATGCTTGCCTTCCCCAAGTCATGGCACTGCTTGGTAATACCAAATATATATGATGGAGGAAATATAATTCATATACTTGTTTATAAACACAGCAGTCCTACTGTCAAAATCGGGCCTCTCATTGGTAATTTGCACTCGCTTGGATTTGAACCGAGGACCACAGAATAAGTGTCAGTGAATTACAAATTACTAAAAAAAAAAATTTATTAATTTTTATTTATCAATTTTATACATAATAATTACCAAATCTTCGAAAAGGCTTTTAAAAGTAAACCAAATTCAAGACAGCGACAGTACAGAAGGGATGGGAGGACACAAGAACATTTGTTATTTAAGGAAATTTTTAAAGATTTTAAAGCCATACATGCAACTAAGTTGTACTATGGTAGACCATATCAATTTATATGTTTTAAGTTGGCCAGAAAATTTCTTTATGAATGGTGACTTTACAAATGTTTTAGCTTAGTACGCTATATCTGTAAAACTATATAATAAATGATAAATTTTGTAAATATAGCATATTAAGCTAAAATGTTTATATGGTTCCCATTTTGAAAATAAGTAACCAACCCACTCAAAACATATCAATTTAGATGACTTGCCATAAAGCTACATGTTTGCCAAATTTGGTAGGAAGCAGTAAAATGTTTCCTTAGATAAAACGTAGAAACCTAATTTATTCATGTGGTGCTGTCTTACAAAATGGTAGACAAAAGAGGCTATATGTAGTCCCATTTGATGTTTATAATAGATACTGCCAGCATACACAGTTAAATTGAAATTGGTTACCACAAAAATGACTATTTGTTTGCATACATGATACTTCTTTCTTATCGATACTTTCAGCATACAAAATATAGTTAAAATTGGCTGAATGGCATGGTAGACATCAAATAAACCTTAAGCATTTGTATGGCTGCCATTTTTAAAACAAGCATATTATTCATTTAAATCACATAAATTTACATGGCCTACCATAGTATAATTTACGTGTCAAATTTGGCAAGAATTGGTTTAAGAGTGCAATGAACAAAACTAATATGTTCATTGGAAAGAGAAAACTGCATGAGCAAGTGTGGCAGCACTGGCTCCGTAGCATCATATTTATTTGCTAAATATTTGAGGGAACTATTTACATGCTTCGTTAATAAGAAATTATAATTGAATTTGTTTACGTTACTAACATCTGTGTACACAATTAGAATATATAACCATGTTTAACAGAATGAAATAAAATCAGACACAATAAAAGATAAAATAGTAATACTGTATTAGCAATACATGGTTTATTGGGAAACCATAACTTCTTTATCTTGGGGAACTCTTAGGATGATTTAAATGCTACAACACGTAAGTAGTAATATTGCAAATATAATGCCACAGATATGCTACACAGTAATATAAATGAAAGTGTCATTATTTGGTAAATTGTTAATAATTTGTTAGTTTCAACTTCGGTGCAAGAAAAACCCGATTGGTCAGTTTTTTTCTGAGAACTCGGGTCGGTTTCGGTTTTTGTAAAAATTACCAAACTGAACCGAAAATTTGGTTAACTGATCAGTCCTACTTATAATAGTGAAACACATGACAAACGACTCTTCAGGATGCGGGAAAACACCCTCCCTAATTTGAAGGTCTGGTCTTAAAAATATTGTACAAAGTAAAGAAAATTTACTCTGGCCATGCAAAACTACGTACTTGGGAATTACAGTTTAAAGGGTTTTGAAAAGTAAATCTGTCAAGTGGTGTCCCTCGCTGTCAATGCACTGCTATGGGCAAGTTCGGAAGGATGCCATCACTCTTGCCAACATTTCTGGAGGAATGTGAGAAATTTCTTCACGTATTGCATTCTGAAGGGCTGACAGAGTCTGTGGTCGATATTTGTAATCCTCTGCCTTTAGAAAAATCACAGGGAGGATGGCAGGGGTGTACATGATGCCATTTCTAGCTAAACTGAAAGTGATTTCATGTTATATTAATACACTCACTATTATGTAAGTGGGGGCCTATATATGTCAGGAAGGGAAGGAAATTGCTTTCATACTAAGTTAACCTTAAACTTACACCTAAGTCCGTGCCTTATCCAGGATTCAAAACCTACACTCCTCAGTCAGTTAAATGGCATATTATAGGCTATGCCATAGACAATGGAAGTTTATATTGATTCAGAGGATGTAATTATTCCCCAATACCTATTTTCGGTGCAAGTAGCCATTTATGTACACATTAAAACATACATAAAATTTCATCTATAACTAAACAAATTTATAAGAAAATAATAACAAGTTATTACAAACTTTATTTTGTGAGAAATAATACAATATACATTTTTATTGGTATTAATAAGAAATTTATTCTTAGAACTAAGTTATGAATTTGGATGCAAAATGGAAGGCTATATAAATATATGTTATAAACATGGAATAAAACGCAGTGACTGCACTCACTATTTATTCAGCACAAAAACTGCACTAACTACTTACACTGATTGAGTTATTATTTTTGTCTAGATCTTAAATGAAACACAGATCATTCTGGTACCACTAACACAAAACAGTTTATCGTTACCTTCTTCTTCACTCAGAGGACACAAAACTGTAATAAATTTATTAAAATAGAGTATAAAAACCACAGAGTTAAATACTATTCCACACAGACTGCCACACCAGGCAAAGAGCACATGCAGTCATCACTCTTGTGGCAGTGGCTGGTGACTCACGCAACCCGGCCACCACTGTCACCTGGCAGGCAGGATGATTGACAGCTACCTGGAATGGCATCAACATCCCTCCCCCTTATAAAGGAGACAATGGTGATGGGCTATTGTATGTACATTCTAGAAATTTCCTTACTCAGCACAATCAACATGTGAACATAATTCTAGACCAGGATGCATACCACTATAAATATTTCAGCAGCTGGAGGGTTGGCAGTCTGTGACAGCCATTTGGGAAACTGCAGTGAAAAGTGAACCAACGGAGAGCGACAGCGTGGGAGAATGCGGCGGATGAGGGTATGTGTGACGGCTATGAAGTAGAGCGTGAGATTGCTGCGGAGGGCAAAGTCTCAGACAAGTAGAGTGCAGCTGCATATGGCAGCACTCAGGAAGTCCCAGAACATTCATGACAGGAAAATCTGGTGATATCTAGATTAAAACATGTTGAAACTGTCTAGACAAATGATACAGACTTGATTGTAAATACTGGAAATGTAAATTTTCATAGGTATAATTTTATAGTAATTTGTTTACAATAAACACTGACATTTATAATAGTAAATATTTTGATTCCTCTGCAATGTTTTCATTTGACAGTATTAAAATTCTTATTCGTTTACTTTTAAACAGAATAAAAGGAATTTTAAGATAATTTAATATATATGCAGAAACTTTAAATTTGCAGGAATTTGAGCAATTTTAAAATTTAATATCTGAGGTAGTGTGTTTAATGCTATTTTATCTATGTTGTTTTCTCTTTGTCTAATTTGTGCCTTGCTTAATGTAATTGTTAAAGGCCTAGATATACTCTATTTAATTACAAATAGTTTATAGATAAGTGTTGTTTATCAGGAAATGAAATTGTCTTTGATGTGTTAATGAAATAGGGGGGTTCTCAAATAGAAGTGCAGTGAGTCTCTAACTAGACATGACAGTTCACAAATTAAAGCTCTTGTGACAAATTCATTAATATTTGGATTTGTGACCGCTCATCAAATTGCAGGGTGATGTAAGAGAGACATCTCAAGTCTGAAAATGTGCGCAGGTGATCGAGGCCACCTACAAGCGCTAGTAATAGTAATTTTGGTGTTATTCTAAAACCTCAAGACCAGACTTCAGGACGCTCAAACTCTACTACATGGAACTGCTATGTGTACGCCTGAACTCATTGGTATGTTCAGAAATTATTATTCATTTCCTGGTATCTAAAACCTACTATTTATTTATGCAAAAGCGAAATACTACGATTTGATTTTCTAGCATGGAAATTATTTTACTCAAAGGTCCTAAGTTGAGTATAAGTGATATACCACTAGCCAATTGGTAATTAACCTAATCTGAAGCATAATGTTAACTGAAGAAATTTTGTAAACAACATGGAGGTTTTGTCATGTATTGCTGTTTAAAAAAATTATGATTCCATTGCTTAGAAAGATGACGATACTAGTTCTGCTTAAATGCTCTGAGATTCAGGAACTGAATTATAACTTAAAGCATGAGTGAATTTTATTAAAGGGTCAATATCTTGTATTATGAAAACGGCAGTGTGTTTTTGTGTCCTAGTTTGACTTCACCCCAAATCGGTTTCTAGCTTAATAAATGCCTGTTACAATGGATCTACATTTGCATGATTCAAGTAGAGCAGAAGCTATTTACTCGATTAAGTGTTCCTTTGTGTTGAATGTTTCGTTGGTTTGAATCAGCTTTATTTGGCACCAGGAACAAAAGTAAGTACCACTACTCCTGCACTTCCCTTTGGAGAAATACTAATTTGATGGCACACCAGGATATTCTTTTATTTATGGTGTCTAATTCTTTGTTACCAGAATGTAACCTGGTATGTGGATTACTAATCCTTTAAGTACATGTGGGCTGTGGTGGCTGAGCGGTTAGCCTGCTCACCTCCCACCAAGGCGATCAGAGTTCAATCCCCGGCCGGGTCACTACGAATTTTTGCATGTGGGTATCGTGCTGGACGCTGCCGTTGGTCGGCTGGTTTTCTTGGGGATCTCCCATTTCCCCTACCCTTTTATTCCGGCGTTACTCCATACTCACCTCAATCACCCTCATCAGCTCTCGAGACCTTGATGTTAAGAGCCATCCATATCTCTTCACTCTAAGTACATGTGTTTGTCGAGCTATTTCCTGAGAGGAAGGAAAAGCATTTTATAATATAAATCTTTTATTCATATGCTCATTTTCACACTAATATTTTCCCACACCACAAAACACAACAACAGTAAAAATAAAAGGTATTGTGACAATTTCTCTCTAGAAATTAAGTGGACTACACGAAGTTCACTTAATTAAATAAAAGAGTTAATTATAATTTTCTAATTTTACTTACCATAGCTACAAACAAAATTCTTTAA
This sequence comes from Dryococelus australis, assembly GCA_029891345.1. Taxonomy (NCBI): domain Eukaryota; kingdom Metazoa; phylum Arthropoda; class Insecta; order Phasmatodea; family Phasmatidae; genus Dryococelus; species Dryococelus australis. The sequence goes on along the minus strand of CM057009.1, from coordinate 292,152,896 downwards.
ACACAACATCTCCCAATAAATTCATATCATTTACTGTTTACAATTAATAACTCCAATTAATACAATTTAAAATTACCACAAAGAAATCAAAGAAATTAAATATCAGTCCCAATAGACAGTAAGTATTCAATAATTTTTTATAAACTATGCACCCACATTTGACAGTTCCAATATTTACAATAAAATCTGGATTACATGTCCATTCAGTCCCACCTCAATTCAGTCCATGCCCTGTGAGTCTACAATGTTCTATACTTCTTCGAGCACCCTCACGCACACTAGACTTCAATCGCCGGGTTTCACGCCTTCTCATCCATTCACACTAAGAACACTTGTCCCGCCTCCGTCTCACACTGACAAGATGGCTTCCGCCAAAGACTGCTGGCCGCTGGATTGTGGCAGTATATATAGTGTCATAGGCAGTCACAGAGAATTTTCTCTAACTCGCACGCTGCACAGAGAGTCCTTATTTCCCAGAATATCAGTGCGCTTCCTACAGGTGTCTGCTTCTTCAGCAGGGGGAAGAGGGTGTCCTGTGACGCCAGCCAGTCTCACAAGAATATTCTTGCATCATTACTACATTTGTCGGCATCTCAAGCAGGGGAGAGAAGGGACTGTAATGTCCGCTAGCCTCGCCACTGTCCGTCATTCACAGACTTCCCAGAAAACGGGGAGGGGGGGGGGGCAGCAAGCACGTCATTCCGGGGAGAGGGGAGGATCGAGGTGGGTCACCCCCTCCAGCGTGAGGCAGCCATTCAACACCAGCTGCAGCGCGTAACAGTATCATTATACTATTACCTCATAGTAAATTTGGTGCATAACTGTGGGGCCAATATATCATGAAACACACCTCTTATAGAATTTTGGCAAGCCAATGTGGTGGCCTAGTAATTCTGGGAATATTTTTTGTCTGAATATGAGTACGGAACAGGAACCGTATTTCTTAAGAAGCTCATTATACGTGGGAAGTGATGCCAACTGCAAGACAACAATTCAGACATTATCAGCATGCCCAATACACCTTTGTACATACACAAAACTAGTACTGAGGAAAATGAAAACACTATTTCCACTGAAATATTGGCTTATAATGAGGTACTCCTGAAAGCACCATGGGGAATGTGATTAACTCTGAAAACTCTAATGTAATAAACCTTGACACTACAAGTACGGATGATAGCATCAATTATGCAATGCTTGCAACCTTCGAGTGAACAAATAAACAAGCAATTTGAAAACCAGGAAACCAAATCAAGTGAAACGAAACATGATCAGGAAACTAATACACGTAATTTAGAGTGCAAGACTGAAAACAAAACACGTAATTTACAGAGTGAATTGCGCGAGCAGAATGTAAAAATTAATGGGTTGGATAAGCATTTTGAAACTGCTACTAATAATATGCAAAACCAACTACACTCAATGAAAACTGAATTTCGTTCCAAAGTTTTGAACGCAAATTTCACTACTACACAGAACTCAGTTTCTGAGTTAAAGTTATAAGTGGAAGGTTTAGCTCATGAACACAACACTTAGGCTGCCGTAGGAGAACAACTTAGTGAAAGTTTTGAAAGGTTGGAGGTACAGTTGGATGAGAGTATTTCAAATTCACTGGAGCAGACCAAAAGTCAAATAGCTGCCATAAAAATAGAGTTAGATGCAGTCAAACAATCAGTAGAATGTGCATCAAAGAGGCTGCAGAAAAATGTAGGCAATTCCTGTAACTCACTTGATGTACAGATGACAAGATTGGAAACTAGGCTAACTAGTTGAAAGTAGGCCAGTCATGTCAGTCACACCCGACCCAATTCTGATGTCTGGTGTAAATCAGCAATTAAGCAGTTTTGAACACCACCTAGATTATTGCAAGAAAACTCGACACACAGTGATGTACAAGAACCTACACCTCTCATGTTTTCTAACCCTACTACCTCTACTAATCGAGTTGTAAATCCAACTGCAGTATTACTTCACCATCTTGCCAAGCAATGGTTAGAGATATACCAACTTTCGCAGGAAATACAAATTAAAATCCTGTCAGTTACATACACAAGTTGGAGGATTATGCTGAACTCTTTGGTATGTCGGAAGAGGAAATATTACTTTGCTTAGGGCTCAGCTATAAATCAACAGTTTTCTATTGAGGGGAAATGTTTAAAGGGCAAACACACTTTTAGTAAGTTTAAAACTATCTTCCTTGACCAATATTGGAATGCCAGAATCCAGGGAATCTGAGGACTAGGTTACACCTAGACAAGTATGATCCGAGGTGAGGGAAGGCCCCAGAGCGACACTTCTCTGAGATGTTTGAGTGCACCCGACATCTAAATGCCCCAATAGAGGATAAGGAATTTGCAGAGGTTATTGTATCCCAACTTCCTTCAAGATATCAAGATCAGTGGGAAGACCGACCTTTCACCAACATTCCTGAATTTTGCTGCCAAATTTTGAAGATCGATCAGTCAGAAAGGCAAAGATCTATCTTTAATAGAAATGTTGAACGGCCAGCACCACAATGTACTCCATCACTGTACCAACATCCTAGGAATCAACACACTCCAGGTCACCCGAATTTTCCCGGTAACAGTCCGAAAGTAAACGTACCTCAGTTTCAACAAGAAGATGGTTTGGAGGACCAAATGTTTCATCAGGAAAGGCCAGTGCAGAAGAGTAAATTCTTCCACTGTTTGAATAAAAGAAAGGGGAAAAGATTTTCACCAGGATACCGAAGGAATCGGAACCCAAATAATTCCCAGCATAAGGGTAATAAAGACACCTCACCTAAACCCAATGCACACGTACATTCCAATGGGGTATTGTTGTTCTGCCTAACCAGAGTAATCATTCTATGCCTTCACAGTGACAAAATCGCCCAGTTTCGCCAAAAGGAAAGCATAAAGGGAATAGTATGTACTTCCGATTTTTTGGCAAAAGCAACCACTGGGGTTAATGCAACCTAGTTTCGGACGGCCAACAGCTCCACCAGTTCCTGTACAAAATTTTGACCAGGGACCTAAACCTGTTCCGCAATGGCAGGTGATGGCAAACTTTTCTGCACCACCTCCTGCACTACAAACTCAATTTAATTCAGTGAAAAATCAACAAGAGTATTTCTAAAGGAATGAGCCTTTGAACCCTTTGGCACCTGCGTTTCAAACTAATACTCAAGGTAATCCTTTTACTTCAACACAGGCTGGAAACCATCCCAATCCAAAGGAAAATTAAACTAAACAGGGTTGGCGGTGAACATCTCAGTGTGCCTACCCACGGAGAAGATTTTGTGGAGAGACAAATTCTAATATTAACATTCCTGAAATCATTTGTACTGAATCATGTAAACCTGTTTGCACATCTGCTTTGTTAACCTTAATGTTGAATTACTCCGAAAGATAATTCTGGTTAAGGGAGATTAGTGAAGAGTTGCCTAACTCAAGAGTTTCTTTGTGTTCAGAGTTGAATTTAAGTGTTTGTGGCATTACTGTACCTACACTACTTGATAGTGGAGCTGAAGTCAGTTGTGTCCATGAGGTCCTCGTGAAGCAGACTGAAAGCCTCAGATACAAGCTTCCAGTTTTCCCAGTGCCTAGGTAGAATATAATGGGCATAACTTCAAAAGCAAGTCCTGGGTTTAGTAGGCAGATAATGCTAACTATAGATGGCTTGGGACTTATGAAACAAACCTTTAATAATGGGTACAGATTTTATGAGACAATATGGAATAATTCTTAAATTTGAAGGTTGGCTAATAACTTCTCCTAACATTACCACTACCTGTTCCAGAGAAGTAGGTAGGCTTGTTAAGCAAGGATGTAAATGTGTTCTAGTTGTCTCAAGAACCTCAAAATTCTGTACAGTTGTCTATTTAGAAAGAAATCAGAAAAGCAGTTGCTGCAGTTATCACTAGGCTATATCAGATTTATAGAAAAATCAGTTATATAGTATGCTTAGTATACACCAGCAAAGTATGTCAGAAATAGCTAGTAGAAATGTATTGTACCAAATGAAAATCAAATTTCTGGATGATATTCCATTTCCCAAGAAAGCTTATCCTATACTTTTCAGAGGCAGAAAAGTATCTCAAGCTAATGTTGGATTGGAATATAGTCACGAGAAGAAGCCAGTCCATACTCAAGTTCTATGGTGTGTGTAAGGAAGAGAGATGGAACTGCTTGGCTGTGTCCAGAGGTAAGGAGTCTCAACAAAATTATTGTGAAGAACAGGGACGGTCCCATTCAGACAAGGAATAAGTTACAGCTATCAGCTATATCCGGGAGTAAAGTATTTTTACTACACTAGATATAACATGTGCAAGTAAATCACAAAAGTACACTGCATTTTTATTCAGAAATCAACAGTGCGTGTTTACAGTAATGCCATTTGGTTTGTGTAATGCTGTTGCCGAGTTTACTCAATGTCTTGATGTAACACTGTGAGAGGAGTGTAAAGGCTTTGCAAGAGCATATGGTGAGGACATTAGTCCACGATGCACAAATACAAAATTGCTTTGCGTCATGTTTATAATATGCCTGCTGGGTGGTCGGAAACTACCACCAATGCAGCCAGCTTTACTGATCATCTCGCAATCTTTTGATGAACATGTAAGACAACTAAACTGAGATATTTTTTAAATATGGAATTAGTTTTGTTCCAGTTTTTGAAACTAACGTCGCTTCAAAACATTCTCAAACTTTGTTATTTACAAAGTTCAGAAGTAAAAAAAAGAACATAGATAGCTGTACACTATGATTAGATGTGTGTTTGTTGTTTGGGATTATAGAGTTTTAACATTGAGTTATGGTGCTGTTGAACACGAGTATAATTATCAAATGGTGAAATGTTTCAAATTTCATAAGCACAGTCATGATTCATTTTCCCCTAGTACCATCTTTAGTAGCATACACATAAATTTACAAATACTTTTAACATCACATGTGCTCTCCGATCTATAATTTTGTTCCTAACCGCTGACCACTGAAAATGTGCTTCACATTTTTAGCCTTGCATACAGGGCTCAGAAAATCATCAAACTCTCAAAAACCTCGTGAAAGAGGGACTCGCAAACTCTGTTCATTAATTCAAACTCAGTTTACGAGATATTCAAGAAACAGCCCCCTCTCATACGTGAGGAGTTTGCGGAACCACAAACTAAATGTTTAAGAATGCCTCTCTAATAATATGATTAACTAATTATTTACATTAATGCATTAAAACTTACCCTGTTATTTCCTTTTTATTACTGTTGTATCTCTGCTGTAGACTGCAGTGTTCATTACAGAAAGCATATACCGTACATACTGGTGTATACAGAACACGCAATCATTTACAACATTAAAAACACACATGACACTAAGTTGGCACCCCTAGTTGTAAAAATTCTTTGATAGACTTTTGTTTCAGATGTAAATTATTTTCTTCTGGTATTATTGCTTACTTTGCATAACATTACTTTGACAAAAATTATTCTTCTTGTTCTAAATAATTCAGCAGATTTTCTGCCCATTCAAGCTTAGCTGAATGCGTAATACGCTTCAGTGAAATTGCCACCACCTTCATCCTCTTCTCCTCTGCGCCGCAGTATTTCTGTATCATGTTGTAGGTTTCATTGTTTTCCTCTATCTCATTCCACCAACAGAGACTGAGCTGCTTGCCTTCTCTAATATAGCAAATTATTGTTTCACCTACTCCATACACAAGCAAAAGTCGTTTGATGGAGGTACCATCTTCAAGTTTATTACTCCCACTTTTTGTTCAATCATTGGCACAACACAACTTTGTTTGGCAGACATTTTCACGCTGAATGTTCACAAGGGCAACAGATTAGTCACTGACTATACTACATGGCTGGGAACAGTAAGTGAACAACACGTGTCTGGGTCATCACACTACATATCAGCAGTGTTCATAGCACTCTACTACCAGCTGCTATGGTAAAATCATCTCTGTTTAGTTGAAAATATTTGTTTTTATAAAAAAAAAGGGTGAAGAACAATGCCAACAATTTCTGCGGTGCTACAATAAACATACCAATGGCACAAAGTGTTTCTGTAGCTAAACCATAATGCTTGTCGTAACCACATTGATGCACTTTAAAAACAAGAAATCTCGCAACAAACAATAATCAAACTTTCGATACACTCCCAAAAGACTACCATCTGAAGATTGGACTGGAACGGAACAGGCCAAATGGATAGCTATAACAGGTATGCCAAAATAAATTTAAAACAATAATTCTTATTTTAATCTCAAAATGTTCAAGCTTACACTTTTAATACATCAGTATTTATTATGTACTCTAACAGTGATCTAAACAATGCATATTTCCTGAACCTTAAAAGAGAAAATCAATGAGCAATGTTATTTCCACCAAGGTCTTGTGTAACTATAAAAAGCCCTTTCCGTTTTGTATTAGTCCCAGAAACACAGAGAAAATACTGTACAATTCCCAGATTATTCCTGGGCACTAAAATATCAAAACAATTTCCACTTTTCTTGATTTTCCTGGTTGCTAGAAACTATGCCCTGGTGCATAGACAATGAGTAGTCACCAGGCGAGCCCCTTCAGTATGCATCAGGCTGTTGACCCCACCACAGAAGGTCTTTTGCATTTTCCAGTTCAAAAATTGTTTGTGACAACTGCACACTGTGATTTTCGATGAGAGTACAGCACTGCAGCCCCTACGGCTTACAGCATTTAACGTTGGCATGAGAAGTTTCGACAAACATGTCTCCGATGAATACACTGGGCACACCTGGAGGAGTTTAGTAAGAAGTTCACCAAAGTCTACATGTGCAAACAGACAACTAGCTGTTTCCTATACGACTGACATATTTTACTGGATTTACTACAAGCTGGCCGCATTGGTGGTAGATTCCGACCACCCAGCAGGCATATTATAAGCGTGACGCAAAGCAGTTTTGCATTTGTGCATGATACAAAGCAGTATTTCATTCATCAAGGATATAAAACCATACTTTGCATTAGTTCTGATTACAGCCACTCAGGCTGTGAACATAAAGTTTGCATGATTATAAAAATGATCACAAACTTAATGTGATAGCCACATATCATGCAAACCACTTTGTGTCTTGCACAGCAAGAGAAATGGCTGGTATGTTAAAAAGTATACACCTTTTTAAAATTAGTTTAAGGTAACAGAAAAAATTGACATTTGTTTGCAAAATGATTACATATATTTTCAAGACCCCCATGTCACCAATACATATATGTTTCATTTCACGTAGAGAATATTTTACTAAAAAGGAATAAACATGAAGGAAAACCAAGTAAAATTTAATTTAACTGTGTAAAATGCACAAAATTGCGTACTAACAGACATAAATGTGTGATGATACAAAATTGAACACAATGTGTGTTAACAGTTGCTAAACTGTTACTTAAACTATAGTGAGTAGTCACAAGTCACATGCACCGTAGCGTAGTGGTTAACTACATTGCCTGCAAACTAGAGGCAAAATGTTTGAGTTCAACTATGATCTAATTTTTTTTAACAAACACTTATTTTTAGTGTGGTATAACCAGTTCTTTTAAATCGTTCTCACCATACACATAAATTATGAACATTTTTAAATATCTGAAATTTATACCCACATAAACCTACACAACTATTTATTGTTTTTTATGAGTCAAAAATTACAACAAATGAAATTAATTACTGATCATAATATGGAGTATTTATTATGAAATAACACTTCAGTAAGAAGGTATATTTTATATACTAGGTTATATTATTTGAGTAAAATTCACATTTCCAAATGTTTTATCACCTCAAAACACCATAAGAACAGTAAATTGCAGCAGTGAAATATTTACAAAATGGTAATGGATGTTCATGTGCCCAAGCTATTTCAGATGCCCTTCAGGATATGAAATTAACTACAGTCAAGGGGTTGCTTTCGTCAGCAACTCTGCAAAATTCATGAACGCTTGTTTTGATAGTCTTCCAATCATTTTGTCTGACGAAGTAATTCGTTTTCAATGCAGGGCATACAAGATAAATTTACTCAGTAAATTGTTCAAAGACAATCTTTCGGGACTCAATATAATTGTGATTGCAGTTAAATATATTTTTGTGACTGCAGGAAAATAATGTCATGCTTTCAAACAACTTTTGGAAGAGAATGGATCACCTGCTTCTCTCTTCCCCATTCCTGTTTCAACTTGCTAGAGCTTCTGGCTTACATCTGTTGAGTGATTGGCAAATATCTGGGAGATTCTTGCACTCACAAGCAGCAAGAGAAACTGATTTCAATAATGGCTCTACTTTCCTTCATAATTTCAAGGAAGATGAAACCATTGTGCTGCATGTTGAGTGTGTGTTTGTCCATCTCACAGTGCTGTGACCAAGTCTTTATTAGTCAAACTAGAAACAAACTACGCCTTTGGCAGTTGAGTTGTATTCTAAGCTAGAGTATCTGGGAAGAAACGGAAAACACTCTAAGTCACATTTCCCTGAAATGGGAAAAACTAATCAGAGGATCCAGCTAAGAAATTTTTCGAGCCTGTTTCAGAATTAATCAACAAGCAAAGTGTATTAACTCAAGAAGTCTCAGGAGAGAGGATGAAACTGTTATTTTCAAAAGTGCTATCTCTGAAGAATGTGCCACTAAATGAGGATGTGCATACATATATGGACCTCAAGGCCCAGTTACAGAAGAATGGAGATCTGAGTGGTCATGAAGTGCTGGAAGTTATTCATAGTGAACATAAAACTTTTGTGGACAGTGCATTAAAATGTGTGTGTCCCAGTACCAAATGTTGACTGCAAGACCTGTCAAGACCTCATTGTTAAGAGTCTCCCCAATTTCTTCACTCTTAACTGTGAGATATTTTTCTCAAAATTTTCACATACTCTCACAAATTGCAGGACGAATTTATGTTTGACCATCTAGAACTATTGTCTTTATATGCTTATGAAGCAAATAATTAAAATACTTTATCTCTTGTCATTTATTTTAATTATAACTCTAGTGGTTTAATCATACTTTTCTTTGCATTAGAATTTAGCTGCCTTGACCTGCAAGTATGATATTTGGAAATGTTATAAACATTATGCATAATTACATATAATATAGATATTTTCCCTATCTAAGCATTTTTTTATCAGTTAAATTTATTTCTACTCAAGAATTTTTCCATTTGTAACCAATAATTTTGCCATTCTTATCAAAGAATTTTAGGTACGTCCACCCAAGAATTTTCCAGGTCTCTAGTGGGAACACATATTTTACATAATTAGCAGTACGGTAATAGAAGGAATCACAAATTACTTCAAAAGCCTAAGGATAATGTCTTTAACGTGCTGGCATTTTTACATCTTAATGTTTATTTAAAAATAATAGGAAATAACATACACTATATATTGAACAAACAAGGAATGTCAATTGTTCAGAAATGTTGAAATGCTGAAATGTTGATAAAGGTGAAGGGTAGGCAAACTCATCGACAACCTCTTGTAAGCTGTTTCTGAATGCACTCATACGATGCACACATGGGATACAACGCTGAGGAAAAATAACAAAATAACATGTCTTCATTTTCTTATGGCGGTTTTTGAAAAAAAATCTTCCAATAATTTTGTTTTCTTCCTCTCAATTTCAAGAATGGTTTTTCCTCTCAACTTCAAGAATGGTTTCTTTATACTTAGCATTACCTTAATTTTGTCCTTTTTTTTAAGAAGTGTCTAACTGAAAGACTCTGTTCAGAACATTTTCTCTATTGTTGGTAATTCTAGCAGTTTGAATACCTTCATTTATGCCAGGCTTCTCACCTCTATGATTGTCGCTTCCTTGCACTTCTTGACCAGAATTTGAATTATTAGCATCATCACCAACTTCAATTACATGAATGATTTCATCACATGCTTCTGTAGGTGGGGCCAGTTTCATAGACAGTAAATTACCTGATGAGACTCGAAATTTGATTACATGTTAAAAAAAAAAAAAAACCTAACCAGAGGCCATTTTGGCCCATATGTCTCTCCTCCAGGATCACCTGGACGAGTTGCGTAATTATCCTAATTCAACAGTGAACTGATCACATAAGCACTTTCATTTCTTGTGCAGCGCTGCACCTGAGAAAAAAAAACAAAGCGCTCTACTATACTATGATGAATGGAATAAAATTAAAATATCACAAAACATCATCAACACAATTTTTTGTGCAATTTTCCAGAAAGAAAAAAAAAACAAAAAAACAAATGCAGTGTTCAAAAAGAACTAACATTTCCTTTAATTAAACATCCCACATTTTTTTTACACCTTATCATCACTCTGGGCATTGGCTTTTAGTCTCCCTATGGAGAAAACTGTAGTGGGAAAAATTGTTATAGAAGTTGTCAACATACTATGTGGAGAATTACAGCCCCTGTGCATGCTAGTACCAACCTCTGAATCATTAAAACCAAGTGCAGCTGACTTTGAAAACATTTGAAAATTTCCTCAAGCTGTTAGCTGTTTGGATGGCAAACATGTTTGTACAATATGTCCCACCCACTCAAGATTAATGTTTCAAGAAAAAAAAAATAAGCGCTTGTCAATACCACAAAAACCTTCTGAAAGTGCTGTTGGAATTTGTATTCTAAATAGTGTAATCTTGAGAAATTAATTGAGACAATGCTTGAACTTGCTGAAAATATTGTGAAATGTGTGGGTGTTGCATAACATGATAATACACAAAAATGTGTTTGAAACACATCCTAACTACTATGTTATTGTGCAAGACCACTCTATCATGAGGGAACAATGAGGGAGGATTCCTACAGAAGCCAAAAACATTAAGAGGTATTTTTTAGAGTACATTTGTTATATAACTAACATAAATAATGAAAAGTTGTGTGTGATCATTTGAACCAAGTATGACATTGGTTTTAACATTAACAGTTCAAACTTAATATCATATAGGCCTCACCGCTAATAATTTCCTTCTTTTGAAAGATTTTGTAACTGGCTTTACTTGTACAGTTCTATTTTCTGTAGAGAGAAAAGCCAATGTATATATAATCAATATAAATTGTATAGTCACTTACCTTCAACAATCACATCTTCTGCAATTTCTTGCTGGCATTTACGAATACTACATTGTGGTCAGAGTACAACTTCAGTCTTTGTCCCGTATTCTGGGTTTCAGAAACTCTTTTGCAATTAATGTTACTTTATCCCTAATTTAACAATAAGGGTAAATCACAGTGGGTTTCAACACACCAAGAACACTACAACCAGCAAGTAGATTCCAAAATGAATTGGGAAAAAAAAAAAAAAAAAAAAAAAAAAAAAATGAAAATTCATTCTGCTAAACTGTCCAACCCAGACACCTGCAAGCACATTTAGTTGCCTGCCACCACTGACCACACATTACCCAAAGCACTAATCAATTCTCATGCCAGTTTTCAGAATTGTCCCGCATTGTGTCCGTACCCTCATAAAAAAACACAGTAATGCATTAGGCATTTACTTAAGTTCATGCCTTGTCACTAACACCAGTCGGGCAGATTGTTTCATTATGTCCGCCTACTACATTAACAATCAGTATGTCATAATGGTAAGCATGACTGAATTATTTTATTGTGAGCACATTACTACTAAAGTAGCTCAGCCTTAAAAACTTTCAAAACTGACAAATACAAAACGTATCATTCCAAGTATATTGAATATAACTTCATATGCATATTTTGTCAGAATTACAAATATTGATAAACAACCGTCTCACAATGCCTAGCCTTCTCTAAGTCACACTCATTTGCCAGTATATTATTTTTCCACAACCATACAAAGCCATCAATTTTCTCAGCTATGACAACTGAGCCACACTGCCAGACATAAAATGTTTATGTGCTGCATTATATGTTATGCTTACAAATTTGATGTAAAAAACACAGTACATGCATCATACACTAACAAAACATGCATATGTTTGAAAAAGAAAAGTGTTTGTGTACTCACTCAAACCAGAAAGAACGTATTCAAAGTAAGATTGGCGAGGACTTGAAGCATTTACAGTCTTAACATCTGTGGTGTTTGCATGCATGAAATACACGCGATAACCCAGAATACTACCATTTGGGTGCTCTGGCTTATTCCAAGACAATTTTATCGTAGTTGACGCAGAACCCAATACAGTCACATTCGCAGGGTGGCCTGGAACTGAAAATAGAACACAGCAACATTACTTACCAGTATCGCAGTGAAACATGTTTATATGCACTGTTAATCACCAACAATAACAGTATGCAAAATTTTTCAGAAGCTCAATAAAATGTTGGCATCCTGAAATAAACAACACGCCCTTCAACAAAACATTATAAAAAAAATGAGAAACAACATAGGTTAAATCAATTTCTACTAGTCATGCACACAGCACACGAAAATTGCAGGGAATGAAATTGTTTTGCGGATAAGCAAAATTGCAAAATTACCTTTCATATAAATATGGGTCATTTCAGACTATGAACCCTGGATGTGACAGTAATACTATTTCACTGATCTCCTAAATGAAGAAATCTAGTAAAAAAAAAATGCTTTTATTATAATCTTAAACAAATTTACTATGTCAAAGAACAAAATCTATTTTAAAAAAATTAATTCTATCAAAAGCAGGGCACCATAGCAGAGGTACTCAAATTGCTTCCTTTACCCATGACAGCAGCAAACGCAATGTGTACAGCCAGCCTGTCGGTCACATTATATGCCCACGTCACACGCCATACGTCATGGACTACGCGCTGCAGATGGCAATTCTATCAGGTGGTCATAATAATGTGATTCGACTGTGTAATAGGTAAATGTATATTTTTACTACAGTGTGTTTCATAACTATACACATCAAAATTTAATTTAAATTTATCCAAATTATTTGAGAAATATAAAAGTGCCTTATATATGTTCAGCCCTGTTAAAGTAAAAATAGGTTCATCTTTGAATAACTGCCTACAAGACTCAATATTTTTCTTATTAAACATAATTCGTATAGCTTTCTTCTGAAAGATAAAAACTTTTCTAGCATCTGCAGATTCGCACAGAAAATCATCTCATATGACATTACAGATTGAAAATATACATTTGGCTGTTCACTGTAAAGAAGCATTTTTGAGGCCCTAGTTACTTTAATCTTTCAGCCATATTTTATCCTTTAACCACTTTTAAAAATACATATTGTATGTAAGTAATAAAAACAGTGTGTATATTCCACCGCACTCGAAAGTTAACGTGTAAGGCTACAATAAAATGTATTTATTGACTCCTATTCCAAACTAGAGGGCTTTCAAAAGTGTTCACTTTACTATGATAGCCTATAGTAAACCGTTTAATTTCATAATTTCCACATTTCAATTCATCAAGAGCTACAGTGAAATGAATTTCCATATCGGGTACAGTTCTCCAAATTATGTCTACAAAAACTACAAACAGAGGACACTTTCCAGTCCAAGATTTTTTCTGATGAAATGTCATTTACACACCATTGGCAGATTAAACTTCACAAAATGCATTACTGGCCAGCTGACAATCCTCATGGCTGAGAGACGGGGATAAACAGAGACCATGGTCTGTAAATGAGTGATGCTGTGTTTTACATAATCGCTTAATTGGTAACTATTTTATTAATGGGACACTAATTACCACCAAGTATTTACAGTTCCTAACAGAAGTGATGCCGCGATTATTGGGAAGACACCTCACTGGACACAAGGTAATCCAGTAGGTACCAATACAATAGATGTCACTCTCATTCTGCACAGAGAATTACAACGGTTCTTAACAGAACATTCGGTGGTCGTTAAATCGATCCGTCCGGAAAGACGAAATGGTCTGCACGTTCCCCAGACTTAACGCCTACGGACTTTTATCTGTGGGGTACATTAAAGCAAGAGGCTTACAAACACTCACAGATGACTACCAAAAACATGAAAGGCAGTATTACACGAGCTTGTTCTGCGATAAGGCCAAATTAAATTCAACATGCGGTATTGTCCCCTCAGAATCGCTTTACAGAATGCACCAATGCACAAGGTCACCAATTTGAATACCTGATATCATAATAAAATAACAAAGAAAGCGTAGTCTCAGGCTGTCATTTGTTTAAACAAACGCAAGGTACAGAACGGCTACAGTCGCTATAGGATGGTGCTACGTCGGCCCATTGTTCTGTGCAGCAGCACAGTTTGCTTCATAATCATTAACCTTCATTGCAATAAAATTAACAAAATTGACGTTTGTATCCTCTGTACCTTTCCACGTACGGGGAAATTATTACTGTCACATTAGTGCCTTGGATCCATGCAACCTTTGTCTGAAACAGTTTTCTTCTAACACTGAAATTGGGAATGTTATATCAGGTCTTATATACTTCATCCTCTATAATATATGTGAGAGAGAGAGAGAAGGGAAGGTAGGGAGGGGGGTAAGGGGAGGTAGGGAGGGGGAGATGGAGGGAGGGGGAGAGAGGGGGAGAGGCAGAGAGGGGGAGGGAGAGGGGAGGGAGGGAGAGAAGATGGCACATAAATAGAAGAACAGGGTTCTAAATACTGAAGCATTAATTAAGCATAAGGTACACTTATGGTATAGTTTAAAAAATTTCTTTTTGTCATCTGCATAACATGTAATTATAAAATTACCTTACCTAAGGGTGATAATTGAGAAAGTAAAGAAAATTTCCATTTTTTATATAACACCTGTTATATTAAATTTTTTCTATGTTCCCATACAACAAATAACACATAGGCCTAGATAGACATGAAAAAAATAAATTAAACTTTATTTCTCTCTGAGGGAGAGGTATTAATTACTTTTTTTTTTTTAAATACATGTGTACGTAATGGAATATTGTGAACAAGCTATAATTTCCTTCCTTTTTTTAAAATCATTATATTATATAGTGATAATTATACCGTCAGGTACTCGCGATTGCATTATTTGAAATTTTACACTAAATTCAAATGAAAAGAAAAACAAAAAAAATTATTCTGGAGTCGACTCCCAAAAAAATTTCTCATTAATAATTAAACAAGAAACCTAGTCTCAGAAAACTGAAAGTTTGGAGTACCCCAGAGCACATTTTTACGGTGCTCCAGTGTGAAGGCCGCAGGGACGGTACCAGCGGCAGAGTTTTGGGAGGCACTGGAAAACATACAGAGTCGCCAAGGACATTCTAAGCCAGCAGGACAAATGTAAGGAGCAGACTCACAAGGTTGCTGTTTCCTTACGTCATCCGGTTGCCAGAGCCAGCAACCCCAGGAGCTGACGAGGGCGGTATAAGGGAGAGCCCTCGTACGAGAACAGTCATTTAGACTACTCAATCAGTGGTGAGTACTGTACCGTCGTGAGTGTGAGAAGGGGCGCAGTGGACAAAGGCCAATACTAGTTCAGAAAGCTTTAAAATGAAATAGAGGTTTGACTCCCATAACTTCTAAGAGTTTGAGACCAGTGAAGTAACAGACAGAGAATGTTTGTACTGTAAATAAGAACTGCTTGTAGAGTGATACTGAGTCATAGTAAAATAATTTGTTACCAAAACTAGTTGCTTATTTAATTGACGCCCCTACCAATAAAGTAATCCCTTATCTCTGTACCACCTTGTTTGTCAGAAGACAAGGAGGTAACAATAAGCAGCAGGCAAAAACAATTTCTAGGTTACTTGTATGGTGAAAACATTACAGATGTTACTGCAGTGCTGGCCAAAGAAGTGGAATCATGGTCGAAAATGATCACGCCACGATTTGGTGTGTGGTTCACATCCCAAAAGGATGTAAAGTTGGCCACAACGTTAAGCCATCAGCCGAAATTAGGAACAGGTAGAAATTATTACAACAAACTTGAAAAATTATAGTAAACCAACAATAATATGATCCTGTCGCAAAATAAAATAATTGCAAAAAACTTACCCAAAACGGTGGATAAAAACTCTACTTCATTTCCATAATGATAAAAAAATACCACTAGATAGAAAGTGTGCCGACTACATGTATGGTGAGAATGTGAAGGAGGAAGTAACCTGAGTTGAAACCTGTATATACCAAGGTATGCTTCGGACTTCATGGTCTCTTGCGACTAATCAATACATAACTCAAAAGTCGAGAAAGACATATAATAATTCACAAATTAAATTTTTCAATTTTGTTAACAGGAATTACAAATTTGTACAATATTATGTAGGTATGTAAATGATTAACAAACATTATGAAAATTATTTTCTACAAAAGAAAAAAAAACAGGTAATTATAAACATTACACCAATATCCGGTAATAAAGTCGGCGTTATACAACATCAAAGTGAATAAACAAAATAATTAAGCATAATAGAGCATGTCCCATGATAGAAAAAAATCATTTTCTGAAATACCAAATAAATAAATAAAATTTGAGACATCCGTGCCCGTCTTTGACTGTCTGCTCAACATACCGCTTGACTACAAGGCAAAGGAAAAATACTGTGTTCTATGACCCAACAAAAAATACGTTCTTAAACCTGAAAGACAGTTTTATTATTAAAACTTGAAACTACACTCCTACACGAAAATGTAACACCAGCATTACTTGTGTATCTGCTGAACGATCTGTTGTACTTACCCTTGTTACGACAAATGACTTTGACAACACTTCACTCCGTGACACAACATAGCCTCCGGCCACAACCAGCTCCAAGGGTATAATGGCGAGCTCGTGGAAGGTGGAGCTTGGAGCAGCAGCCATGCGAAACAGTGTCGACACTGGAGACGTGATCGCTGAAAGGGAGGCCACGTGGGCGGAACTCGGCACCAACCAAGAAGTTTTTTCACGTCCTAGACTATTATAGAATATTCTCTTGGGTCCTGATTGGCCGAATATAAAATATGGTGTTGTGGAGTAGGGTAACGACCCAATCCTAGAGTATAAAACATTGGGAGGTGGTATCTTCAGAGACCGACTTTCCTCCTGGACTTCTCTAATAGTTAAGTATTTCACCATAAATGTAACTTTGACCCTTCAGGTCTGAAAACAGGCAAGATGGCGGCCATGTCTGTCCTTAAAGACAGGGTGTTTTTATATTTATTTAAAGATACAATTTCTTGGTAATTGGTTGTTAGATATTTTGTACAAGCTTTTAATGCTGGAAGTAACAGCCATTTTGTGATCAAACACGATTTATGAAAATTAAAAAAATAGTTTTAGTAACAAAGCCATTTGTGGAATAAAACTAAAGAATTTTAGATTACTGTTTTAATGTTGAAAGATGTAGTCCACTTCGCTAGTAAAACAAATGAGTCTGAATAAATTTTCAAGAAAGACCTATATATTATGGAACATTCGTTTAGAAAATTCACTTTTGAGTGAAATCTAACATTGTGATAATAATCAAAATTTTCCAAACCTTTGTAGTCAAAATCTTTTTGTGAGGATATAAGAGTGATAGAAACTTTCATGAGAAAGTTGGCTTTCTTAGTAAATGTATATAGTCTAAAAATTTAATCATATAAACAATTTATATAATATATGTACTTATCCCATTTACTTTGGAATGTTTATAACACATTTGTTTTTGAAATACTTTGTTAACTTGCATTGCTGCCACGCCCTTTGAGAAGAGCATCAGAAATTAATGAAATTACAATGGCAAGAAAAAAGTGCCAACACAACTGGCAAACACTCCCCCCCCCCCCTTACCATCCCCATAAACCAGGACATACATGCAAAGGTGTGGCAAGAACAAAAGCTACAAAATGCAAAATTACCCACAAACATTATAAATCACATTTAACCACAACAAACTTACATTACGAGGAGGAGGTGCCGCTAGAAACAAGTGGCAAAATTATCACAAGAGAGCGATCTTGGCTAGAAGGGTGAATGGGCATAGAGGGTTGTACAAATGTACAAAACTTGGATTTCAACCAAAAGATGATAGCAAACGTGATGCAAAATCTGTAAGAGGAGATAGACTAATAGAAATTACATTAATGTGTTCAGGAGGCAGGGAAGGTTGGGGAAGGAGAAATTGCATATCATCATAGAATTTAGTGCAATGAGGTTAGAAAGCCAGAAGGGAATCAAGTTTCTTAATGAGGAAATCATTGGGAGCAAGATTAGGTAAATTTGGAAGTTGGAAAGACGTGATATTGGAAGGGAGATTGTGACCCTAAAATACATAAAAATATTACATGAATGGAAATTTTGTCGCAAACAGCCAGAGAGAGTGAGTTTTTAGTAGGAAGGGTAACTCTACAAATACAAAGGATTTTCTTTTACAAAAGTCAAGGTGAGGTTTACCAGAGAACAAATTAAATTCACAATTATTAACATGTGCAACAAAAAATGAAAAGTCAGAAAGACAAATGGTAATACAATAAGTTTTACATTGAGACACCAATTTAGCTGGAATGGATGTGAAAAGTTTTCTGTCTAAGCTTACAATAAGAAAGTCTGAAACTTTGAAGAGCAGATATCTGTTTGTGCTAGGAAAAAAAACAGGAAAAGCAAAAACCCAGTGAGCCGAAAAACTAACCTTATTTTCCAAAGAAACATTCATTACAACATCTTAAATGTCACTGGGGCAATCATACGTAAAGGAAGTGCAATCAAATTATGAATTTGGTTCAGAATGTCAATAAAAGTATTAGAATTCATATGAGTAATGCTTAACTTGCCACGGACACTTGTCTCAATGGCATGCTTTAGACAGAATGATTCTAACGTGGTGCTAGATAGAGCTTCACTGACCCTCAACAACATGATACTAAGGTCTAGCCTGAAACCAAGAATTACAATTCTGTCTCACAGTTCCTGAGTAGTTTGAATAAAAACTGAATCAAAATGTTAACATTGTTTACATAGTGAGCAATCAATTTCTGGATACCTTTAATAGTATTCAAAATACTGTCTTCAAGACCCTTAATCAAAATTATATAGTTTGCAATATTTACAGAAATTTTGTCTTGTTTATCATCAATAGAATTAAGCCCCTTTTCTACACTCATAAGATCGTCGTCCAGGGTTCCAAAATCTGTTTTAAGAATCTTGCCTCCACTACCTAGCATTCCCCTTTTTGGATGGGACTGAGGAAGAAGGGAGGTAAGCATACACAATTCAGTGTTAAATGCACTAGGGTTATCCTCTAATCGAATTTGTCATTGTTAAAAACATGTAAGTCAAGTTATGACGAAATTGAGCTATGAATGGTTTCTGACAATTTGGAGGTACGTGCATCTGTTTCTGTTAAAATGATGTTAAGTCAGACTGCTCTGTGGTTGTAAAACTAGGAGCTCCTTAAAACTATCCTTGTTAAAGAGGATCAAGTCAATACTTAGACCTCTTTAACTATGAACATGTTTGCTATAACTTATTGCTATTCAACAGTGACTGAAGTTATGTTGGCAGCCTTGCTGTATGTATCATTTCAGCCGTTAAAGGAGTAGAAGTGTTATTTTATTTATCTATAGCATACCTAATATTGAGTAAAAATGAAATAATGTATGTCAACATGAAAGGAAAGAAAAGAATCGTGAATACCAGTGATTATCATAGAAACAGAGTAAAAAAAGCAAGAGTCAAAGGAACAGAATGTGTTACAAGTAAAGGAACATTAGTACCAGAAAAGAAAACTGCACAGGATTGTAGGTAAGTAATACAGGGAAGTGTAAGTTGTTGTTATTGGTTATGTGAAAATTGTAAGAATGTAATAAACAAATTAGTTTTTTATTCTCTTGCAATCTTTTAATGAAGAAATGAAAAAACTTTAAGAACATTTTAATATTTATGTATAAAGTAATCTACATATAAATGTCATAAAACTAATTGCTAAGTATGTGCAATGAACATTTTAGGTGTAGATCGAAATACTTCGACAATATTAATGAACATGATAGAATTAACCTTCTTACGACATTCCTTGTCTCGATGATAAGAACATCAGGCATTAGCAACATCTCATTGAAGCACAACGTGTTAAACAGTGCAGACCATGCAAAACAAAGGAAGGTGAATGTGTAAATGAAAGACAAGCTGCATTCTCACATATCACGCCATTGTTGGTAATACTCAAATTCAGGTATGTAAAAGAGCATTTGTTAGCTTGCATGCAGCGACACAGAAGAGGGTATATCACAATGCAAATCTATCGGTTCGAGGCGAGACAGCAAAGAACAAATGTGGGTTTCACCCACATTTGTCCTTTGCACATAGAATTATTTCCAGCTAAAACGACCCACTACTCTGGTTCTGTGATTAAATATTTAGATGCTTGCTTGGATGTGAAAAAAATGCCTAAGTACAAGTTCTACTTGAAATACTGTAACAAAAATTTCAGGTACCATTTCGGTAGGCCACAGATAGATATGTGTAGTAGATGCGAAGAGTTGCAGGTGAAAATAAAATATCCACATAGGGCAGACAAAGTGAACTGAGCAGCTCAAAGTGAGTTGGAAATTCACAAACACCAGAGTCAAAAAATCTATAAAGCTTTAAAACAAACAGAACAATCTTGCAAAGATAATGTGTATATCGGAGGGTTGGTTTTCGATTTCATGCACAATTTGTATCAGCCCCACATATCTGTACAGGAAATATTCTACCTACGACAGTTGTGGGTGAATTGTTTCTGTGTACACAATTTGAAATCTCTGACAAGTCTTCTATTTGTGTACCATGAAGGCATAGCAAATAAAGGTACTAACGAAGTATGTTCTTTCTTGAATTTCTACATTCATGAATATCTAGATAAAGATATAACAGAACTTAATCTCTACTCAGATGGTTACGTAGCACAGAATAAAAATCATGTGGTCATTTGTATGTGCTTAGGTCTTACACATTCAGGCAAATTCATGAATATTATTCATAGATACCCGGCAAGAGGCCACTCCTTCTTACCATTTGATAGAGAATTCAGAAGCTTTAAAAGAAAACTGAATATCTATGACAGGATATATACCCCAAAAGAATACAGCAATCTGCTGGTTAATAGTAAGTCAAATATACTAGTGTACAGGGTTTAAAAGGCTTAAACACTTGATTTCAATAAGTGGTGGCCATCATATAAGAAAGACAGTATTGCACAGGAGACACAAGCTAAAGAAACTCCTCGAAAAAATAAAGTCCACTTCATGCCCATGTCATTTAGAAAATTTAAATATTCAGCTGAGAAGCCAGGTGCTGTAGTTGCATCTACCCACATTAATGGATTGGTAAATTACACATTTACTTTCTCCAAGCCTTACTTAAATGAAGCTTTCAATATGCATCTGTCGCAGGCATATGTAACAGGAAAGGTGGCCATCCACAAAAACAAAATGGATGACATTCGTAAAGTATTCAAATATGTGAACGTTGATGAAGAGGCAGCTGCATTTTATAGGGAACTTCTACTGTGGCCTACAACTGAACATGAATGTCATGAAGTCAAATATTGTAACACGCTTATGACAGACAATGTAGAAAATATATTGTTTTCTTAAACTTGGGGTCATATCAATGATAAAAGTAACAGTGAACACGGTAGCATTCTATGCTCCATTGCAATATATGACACTGTGATCATACGTTCAGAATTTGAACATATTTTAGATTATATTGTTTGTTATACTCAAGCATCAATATAATGTGAGTTTGATTCATATTTGTAACTGTACGAATAAAGGTACTTTTCAATATTCTACCATAGAATAATAATTATATGTTTGCGATGCTAGCGCCAGTCGCCAGCAACACTAGTGTTCGACTCTGTGGCCACCTGCGCTCCTTGGCCAACTTCTCCCTACTCCTGACCATCCCCTCCTTTCTCCGCCTTAGGTTGTCTACTTAAGCTCGTGCACTTCCCCTCCCTTCCTGCTCACGCCTTCCTACTCCGACAGATAGGTTTACTTCATTACCAGTTGAGTTGTGCGATGCTGCAAGAGAGTTAGCTGACCATTTTGGATACTTCTACCATGGTGCCTTCACCAACCAGTCTACTCTTGATGATCAACCTGGGGAACAATGGTGCAGGGTTGTGAACTGCAGTTGACAGCAAATTGCAGCCATTAATCCACTAGTGCGGTGGATTGTGAGTTTTCGAGCCCTCAGCCGAGATACATTTTTTGGCGAGATCTGGTTTTGGCATGAAGATGCCTGTCCAATCGACGTCTGGGTTCAGGATGTGCCTTGTGTGGCTTGAGCGTGATCAATGAGTATTTACTTCAGACTTGCTACAGTTATCAATTTTGCGGGCATTCAGTAAAATGTCCCGGAACATTTTTTTATGTTATCAATCGGGATCTTCAACCTTAGAACAAATTCACAATAATAACACTACCTGTTACAAAAATAACAGGGGTGACCACCCACTTATTGCAGCAACTTCGTAACCGTAAGGAAATATGAACGTTTGATGCTGGTTTATTGAGCAGTAAGACCTACGTAACAAAAATGGTCCCCTAGTTGAAACTGCCTAGGACCCACTATTTTCATTTTAAATGCACACAAAGATCCCGCTGCAGCAATACAGCACTTAGTATACACACAGTACTACATGTGTGTATGGCCACAGCACAGTCAAAGGTGGCGGAGAAGGTTAACACCTACTGTAAACAATACATACCATACATAACTATTCGATTGTTGCGACAGTCGATGTGTAATTCCATACAGGACGTAAAGATATTAGTATTTTCTACGCATCTGGAACTGTATCACTGCTGCTGTGTACTGTGCAGGCTTTTGAATGTTCAAACATTTGATGCAGCAGTGTAGAGCAATGCCATTAAAATGCATCACATTTAAGTAGTATCAGGAAACACAATGCATTTGACAACAAAAGCTGTGGCATTCCATAGATTTTATTGTAGAAACATGTATCACAAACACTTTTATAAGAAAGTCTCAATGGTACGGCCGCCATGTTCAACGTACAATTCACATTGCTGCACCAACGATTGTCGGACACGTTTGAAAACACCCTCATTGTCCAGAATAATCCCTGCAGCTGCAACGATGCAGGTGACGAGGTCCTCTTCGGAGTCCACCGTGGTTTCATAAACCAGGCTGCACATGCAACCCCAGAAGAAATAGTACAATGGATTCATATCTGGGAACCATGGAGGCCAGGGAACAGGACCCCCATGGACTAACCATATGAGATTCAGATGATTGCGAGCACGTCGCAAACTGTGGGCTAGGACACAGTTGTGGTACAACCACATGGCCTCTCGTGTAACGGGACCTCTTCAAGTAATGTCGGCAGAGCTTCCAGCAGAAATGCAGTGTACACATTGCCGGTGAGACAATGAAGAAACAAGTAGAGGCCAATCAACATGTTATGCATTAAGCCCACCCAGGCGTTGACACTGAATCGTTGCTGATTCCCATGGATGAATAGGGTGTGAGGATCAACATCCACCATCTCGTGGATATTTAGACAATTCTGTATGATATCACGAAAGGAAGCATCGTCAGCGAAGAGAATTTATCTGTCAAAGTCAAGGTTTGTTCTGCGTTTTTCCAGAAGCCATGATGCAAACTCCACGCGTTGAAGATAATCTGCAGGACCCACAACATGCACACGTTGTACATAGAACGGATGCAGTAATTGCTCATGAAGCACTCAACCAATGGTGCGACCGCTTCTGTTGAGTACTCTTGTAATAGTACGCGTACTCACACATGGGTTATTCTCAACATGTCTCAACACATCCTCTTCTAACCTCGCTGTCCATCTGCAGCCTGAGTGTCACCTCCAAACTACAAC
The DNA here is from genome assembly GCA_029891345.1 of Dryococelus australis. Taxonomy (NCBI): domain Eukaryota; kingdom Metazoa; phylum Arthropoda; class Insecta; order Phasmatodea; family Phasmatidae; genus Dryococelus; species Dryococelus australis. Next base: position 292,129,192 of record CM057009.1, on the reverse strand, counting down.
TTTCTCTCAAATGTCACTCCACAGATGCAAATATAGCGTGGTGTGGCAGCTGTCTGTGCGGAAATCAATCCCTGTACATTCTTTGCACTTTTCTTCCATTTCACTCTGCCGCACCATAGACGAGTAGTATATCTGTCATTTCCAGCCACGTAAAGAGTTCCATTTTGTAAACACAACATGCACCTTGACTAACCAGAATGTAAATGATACGTTATTGAGTGCTCAGATATTTCATACTATTTGTCTCAGCGTTTAATGGGCCGCATTTGCCATAGTGCCTTTGGTACCGCAATAACAGTTGTGCCAGGCGTGGAATTGAACACGTCAAACCATACAGAGCTGCCTAGTGTGGCATTAGTGCCAGACATGTAGACAGCTTGCACAGCCTGTACACACATGTTTTATACTACATGCTGTATCTGACACTTAGATAGATGTTTACTAGCAAATTAATGGCCTGAGAAAGTTGCATTATAGGAACGTTACTTTCAACTGTTGACATGTTGTTTGTCAAAAGTAACATTTATTTACATGCTGATAATACAGTACAGCTATCTGTACATGTTTAGTTTGTGCCGTTAATGTCTCGTAGCAAGTGAGGTCATTAGACACAGGACCCTAGAACTAGGCATGTGAAGGGAACTGAGGAAGAATTCGGCCATGGCCTATATTAAGGAACCATTCCAGTGTTTGCCTGCCTCAGCTTTCATTCAAAATGCACATACATAAAGCTTCAACTTCAGCTGCAGCAATACATGTCCAGGCGCAAAAATACATTCCAAACTCTCAGTTTTTGAGAACTTATTTCACCCTTAATATTTAATTTAGAAACAAAGTGTCCTATATATATTTGCCAATAGATTTTTGCGAAACATCGGAAACCAGGCAAAAATTCCCCTGACTTTTCCCTGTCACATACAATTACCTGACTTTTCTCTGTGGGTAGACATCCTGTAAAATGAAAAGCTATGAGGCCTCTGTGCGTAGCTTGTCACGACACTCCCGCATCTGTGAGTACTGTTCTGCCGCTAGGTTTACTACCAACGGTGCCCTTCCACCATACTGCAGTGTCCTACAACTCGCCGCCTGATGAAGCTGGCCTAGCCAGCAAAATGTCACTATTGTGCAACCACGTGAAAAATGTGTCATCCTTCGTGTCTGTGCTTGTCAACAGTATAATGTGAGTACTTGAATTCCTGTCCTCCTATAAATATTTTTTCTTGTAACGGTTTTCACTGCAATATTAATTAAATTCATATTTGTTAATAGGCCTACAATGTGGAATCTGCCTTTTACTCATAATATTTGGTCCGTAAAGGTGCACCATAGCTCGTATTTAAAATACAACATTGGCTTACATCTGACTTACCGTACAACACAGAAGCATCAAAATACATTGCTAAAATTATGACAACAATAAATTCCAACTTGCAATTCACTCTCCAGTTCCTTCCTAAATCACCCAATCCCCTTCACTACTACCAACTCCTCCCGCAACACATACCATTCCCTCAGTTCTCACCAGCATGGTCTGCCTTCCCTTTTCTACCCACCTCCATAACCCCTGAAACATTCTACTGTTTTTACCTCTCCCCCTGTACAGTCCCTTGGCTAAGTGTCCACTTAACTTTCCCTAATCTCACACTTCATTTACCATCCTGTACATGCCGACAAGCCTCTCCACTCTTCCCCTATCCCTTGGAGCACCAAACCCAATTGGGCAATTCTCACATAACTTTAACTTTTGGCTCATGAGACTGTCATCAGAATTATGTCAATACTTTTAGATTCCTCTCCGTTTTCATGTTGTTTAAAGGTTACTGTGGTGAAATTAATTTGTGGCCAAGCTGGATTAATTTGCGTATGGATTCTGCCAGTGGGATTAAAAATCGAAGGTGGACAGTAATGACTACATGTGGGACAGTAATGACTAACATGTGGACAAGAATGACCAAATTTTGAACAAATTCTGCAAATAAATAATAACTTACCAGCATATATTGAACATAAGTATACTATGGCATATACATACATACACTTGTAATTAGGTTACCGCCCAGTGGAGAGCTCTCTCAACTCTCCTTCACCCAACCAACTCCTTTTCCACTCCCTTCCTGAATTACCAACCCCTCTCACAGATACCAATTCCTCCCTCAACACATTCCACTCCCTCACAGACCTCACAAGCATGGACTGCCTACCCCGCTCCGTTCTCCTCCACACCCTCTGAAGCTCCTCACTGTTGTTTCCTCTTCCTCTAAACACCCCCTTACTTAGTTTGCAGTGAAGCCCTACCCATCATCCCTCTTCATTCCCCACCCTGTACATCCTGACTAACCGTTCAACTTTCCTCCTGTCCTTCAATAAGCTCCAGCCCATTTCTTTCACCATCACTGATGGCCTATAGTTCCCTTCTTCCTCACCATCTTGCCCCTGCCTTCTCCACCTACCCTTCAACCATACTGCTGCCTTTCTCTGCACCTTTTCCAGTTCTCGCACCTCCACCTCCACATACGGTCCCATACTGCTGCATCATATTCTAACATTGGCAGTACCATTGTGCCATACGCCTTCTCCTTCACCTCACAGCTGACTCCATTCAGCACCCTTCCCAGCATACCCAGAGCCCTTCTTCCCTTTGCAACCACCCTCTCTACCTGTTTTTTCCACCTGAGGTCTCCCTGCAGTACAATCCCTAGATAAATTATATTCTACTGCTCCTTCTATCTCTTGTCCCTCCCAACTGTACATGTCCCTGCTTATCATCTTCTTCCTTGTGAACCTCACTACCTTTGTTTTTCTTAAATTTATATTCATTTTATTTTTTCTGGTCCATGACCATATCTTATCAATGTCCACTGCAAATTTCCGCCCCCCTCTCCCACCTCAGCATATACAACACAATTGTCTGCAAACGATCTGATTTTTCCCCTAATCCCCAAACCCATGTCATTTACCATTGTGGTAAATATCAAAGGACCCAGCACACTTCCCTGTGGTACCCCTGACGTAACCTCCTCTTCCTACGATATTGCCTCCCCCACTTTCACCCTCTGCCTTCGCCCCTGAGAAAGTCTCCTATCCATTCCACTACCCTCCTGTCTGGTATCAGCGCCTCCACTTTCCTCATCAATGTCCCATGGGACACCTTATCAAATACCTTCTCAAAATCTATGAAGCAGGCATACATCTGTTTCCCCTCATCAACTACCTGCACCAGATCCTCTAGTAACCCAGCCAGCTGAGTCTCACATGAGTATCCCCTCCAGAAACCATGCTGTGACTCCTCCAACTGCACCACCAGCCTCTCCATTACTTTTCCTGTACTTGACATGAGACTCACAGGTCTGTAGCTGCCAGGCCTCCCCCTATCCTCTCCCAGCTTGTGTATAGGTACCACCATAGTATCCTTCCAATCTTGTGGTAACTTACCCTCTCCTAAGGGCTTTTTAAACAGCACTTCTAAATATTTCACCAAGTCCCTGCCACCAAACTTTAGTGCTGAGTTTCTTATCGCATCTGGAACCCCTGCCTTACTGCTCTCCAAACCCCTAATTACCTTTTCTATCTCCCACTCCCTCATCTTAAACTCACTAAACACCCCCCAAACCCTGTTTGTCCCCCTATTCCAATCCTCCTTTGCCTCAAACACTGACGAGTACTGTCCTTGCAGCATCTCCGATTTTTCTTGGTCATTTGTCGCATGCCTACCATCCCTTCCTCTTCTCCCCTTAACCGCCTAACATACCTAAACAATTTCCCCCATTCCTTGCCTTTTCCTTCTTCCACCATGTTCCCCAGAAATACATTCTTTGCCTGTTTGATCTTCCTTTCAAGCTCCCTACCCATTTGTTTCATCATTTCTTTAGATCTTATCATCCCTTCATTTCTCCACTTGGCATGTAATTTTCTGCACTTCCTCTTCATTTTCAAAATCTCCTGTCCATAATATGGCAGATCTTCCCCAGTCCGTAACTTTTCATTGGCACAAATATCTCTAACATAACCTCCATTAATCCTCTAAACTCCCTCCACAACCCCTCTACACCCTCCTCCATAGACCATTTTATTAAACCTGTCTCTCAGGAATACTTCTGCCCCCTTCTTGCCTCCTCTCCCATATGCCACACCAACCTTTCTGCCATTTGCACTTCCCTCATCCTGCCAATCCCAATTTCCAAAACTGGAATATGATGGTCGCTTATACCATCCAATACTATTGCACCAACTACAGCATTCCTAGGTCTGACCAACACCACATCCAGCACTGACCCAACACCCTCCTCATTCCATCTCATAGGTGTTTCTACTACCTGGACTAATCCTCTGTTGACTAACTGTGCTGCCATTCTCTGCATCATGCTACCCATTTCTTCTGCACCCTCTACCCATTTCACCTCTGGCATATTCAAATCCCTGCTACAACAACCCACTGCCTGTCCTTTAGTCTATTGACCCTCTCCTTGATCATCTCAATTGCCTGCCATCCCTGACCTGGTGGTCTATACGCTGCCAGCAAAGTAATACTCCTATTACTACTACCACTCAATTTAATTTCCATTACCTTGACATCCTTACTAACCCATTCTAACGCCCCTTTTAGCCCTTTCCTTACACACACCATTATTCCTCCTCTCCCATCCATGTCTCTTCTGAAGATGGCGAACTTACCCTGCCTATATTCAATGTCCAGTACTTAGTCAGTCAAGTCTCCACAGCTACCACTACATCCGCCCCATATCCTTCAACCTTTCCCCAGAAGCCCTCCACCTTGTTGTACACACTCCTACAGTTCACCACCATTATCTTTATACTAGTACTCTGCTTTACCATCCTACGTTGCTTACCTTTCTCCACCCCTTCCGTTTCCTCCATCCTCTCCATTTCTCTCCCCTTCCGTTTCCTTGCTTCTGATTGCTATTTCAAAAACTGCTGCTTTGCCCTGACCCTCTCCATGTAGCCAGCTACTTCTCTACCTAGCAGATCACCTAGAATCCTCTTTCCCTGTTCTGTCAGGTGAACCTGGTCCCTCCCTACACTTTTACTGCCTACCCATTTCCTACTATCTATAAATGTAGCCCCCAAATCCCTACACACCCTCTCATATACCTCACTCGCAGCCACTGCCTTCCTATAGGATACTCCTTTCCTAACCACCACACCACTGACTACTGCCCTAGCTCCAGGGAACTTCTCCCACACTTTCCTCAACAATCCCCTGAGGTCCCGCTCTACCTCCTACCCCACCTCCCTATGAGCCAGGTCATTTCCCCCTACATGAATGAGAACAACATTTGCCAACCTGCTACCTCTCATACCACTAACCCTTTCCTCCAAATCACTGGTCTTTAGGTAATGTTCAGTTCAATCTATTTGCAATTAAACATGTTTTCATCATACAATATTAAAATAATAATACAAATAGCATGAAAATATGTTAAAATGCAAAACACACACATCATTTCTCAGTACAAATGGGCTACGCATGAAAATCATTTATGGGTAAACTCAAAGCTTTACTGATGTGTGACGCTTTGCATCATCACCAAAAAAAAATTGGTGGTACGCCTTGAATCACCGTTTTGGGGATTTAATCCTCTGTTGGTGCTGGGATTCTGGCTCAGTGCATAATGTTTGGCAACGCTTGTACAGTATTTTTGCCTGTGAGGAGGCTACACTTTAAAATCATTTGTGGGGAAATTCTAAGCTTCGCAAATGTGCGACACTTCGCATCACCACTGTCTCGGTACTCTACAAGCCGCTACCACCCCCCCCCCCCCCAACAAATATATACAAGACTATATACATCCACCTTATACTGAATTTTCCGTATATCATACCATACACCTCACCATTCCTTTGCCGCGCATCTTGCTCCTCAAACACGTAGAATTAATTTAGCTTTTCGTTGTCAGTTGTCGCACTCAAAACATCTTTACATAAATACGTTGTTAGTTCATTTGTCAGAACACTTCAACCAGCGATCTAACTTAAAATTAAAGTAAATTATACCTAAGGTATAGATATACACATCTCACTAGGCAGTTAAGACTAATACACAGTTTTTTTAATGAGAAAATAATGGGCGATACTTACATGTTTCGTTTTCGGAATTCACATAGATCTGTAGTAGAAGGCACGCAAATACACCCGTTGTAACGTTGATAACAATTAATTTCATTTTTCCGTTTAAACAAGAAAATTTTCACATTATTCTGTACCTACGCCTAGCTACAGAGTTTTTAATCAACAAAGGTCCGAACAAATATATATGAAACAATGACATTTTCTCACCAAACGACAACGATATCGGACCGCAACATCATACACCAATACTTCTAGTCGCATATATTATAAGTTGCTTTGTCACGAGTTTTCAGGAACAAAAATTTTGATACTTCGCAACACAACCACACACTCATTGTGTCAATACTGTCAATAAACACTGACTTTGTTTCCATCCGGTCCCTGGGATTTTGTTGTTCCATCCCAAGGCGGAACACAATAGTAGGTTAAAGCACGAGAACTAGAACGCCATCTCTTGGTATAAAAATCGAAAACGATGCGCGCTCTATCTGGTAACTGTGAGCTATAACCCTAGGCAGTACGAAAGAATTTATGTGAAAAAAAAAAAAATTAATATTATTATGATTACTAAATTATTTCAAAACTTAAGTGTTATGATCATTTATCAGTAAATATTTTCCACTTCTAAAACGTTTGACGTAGTGGGAATTACTTTTCGTCGTTTAATTTGGACTATAGTTAATTAACATTCCAGAGAAAAGAAAGTTCCGTCTTCATATCCAACATGAAGCACACATTTTGTTATGCCTTCCACAAAAATGCCCTGCAGAAGCATTTTTTATAAGAAAATGCGAAATTTTTCGCTGGAAAATGTCTTACCATCCAAAAGTAAGCTCAGCAGGGAACTACAGTCTTATTTGCATATGATACTAACAATTTAGTCTTTGGATACTCAGTAAATGATCTTAAACAAAAAAAGGACACAACATTTACAGAACTAAACGTATGGTTTACAGCAAAAAATTAAATCTCAACCTAGATAAAACATATCTTATGAATTTCCTCACAAAGAACAGAAAAAACATTAATCCATGTGTTAGCACTAACAGAGACATAATTAATGAAACTGCAATGATTAAATTTCTCTGCTTAAAAGTAGGCTATTAACTTAACTGGAAATCTCGCATTGCGTATATTTTAACTAAACTAAGTTCAGCAAAAAATGGTATATTTTCCATATCTTATCAAGATCTTCGAGATTTTAACATTTGAATGCGCGTACATGTTTTCATTATTTATATTCATTTCCAAAAACAGCCATATATTTTAAAAATGACTCCTATCATAAGAATGACATTAGAAAAAAAAAACACTTACATGTGGCTTTAGTTAACTTAAAACTTATTCAGAAAGGTCGTCCTACCTTGGTAGCCAACTTTCAATAAGTGTAGATGAATATCTAAACTACAAAAATTAAAAATTTTTAGCATAACACGTATTTGTATGCATTTCTTGTTCCAGTCTTTTCTCGGTTCGTTTTTCTTCTGTTTCAAGAAAACGACGACGCCCCACATCACATTGGAGGAGGATTGGTCAAATTATGAGGAACAGATGTGATGCGTGATGTGTAGTCTGTGGGTGTGGGTGTGTTTACTATTTAAAGTGTATAAACTTTGTATACTGTAATTTGACTTGTTCAATATCTTTGTTCAGCTATGTATTGAAAAAAAGATCTTGCAGATGCAATAAAACCAAACAATACAAAAACATGTTGGAAAATGGAATTTGGTATTACACAGAGGTACGGCTATCTGCTGGCTTGAGGTGACAGCACTGCCGGATTTTCTCGCAGAAAACTTCAAGCTGAAAGGAATGGGTAGCTAGTATAATATTCAGGAGCAAATTTTTCATGTTGCATTGGGTTGTGTGTTAAACCAGTATAATGGAAATAAATGTAAATTACAATTACATAACAATATTTTGAGTATTTCAAGTGCTCAGAATTTACATCAAAATACACCTTGTATGTTTGTTTGGTTTTATTGCATCCGTAACATCTTTTTTCGATACATAGCTATACAAAGATAGTGGACAAGTAAAGAGAGGGAATAAATCGCATTATAATGGGGAACTGAGCTAGCATCCCTGTCAGACAGTCATGTGAAATTATCTGTATCAGCACTAAATAATGTCTATGCACAACAAGGGGCACAGAAAATGTCGCCATGCAGTGCAATGTAAGCTAGCGCACTACAATATCTCATAGTGTCACCATATGTAAGGTTTATTTAACTCAGTGGTGGATTCCGCACCTTCAGCTCCTTACATCCATTCGTGCAGGCACCCTTGTGTGGCTCGGGCAGCAGCAGCCCCAATAATGGGTTAGCAGTGCCTAGGGCCCAATTCCTGAGACTGTCGGGATAATTTTTCTACAGAATGCTTAAAGTCAATTACTGTTCACTCGATAACGGGATTGTATACCACAGTTGATCTCTAAAGTCTTGAAACAGTTCACACCATCCTTCAGATACTTTGTCGATCCGTGCATACCATCTGTTGGAAAATGTAGGAACTATAGAGCCTAGTACTGGCTACATGCTGCTTACCAGAGGCCATGCACCTTGACTTCCCCACATAAGTTAGCATCATAAACACTGTCAGTGGTATAATGCATAACTTAATTAAATTTGCAATCAATAACTCCTATTGTATTGCACATTTAAAAACCATACGGTAATTATTTACCATGCAGAAAATGATTGTTACGAGTTGCCTGTATTATTTTCGTAATAGGGAAGGTGCAAAGTGGCGACCACATGTACGCTTGAATTAAAATCATCTCTTGACGTGTCCAACGTGTTCCCTAAAGACAGTTCATCCTGCAACACATGCAGCTTCACCCACTGCCCGCGCAAGGACAGTGCTTCACATAACAAGTGTTCCTCGTGTGTGTGTGTGTGTGTGTGTGTGATGTGGCGCACTGGTGTTTTGTTGTGCATATGTAAATTCCCCTTAGCATATATGGGCTGTGTATATGGCTTTTTTTATTTTATTCTTTTATTTTCATTATGTTTCACATGTGACACACCATCTCCATCTATCAATGTTTATGATCAGATTTTTTTACTTTTGAGCGTGTATTGTCATATTGTGTATGTTTTTATTTTATTAGTGTGTTATGCAAGTGCATTAGCTACGTGTCCTTGTGTATTATAAGGAATGGCTATAAATATTTTTGTCGATTTTAAAGGCCAGGAATTTACATAATATATATTTTCAATTTTCACATCAGAATTAAAATTCATATTTATGCATTGTGCCTTTGCTCTTACTATGGCGCAACCTGTAGAATATTATTTAGAGTTTTGTTTACCTATGTGTTTGTTTGTGCACACCTCCAAATGTGCCAATATTAATTTTATTTGTTATAGTCAGTATCACCCAGTGTTTCCAGCCTGTTAGTGTCCAGTACTTTTAGGTTAAGTTCAGTGCAGTGATATAAGCCACGAACCAGTTACTATAGTATACCGACAATGTGGCCAGATAACCTCACTATTGTGTTATGATGTATACCACGTACCCCCAGCCCTAAGACAGTTTGCCAACCATAGCCTGTTCTACCCGCAGCAGAGTTGTGCACTTTACTGGTGTCGGGTGTGCACCCGGTCACCGGATAGCCCAAGCGCAGAGAAGATGCAAGGGCATGCCAGTGCAAGTGCAGCTGGTGTTTGCCATGGCAACGCAAGATGCAGCAGAGAAATAATTAGGCCGGTACATTGAACTGGGATGCTGTAAGGCCTAATTAAATATGTTGCTGAGTTTTGCTAATCAAAGTATTTATGATTGTTTTGTGTTTATTGTTCTATCATCTCCCTGCAGGTAATATTAATTTATCATTTCATTTGTCCACCAAGTGCTTTGTCCACATCATTTCGCCAGGGTTTTGTGTTGCAAGTGTCTAGATATAATTTTTAAAGCTGCCTATTTATTGTTAATGAATCATTAGTTTTAGTTTTGCAAGTCATGCCATAAAGTAGTCCCATTTTGGCAGGAGGGCAAGCCGCGGCGAGCCCCCGGGTCGGGCAGGAGAGTTAGTCAGCACAAAGTATCCACTGGAGGTGGTGGGCGTGTGTTAGACTTCGGCATTTTCCCCCTGCACATCGGGCGACCATCATCATTTATCAACTGGTCATGTAATTGCAATAGACATAATTCGTCTGGAACATTTTTTTTTGCATCTAGTCACCCGTTAGCCACCTCCACTCTCTGGTGGATTACCATTGCCCCAGGGAGCTTAAAGTTCACATAGCTTTTAATTGTCGAAATATGTTTTTCTGTTTCATTGCACTGCCTGTCACAATAGCCGAGAGTGTTTAGTGTCAAGTTCTCTCAGAGAAGGGAATGTAATAGTAAACATAATAAATTATGTGTTTGCAAGTCAGTTTGTTTATTAGACCACAACATGCATTTCAGGGGACGGGCCCTAATAATACACGCTCAATGATTATGTATGTTCTATTTTCATTGTAATCAGTCTTGTTCCTATATGTATGGGAATGTGGAAGGTCCTGACAGCCCACATACATAAGTATTAAGATTCAGGCAATTCTCAATCACCAATGGTGTATAGTTGGCCAACCGGCTATCACTTAACAAGCACCACTCATCTGGAGTAATTCTCAATGGGGCAGAGGTTAGCAGTCATCAGTCATTGTCATCGGCAAGAGATTTGGTCTGGGTGGACGGCCCGCAGAACCCGAAATCGAGGAATTCGAACATCACTTTGATGTTGCCTTACTGACGTCTGGAACCACCGGGTATAATCACCATCCAGACCTCACTTTCACCGCCCCTGAAACATATTTTCATCTATTCCACCGTCCCACAGGCATCAGTTAATTTAATAAATAAAGAGAATTGAGAGCTTTCATGTATAGCATCATGGTCAACTCACGTGGTAAATGTCATGGGCATATTAATTTCATTTTAGCATACACCACAGGCTACTTAAACATCTAAAGCAAAATTATGTCTTGAATGTTAAGAGCTACATCTACTGGTTAAGTATAAGTTCAGCTTTATATTTTATATTTTTAGAATTGTGTTGAATGTAATAAATATTGATATGTTTTTGATCTTCATATTCCATTGGTATTGCATGTAACCATATTGTTTTATTTGCCATCATCATTATTCTAATTATAGTGTTTATTCATGTTTGTGCAGCAGAACTCAGCTAACCAAGGTGCTCTGTGCAAACGTACATTCAGTAGCATCTTGAGATCTTCGTAGGCTGGATGTCCGTGCTCCGGCCAGCACTCGTTTTCACCAAACATGTAATCGCAATAGACTTTAATGTAGTTTTTCTGGAACTTAGTGTATTTGTTTTCATACTGGAGGGAGCACCGTCCCACAGTCTAGCTGTTTGTACACAGCTAGACCATAATTTTCACTGACAAACTCATGTAGGCCATAGCATCATTTTTATTCGGTGTAAGCATTCTCGTCCTTAAATGGAGACATGTAATTTAAGTGCCTCTTTGTAAGGTGCAACAGGAATAAATTGTGTTGTGGAACCAATGTGATGCACACAATTATTTCTTGGCCTTTTCCAGCCACATAACCATTTTTTGGACAACTTGACTTATTTCATTTAAGGGCGAGAAGATGGCCCGAATAGCCTTTAATGGGAGTGAGATAAGCATGACGTGTTCCTGTCTTTCATGTATCTCTTGTGCCTGTTTGTTCCATCGCAGACGCATTAACCACACAGTAACACTCGACCGATCGGCATTGGGTCGCGGTCTCGATCAGTGCAGATCGAAAAGAACAGCATTTACACTTTTCTTGCCATCCTGTTTCTCATGGCCACAGGTCATAATATTTAACATTCATCACAAGAGATAACTTGCATGATGAATGGATATGTGGTCTAAACAAGTGTGTCCCGTGATTTCATGACCGTTAAATGCAACAGCCATTGGAGGAATCTCTGGGATAAGCGGCGCCGCTTATTCCCATGGCTTTCCGATGTGCGTGATATCGATGGGCCCCATGGCCGAATCCGGAGTGCGATGTGGCTCCAAGTAGCTCCCTAGCCACATTAATTAATATGAGCATTTTTAGGCAATTTTAGCAGTAATTACACCATAATTAACTAGGTAAACCACCCGTTCCAGCATAGAGAGCAGATAAATATCATATAAGACAGAGTGTAGCTCCGCCCCTGTTATGAAATCCATGTGTCGTCACAACCATACTAATTCCTGTAACTATAATCATTACGACACACACCGATTTTAATGTGTTAATTGTAAGAGTGTAAATGTAATCATCAATCTAGAAACAGCCCCCTGGGGCATCATTTCTTTTAATATCACACTTCAAGTGCAATGACATACTAGTGACTTCACATTCTTAGCCATATCTGGGGCTCCGGCGTTCACGAATATGTCACCAACAGGTTTTAGTTCAGTAATCATAATTATGTACAATGCCAGTTTCATTTATCATGTTAGTTTTTAAGTTCAATTTGTTCATGTTTTAATTTTTGACGATGGATTCGTCGGGAACAGCGGCGAAGCCGATGCCATGTTGTCAGTAAGACTTCAGCACTCCAGACAACCGGCACTGCAGATGGTAAGCTCCACGTATCCCCCTCGGCAATTCAATCCAGTCTTCATTTTCTTTCATCGCAATAGTTGGCATAACTCAAGAACATTGAAGTACTTTTAGTTAGCCGAGGGGAGGTCTCACTGCAACCCGAAGTAGCATAACTCGACTTCACTTCATGGGATGCGTTTTTTTACGTAACTTTAACTTAAGGCATATGCCTTACTTTCCACAGTAGTGACCACCGGCAGGTCAAGAGTCCCGGGTCCGCTTAACCAAGGGTGCGCATTTTCATGTGCAGAATATTTTATTGTACATTTAAGGTAATAAAACTGACATAGCGTAAATATATGTCTTTTATTGTATTAACTTTCCAGAGTTCATCGGCCCCTGTGCCGTCATAGCAGCATCAACTTTAAAGTGTTTTTCATTGCATGTTTTGGAATTATGGGGCCTGTCTCCCTCAAGCAGAGCAAATTCAGGGATAATATAGGTGTGCGAAGTGGCCGACAGCTTTGCCCCAAAGGAAATATTTTACATTCAACAAAATTTAACTGACAATTAAATTAGCTCTCCTTCATATTGACCGCGTATCCAGAGTCACCATAGGTCGTCGGCCATATTATCCCATTCAACATCGTTCTCTCTATCGAATGTAGCGCCGGGCACATCACCAGTTTCTGTTCTCCACCTGCTCCCAGGTGGAACACGAACACACCCCAGCACCTCTGGAGGCGCAACAACATCAAGCATATGGAATGGGCTATACATCTTCCACTAGCATAGGCATTGGAAATTTTAGATCATCATCAACTGTATGTTCAAGAGACAGAGGAACATATGGGGGACAGCCACAAAAATACGTTGACCACATGGCCCCTCATCAACACATGCTCTACGCTGGCGCCCAAAGCCTGGTAACCTAAACATCTGGCGAACCTGTCCATGCAACCTTCATACTACAATGGTCCTGCCAAACCTGAGCCCATTACCCTTTACTATATGGAAAGTGAACCAGTGCATACTAAATCCTATAATAAAGGAGCACAGGATTTAGTAGCAAACTTTATTATTGCTGCATTAAATATATTTTGCAAAATACATGTTTTTATGCCGTTAGCGGGACAATAGAACTTTAACTCTACAACATTAAATTTCATATGGCGAAATTTACATAATAATCCACATAAATTTGTGTTCATAATTGGTTTTTGAGTGTTTGTCTGTTTATTTCTTTTCCAGGAACAGCATAAATAACTTCATGAAAAATACTAAAAGTAATATAAAAATTATCACAATTTTTATCACTTTTGTTGACATGTAATTAAATTGCAATGCACACAGTTCAATTTCTATGTATCACAAAGTACTTATTTGTCTCATTTTATTCTCATAATTTTTCAAGCAAAGAATTTTGTTTTGGTGGGCGGCCGCAACTCCCATAACCCTCCATTTCCCACTCCATGAGCAAGCCCTTGATGCTGCGTTGTTGGATGGCTTAGGGTTAAAGTGTATTTTGAGGGGTGGTGAATTTATGGTTAACGAATTTTGATGAGGATTGAATTATCAGACTAGGCACCAGGCAGAGCTGTTTGGCGATATCAATATTGCTGGCACCGTAGAATCTTGATGTTCTCGAGGTGCTGCAGGCCATATGCTCAGACGTAAGTTTTTGTTTGTGGACTCCTGCCTCTCGCCTTAAGTACTTTCTTTGTTTCTAAATGGTGGACCTATTTAGAGCTGACACATGCACCTGATGCTGAATTATTAAAACGGTTACACTTATTTCTGGACTGAGGTTAAAAAGGATGTGTAAGCAGGTTAGAAGGGACTTGTTCCCCAAAATGCCCGAAGGCAGTAATCAGAGGAAATACATGTGGTTTTGAATGCTTCCATGTATTTAACTTTGTACATACACTAAATTGCACCCACTGGTACACATTGAAATAGGTCGAGGTTAAGACCTGCCAGGTCGGTTACACAGTATAAAAACGAGGCGAATCCTACATTCGTAATTAAATGAGCAACCTAAGCTTCCCCAGGCATTTTAAGCATTGGGAAGAAGAGCCGGTGTCTCTGGTGACGAAATAAACAAAAAGGTTCTAGTAAACTAAACAACTGTTTATATGTTAATGGTTGATTGATAAGACGTTGTGTGCCACTGGAGCACACAGCGATGTGGATCGTGCCCTGTGGCATCTCCGAAGTTAGTACTTTCTGTGGTGTATTGCATGCCACTGGCTTGGTTGTCTACAATGCGCTGGGGACTACATATACTTAAACTTTCTTAATAACATCTAAAACATTAAATTCTTGCAAAAACATTGGCACTTCAAACAAAACAAAACCCAACACTTGCAATCAATCATAGGGCATTGTTTAATGTTCCCATAATTATGGGTCCTTTAGATTTGTTGTTAAGCCCTTTTGAGGTGCCCTACATTACACTCACTTGCCCTGAACATATGATGCACTGCACAGTTTGCATGTATTGCACTAACTTCACTGCACAACACTACTCTACTTTGGGTAGAGTCTGGATGCCTGCTGCGGTGCTGTTGGGTGCACTGCAGGGAGAACGGTCAGGAGAGCCCAGATGCTTGCATGTATCAAATACCCCTCTCCTGGAAGACTGTTTGCTGGCTACACACAATTAGGGGCAACAGTTGCACACCCTTGCCCCATGATGCCTCGGCCTAGGGCATAGAAGCCTCTTGGTTGACCTGCACACCCTTTGAACAGATTCCGCTGCTGACGGTGCAGACAGCCTGCCTGGGTGTGGGTTGCTGTGGCATTCCTTCATGTCAGGCACACCTAAAATTTCTGTGGCCGTTGGCATGACCAGTGTAGGCGGAGCAAGTTGTCCGACCTACTGCACTCTCTGCTGCACCACTGGCCTCACTGTTACGAGGAGCTACCCAGACTAATAGTGACCAAGGGAGGTTGACCACCTGGAAGTGTCCCTTCGGCTGGCGGCAGTGCTTGTGCTGTGCTCCTGCTTCGGGGACCACCCCCTCGCCAGCAGTAGACATCTTTGGCAATCGCCCTGGTGCCATCGGCAAAATGGCAGGGGATCCTGGGGAGTGACTTTATGATGGCGACATGTGGGGTGAACACCAGGATTGATTGTGGTGCCAGGTGCTGTGGCAGCCACAGGCCATACTGTCACCATAAGTGAGGCACCAGTGGTGGTGCTGGTGGTCGCGCAGCATCGCTGGAAGATGCTGCACTGTCCGCAGCACCTGGACTTGTGCTTCAACGGGCCCTGCTGGGCACTGGTGTGCCAGGCGACATCATGCTTGCTGTCCCAGCTGGTGACCCTCCTGAGAGAGGTGATGATACACATTCTTCCTCTGTACTTACTTGCTGGAGCTTGACATCCAGGTCACCGATGTGACTCACTGGGGCACCTGGTGCTGTTTCATTAGAAACATGACCAGGTGACAACCTGATATCCCCTGGTGGACCCTGATGTACTCCAATGATTCACTTGACATTTGATAAGGTGATTACGAATACTGTGCTGTTGTTTGGGTGACATGGTGACAGCTGCATCCGCCTGACTGATAATGGCATGCAATTCACTGGTCACAAAGGGTTTAACTATTGCATGAAATGGAAAGCGGAATACCACACTACAGTCGAGTAACATCCTAGGGTCAAACCTATCGAGCGAAGAAAGCAGGACTAAAAATTCAGCTAAGATTACATGTAGGAAAATACCACACCACTTGGTCACATCATTTGCCAGCCACTCTGTTCTGTTTAGAACATGTTTTAATGCAGCCACGAGAAAACCCTAGCCAAGAATTTACAGATATGTATACTCGCACACCCAGGAGAACTGGCCTGTCCCATGAACATAACTAAAAATATGGACATACAAGAAAGACACAGGGAAATGATGCTACAGGATCAGGAACAACAAAAACGGTACATCAAATCCTAGCTACCCACAATGCAATGGCCCCAGAGAGCTCTTCAAGTGGGAGAACTCGTATAAGTTCATGAACACCCACAATCAGCAGGCAACAAAACTTTTGTGCCAGTTTAGCGGCAAATTGGAGCAGACCCTATCCCGTTGCTAGCCAAGTGGAAAACACAACTTACACTGTGAAAGTAAGTGCAAGGAAGGAGACTAAACTGCACCATGAAGATATCAGAGCAACAGGCGAGGGTGTGTACGATGTACCACCCCGCCCCCTCCCCTTGTCAAGCTCAACCAGTTGACTTAGATGCTCCAGCATTGGAGGGCACTCTCTCGATGCGCAGCGTCCCAACGCTCAATAGGGATCGAGCTGACTCCAGTGAAGTGGCGGAGAATTCTAATGCAGACACAACACAACAAATGCCGCCTAGAACAGCTGCGGGTATACCATATTAACAACCGATGCCCAGCAACTCGGCCCCAGTAGGGATCTGTTGGAAGGAGACACCGCCTCACTTCTTTGTAGGCAACAAACAAAGTGCAGCACCATCCCAGATTTTGCCTCTCTCTCTCTCTCTGCCAACACCCGGAGTTTTAATGCCCAATAGAAGACTAGAAGAAAAGTTGGAAGAAGTGTGGGATACTCTGCCATCGGCTCCACCGCTGCCTATGAGCACAGTTCAACCCGCCAGCACCAGGATGCCTAGATCCCCAACAGAAAACTCAACCCTGAGAGTGTCAGCTGCACTGATGATCAGTGCCCAGATGCACAACATAACTCGGTGACAGCAACAAAAGCGGTGGAAAGGTTTCATCCATGGTGCATCTGCCACCAGTCAGTGCAGCATTCCAACAGACAACACAGCAAACCAAACGACATTCTTCTGGCTGCACCCTTTCCTTGTGTCCCGGCGCTCGATAAAGAATTGGTGCCAGCCATCGAAGAGGTGTGGTACGATGCACCAGATAGCATGGCCCACTTACCGCTTATTACCACCAGCACAGCTGCATCACAGCAGCCCCCTTCTGCACCGACGCCCAGCATCTTCGCACCCAGTACAGGACCAGTGGCAGATGGCAAGAAATTCGTGATTGGCCCAATGCAAATTGAAACAACAAATCACCATGAGAGAGCAACAGTTACAGTAGTGACACTTCTGGCATCCACCTCGCCGACCACAGCTCTGTCGGCACATACCTCACAGATAACGGTGCAAGCCTATGAGATGCCACAACCTTGGCATTCAGACATCAGAAACTACCAATACCAGTTGTGGCCGTGCACCCAGAATGGTCCACATTGCTGCGGGATGTCATGAACCTGTGCTTATCGAATTAGCTCCCAAATGGGAGGGTGTTAGACGCCATCTGCGGCTAGCACTTTATCCCTTGTCGACCCGTGCGCACTATCTAGCGGTTCGGGGAAGAACTCCCTGCAGTAGATGGCTGGCCATGCAACACACTGCCAGAGGCAATCACCAGCCCTATTGTTAAGTGCATCATTGTAACACCCATTGATGTCACAAGGTGTAAGTTTTTATACCATATGAAAATTGCAGTGCTACACATAGTAAAATTATCCCAATGATAATGTGGTGCCCAATAATAAATGTGACAAGGCAGGTCGCTTTTGCTCAAATTGGAGGTGAAGCATCTAAGCACTCATTATGTAAATGCAAATGTGAGACTTTGCGTTGCATGCCCCCTTATAATTTTTTAATTCCTGTATCATCACAGTATTTAATAATCATAAATTTTAATGAACATATGTGCTTGAGTATATTTATTCTCACTTGTCGAGAAGGTTAACTACTGATAGACGTTATATCCGTCAAATAACTACCATGTGTTTACGAACATGTAAGTTCTTGAGTGCTGAATGTGTATTTGTCCTGAAATGTTTGGTAAGGCGTGTTTTGAAGCCAGTATATCCCAGCTCGATTACTAAATATTGCGGTTTATGAAAGCACTGGTGCACTGCACTAATGCAATCTGCCCACACACATGGAAAAATGGTAGACTGTTCACTGATGCTCTCATGTGGTGACTGTTGGTGCTGGCGACATGGGAAATGGCCTAGGGATAGACGCATGGCACACGTCAAGTTCAGGAAGGGTGTGGAAGAGGAGTATGGTCATGTAGGGGAGAGGTGAGTGAGCTCGCCACCAGGTGGTAGCCTAATTGCAGGTGTGTCCTTCACTAGTATGAAAGTGCTAAGATGTATATTTAGTATATTTAACATTATATTTCTTATTTATTTTGTTGGTATTGTAGTTCTTAAAGCCCAAAGTATGTTATTTATTTTTAGACATATAATTGATGTGTATTATGAAGCTTGGAAATGGTCATATTTCTTCAATTACTTGTATAGTAATTCTAAATTAAATATTAATTTTGTGCACAATGGTATTTTGTGCATTATTGTGACCACAAGATATGGCCTTCTAGAGTTTTAAAAATACATACTCTCTAAAAAAAAAAAAAAAAAAAAAATCTTAATCAGATGCCAGAGGACACAGGGTCATTTAAATCGGGGTTTTCCGACAACACCCCAAAAAAAGTATTATACTCTTTCCGACTTACATTGTGTGTTATAAAACCTTATATGCCTATATTTGTTTGTCAAGAGCCTAGTGTTAACACGTACGGTTCCCTCTTGTTGTTTAGCTGGTGCTCTCTGGACATTTACAAATAACGTTGAGACCCTGTGACCACCCCATTAGAAATCAATCGGCCAGTCCGCACTTGGGCTTCAACATGCTGATCTCCGCTAGGCATCAGTAAATAAACCTCTGAAATTTACCAAAAATGTTATGTTAAAGAAGATTATAATTATATCACATGGTAATATCTAGGATGACCTTATTTCTGCTAATATTTGTTGCTTTTGAACACAGCGAAAGCAATAAATACTCACTCCTAAGTTATACTTTAATGTATTCTTTATTTTCTTGATCTTCCTTTTATTTACATAGAACATACTAGACTTAAACAGCAATATTGACAACCTTTAATCTGCAATAACAATGCACAATACCTTTCCATCATCTCCTTCGTTTACCTATCAACAGGAACAGGAAGGGATCATAGATATGTATAACAAACGTTACACTTTCGGCGACCTTCTTAACACCCTCCCTCGCCAAAAGTCTCTAGTCCCATTTCTTTACAATTCTTCAGAAATACATGTATGGATAAACCTTTCATCAAAATGTCAGCGTGTTCTCTTACACTTTCAACAAATTGCACAACAATCTCACCTTCCTTAACTTTATCACATACAAAACGATACTTGAAGTCAATGTGTTTTACCCTTCGAATGTTTTCTGGATTCTTAATTACGGCAATACGACCTTGATTATCTTCATACATTGTATTCTTTTCTAATTTGACATTTAAGTCTGACAATAACTTTTTCAACCATAAACACTCACAAGCTGAAGTACTTAAAGCTACGAGTTCTGCCTCTGTTGTTGACAAGGCTACACAATTCTGTTTCCTTGTCACACAGGATACCACATTTCCATTTAACTGACACAAAAAACCTGAAACTGATTTTCGATCATTCACATCTCCTCCCCAAGCTGCTTCAACAAAACAAGAAGGTTCAGGGAACGGTTTCCTCTGTACACCAATCCAACTTCTACGGTAGCTTTTTCAAATATCTCAAAACCCTTTTTAATTGATACCATGCCTCATCAGTTGCTTTGTCCAGTATTCTACTGAAGTAACTTACAGCAAAACTTATGTCTGGTCTGGTACCCAACATCAGATACATCAGATAGCCTACCAGTTCTCTAAAAGGTTTTGTTATTACATAATTTTCATGTGTACAAGGTTTTATGTTTACCTTTGGCTCAATTGGTGTTGGTGATATACAAGTCTCACAACCAAATTTTTCAAAATTCCTTTAGTTTACTTGGTTTGGTTATTTTTCGAAACTTTGTTCTCCCTGTCATGACTTATCTCCAACCCAAGGAAATGTTTCAGTTTTCCTTTTTCTTTAACCTCAAAATTTGAAGTTAGCTGAGACTTAACATAATTTATGAGATTAATGCTTGAACTGGTTAGAATAATGTCATCGACATAAAGCAGTATATACAAAATTTCATCTCCACTCATCAATGTATACAGACAACAATTTTTTTCAGACCTTATAAGGCCTAATTCTAACATGACTTTTTTAAACTTGTCATTCCAGCACTTAGGTGCCTGCTTAAGACCATACAATGACTTATTTAATTTGAGAACAGAGTTAGGCTTACAACTAACACCAACTGATGAATAAATATATACATCCTCATGCAATTCACTATTCAAAAATGCAGTTTTTACATCCAACTGCTCAAAATAATAAGATTTCTGATTTCCAATTGACAACAATGTTCTTATGGTGGTCATGCTAGCTACTGGTGCATATATATCATAACAACTTACATTTCCTTTTTGCGCAAAACCTCTTGAAACTAGTCTAGCCTTTTATCTGTCACTTATATCCTCCTCTAAGGATTTCAGTGCATATACCCACTTTGTATAAATTACTTTTATATGCTTTGGGTTTTCTACTTCCTCCCAAGTGCGATTTTTTTAATAGACTCGATTTCCCTATCCATTGCTTGTAACCACATTTCCTTGACGACCCTTTTTTCTACTTCATTATGGTTCTTTGTAACATTCTCTACAAAACTCATCACATTATATTCCATGTACATTTCATAGTCATCAAATCTTTTGGCAACCTTACACTATGTTTGTGATCACTTAATACACTTTCTTTTCCTTCTTCACTTACATCACTTACATCTGCTGTACTGACACTAACATTTTCAGGTTCACTACAGTCCCCAGTATCCGGTTTACATTCTACAAGTTTGCTTTCATTTCTTTCTTTAAATATAAAATGACCTTCATCAAACTTAACATCATGTGACACTATGATTTTTGCCTTTTCAAGATTCAATAGTCTATAACCATTTTGAGAATATCCCACTAACATACATTTTTCTGCCTTATTGTCTAACTTTGTGCGCAACTCCTTTGGTACATTACTGTATGCTGCACATCCAAAAACCCTCAATTTTTTTTTTACGTTTGGCTTACACCCAAACCAGATTTCAGCCAGTGTGACTTCTTCCACGCTTGCAGTTTAACTACGATTTACAATATAAGCTGCTGTTGTGACCACTTCTCCCCAAAGTTGTTCAGGTACCTCAGATTCACTGATCATACTATGTACCCGTTCGACTAAACTCCTATTCATCCTTTCTGCCTTGCCATTTTGTTCAGGAGTGTATGGCACTGTGTAATCATGACTTATGCCTTTATTTCTACAAAAATCAATCAATTCTTGTACAACATACTTTCCTCCATTGTCACATCTTAACTTTGATACAAACTGCCCAAACATATTGCCTGTCATACTATAATAATCTTGAAACATTCTGTAACTTCAGCTTTTGACTGGATCAGATACACCATTGTAAAATTTGAAAAATCATCAATGAATGGAACAAAATATTTATGACTCCCATTTGTAGTAGGTGAAATTGGACTACACACATCTGAATGAACTATGTGTAACACACTGTTACTTTTTTTTCTGTTACCAAATGGTAACCTTGTGAGCTTTCTATTTACACACACATCAGAGAATTCAACTTTGTTCATATTTAACTCGTTTATCCCTTCCACCATGTTTTGACTGACCAATTTTTTCATTTCAGAATATCTTAGGTTACCTAATCTTCTATATCATAGCCTATTTTATTCACACACTACTTCAGTTACACAACTTTCAGCTGAATTTACATGCATTTTTAACTCATAAATTTTTCTAATACCCTCTCCAATTTTGTGTCCCTGAAGGTACAACTGTACCTAACCATTCTGAAAAACAACCTTAATGTTAGCATTTTCTAAACATTTCACCGATAACAAGTTTTTCTCTTAGGTTTGGTACATACAATACATTTTTTACAGCACATTCAGTTATTTCACCCTCTACCTCCAAAAACCCATGATTATTTCCTACACCTTTGACTCAATCAAACTATTGTGTTTAGCCACTGCTATCTTTACAGACTCTTTCAATTTTACAAACTTAGAAAATACACTTCTGTCATTCAACCCTACCATATGATTTGTACACCTTGGATCTACATAGAAACTCACAACAGCATTTTTTCTAATATTATCATTATCTGCTTCTATTTCACCTATGAAACAAATTTTGCTACAATTAGGGTGACTAGTTTGACATTTCCCTTGAGTATCCATGTCAACACAATTGCTTTTTGGCTCACAAATTGTTGAGTAATGTTGAGATTGATTTTCCTGTTAACCAACTGCTTGGAAAAGTCCACTCTGGTGAACATTTCAGTAGTACCTTCCAGCTCGATGATGTCCATGAAATCCCTCTTGGTAACCCTGCTGAGTTGCACCTCTTAAGCTGTTCCTGGGTAGCTGCTTACAGTTTCAACGAATATGTCCCTTCTTGCCGTACTCATAACATATACTTTGAGTTGCTGATTAGAATGCTGATGTCACCACTGTATTTTGTACTTTAGTCTTAGTAGATTTGCACTTATGTTTTTTCTTTCTACTCGCAGCTTACTCTTCACAAGTTCAAGCGTTAATGTTTCTGGTGGCATATTTTCAATGACTGAAACCACTACATCATACCATTGTGGTTTATAACATATGCACAAACACCATCGAAAGGCATAATCAAGAACTAAAAACTGACATGAGCCGAGTTCCCAGCCCTTGACCATTTGCCCACCGTCAAAGACATTCACAATGAGGAGGCACACTTTACAATGTGCAATAGCGTGTCGGGGAGCTACACGACACGAGAGCAAGACAGTGCAGTGTACAGTGCAGGTGTGTGTTGCAGGTACACAGCAACAAATGGGAGGACAGTGGTCATGAGGAAGTAGTACTGCAGGTATTATTATTTCCAAGGTATTACATAAAAAGGGATAGAATAGTGACAAACTCTCATGTGTGTAGGGAGGGACGCCCTTAATAAACTTTCTAAAGCCCTATAGTCATTTTTAGGTGTTTTTTAGTGTACCCATTCACATGTTCTCACCTACACTTCATCTCACTTTTTTTTGCAAAGTTTATGTATGTTAATTATGTGTTGAATTTTTTAAGCAGGTTCTGGCAAGTTTATGTTGTGTTTTGCATGGTTTTTAATGTGCATGGTGCGAGGAAGTGGTCCCACATGGCATGCTTTGGCAGCAACCCTGGAGAGTGCGCCATGTTGGAATGTTAGAAGACGCCTAGAGCTTAGAGAGGTCGGTCGCGTACCACTCGGTTTCACACTCGGGAAGCATGTGCCGGAAGTACCAGTCATTTATCACTGCAATAGCTTAATTATCTTCAGAACCTTTTTTCGTGAACTGCCTGGGAAACCACCTCTCACTTCCCCAGTGCTTGTATTGCCTGGGGAAGCTTAATTCAACACTGCAAGTCACGCACAGGCTTAGCGCCAATTTTGTACAGTTTTACCGCTGCTGACCAGTTGTTGGCCAGCTCATATTTTGTAAAGTGTTGCCTTCATGGCATGTTTAGCAAATGCCTAATAAATATCACTACGTAAATCGGGTGTTTTATTCAGGTAAGCTACAAGGTGTTTCAGGGTATTGGCCTTTACAATTTCATGCCAAATTGCACATGTGTGGAACTGTCGTATTTTTTTGCAAGTATTTCAGTGTGTAACATGGTATCAGTGTGTGGATGCCCTTAATAATCCACCATGTAATACGCGTATAGTTTATAAAGATCATCTGTGGAGTGCAGCAGCTTGGAAGGATAGCTGCCTTTTGCCGTCGACGACACGATCCAGTGAGAATAGTTTTCTCTACCACTTCACGGCACTAAGTCTGGTAGTGCCAGGTACCCCGGGTAAAATACCTCATTGATCTCACCTCACCCAGACACATCCACTCCTCAAACCTTAAATTTTCCAAATTTTTATTCTGCCTCCTGGACCACCATCTGTGAATCACATCTCAGGCATTTGGACTCAGTCAAAACACAATTATGTTTGCATGTGGGTAATAGCCACACATCCTGGATGGAACAGCTGCCCACCACATTATTCGCAGAGTGCACATGGACCAACCAAGCCAGAGTTAATACTCCAGCTCAGCTATTTCAAGTTCATGACCTCCTGGCGAGTTTAACAACTGGGTGAGGGAGCGCACCAGCAATCCAGGGAAGGGACCAAGCAGGGAGGAGAGAAGGGAGCAGGTGATGCCAGAAGCCAGACAGGGCCAATGCAGTTACTCATCCCAGTGGCTACACGAAACCACCCCCCCCCCCTTTCCCAGTAAAAGCTCCAGGGAGTCCAGAGTGGTAATGTGTGGTCACACCCACACTCAGCGTGGCAAAAAGGCTTCTGCACAGGTTTCGCAGAAAAAAGAGTGGTCCACTCACCATGATGCAGATCGTGATGGGGCATGT
The DNA here is from genome assembly GCA_029891345.1 of Dryococelus australis. Taxonomy (NCBI): domain Eukaryota; kingdom Metazoa; phylum Arthropoda; class Insecta; order Phasmatodea; family Phasmatidae; genus Dryococelus; species Dryococelus australis. Next base: position 292,104,153 of record CM057009.1, on the reverse strand, counting down.
TAAAATGTCCGCCTAAGCCCACGTTAAGCAGACAATTTCCATCGCGATACTTTACAGCTAGCAAGCGCCAGCGTCGACCCACCCTCACCAGGGGGTGATAGAGGCACGATACCTTCACCACCGCCTGCTGACCCCAATACAGTGGCATCCATCAAACATAATGACAGAGATGCACCGGGACACCAAAGGCCAATGTGTCCCCAAGGGCACCAGTGAGTGATGACGCATCCGCCATCCCTTGTCAGCCACAATTCATTTAGCTGCCGGCAATTTATGAAGACAGGAGCGACGAGCCAGTGAGGCCACCTGAGGACAGCCAGGAACTCTAGTTGCAGGCCCCACCTGATGGTGTCGCAATGCTGTTAAGATTCCAGGCTCTTTCAGAATCATTATCATCATCATTGGGACCATGAACAATTACACCACGAGGCACATCATCACAGCATGTCGGGATGCCCACCATCAGAACCTATGCTGCCCACATCACGCCGAAAGCAGCAGCAGTGACGAATTGGGAACAGAGGAGCCCTCCTCCCCGCTGCTCCAAGCAGGTTTGTCTCATCTGTTGTGCTACATTCATGGCCTGTGGTCACACTCTTGTGCCCACTGCAGTCGTCATGGCCCCGCCATCAGCGCAGGAACAGCAGCCACGCCCATCGTACGCCCAGCTCGGTAGTTACAACATGCAGCCTAGGAATAAGATTCGACCGCCTGTGACCTGTTGCACCGAGTAGCTGGAGAGTCTCTACCAACGAGCGAACGGCCTCCAGAGGTGGAGGGCGTTTGACGTGTGCCACGCATCTATCCCTAGGCCATTTCCCACATCACCAGTACAACACCTACCATGTAAAGGCAGCAGTGAACAGTCAGCTAGTGTTCCTCACGAATGTGTGCAGAGTGCATTAGTGCAATGCACCAAGGCTTATTAATTAATTAATTAATTAATTTATTTATGGATGTTTAAAGGACATCTTTTAATATGTAATTATTTTATTTTATTGTGTTATTCAGGGCATGTGTTATTTTGATTATATAATTATTTTATTGTGTTTAATGAAGAGTTTTTAATTGTCTAGTAATGTGTTTTTGTCCAGTGTTATTGAGTCAGTGCTTACATAATTTATTAAAAGAGTGTTGTGTGTGTATTTGCCATTAATATTTTGATTCATTTTGTTCGCCATGCAGTGCAGTAATTTACATTTCTGCTCTGTGTTTCTCATATTATTTCTGTGCAGCACCAAAGGGATAATCAAGTGCACCTGTAATATAATTGCATTTTGTTCATATTTGTTTAGAATAGTCAGTATTGGTCAGTACCAGGTCTAGTATTTCTGGCCAGTATCATACACACGTGCAGACGTAGCTATTGGATGTCACACTAAATACAACTACATGGTGAGATAGCCATGCTTTCTTCATATTATATATGAGTGTACATGTTTAGGGTTAATGTGATTATTAATTAAATGTTAGTAACTTGTGATGAAAGTGGCATAATAGGCATGATGATCCATGAACTGGGAGAGACAGACATTCATATCATAAATGATGGTTATTTATAGGTTAGGCCCTAAGTCAACCAACAAAGTTACAAGTGATACTGTTTGTATTTATTATGTTATTGGTGTATTTGTAATAAAACCTCAAGTCTGTGTATGTTTTTTCCATTCCAACAGCAGTGTCATAGCCATTTCGTTTACATTTTAAATCATCAGTTATGCATTAAATCATAATCACGTGATGTATGCAGGAAGGCTCAGTTACTCAGTGAGCTCCATGCCAACCACCCAGTAGTAGCGTCCTTGCTATCGCGTGAGTGGTTATGCCTGCATGTCCTTCCCGGACCTTTAGCAACTTTGCACCAGTCATTTAGGAATCATTGTCGATTTATTTGTTTTCCAGAATCTTTATCAGTCTTTTAGTCTGGGGAGAGAGCCACTCCACATCTTGGTAATTTATATATGACTCTACGCTTTACGGGAGTATTGTATATAAGTGCCTCAATCGAAGGAAATAGGTGAATAAATTTGATGATGTATAAATTGCACACTCTTATTTACATTGGCCGCATAATGGCAGCATAACCTGTTTTCGCGATTATTTAGTACATTTTCAGACATGGGAAACAGCCTGAGAAGGGGAGGGCTTTTGACGTGTACTACGTGTCCGGGCCCTCAGGCTGTTGCACACATCACCTACACCAGCACAAACGACCCTTTCACCACCAAATGTGACCAGCTAGGACCACAGCCAGCATTCCCCGTGTGTGTGAATTGCGTCAGTGGAATGCACCAGTGCATGACTTGTGTTTTGTGTAAATTATTTTCAAGGGCCTTTTTAGAATATTAGTGGTTTGTTTGCATGACCCATCAAGTGTGATTGTTTTGATCAAGTGCTATTGATTTTATTTTAGTCAGTGCCACGTGTTTTTGTATTATATGATACTAAGTGCTAAGTGGATCATGTAGTGTCTTGTGTGTCATGTGACCCAGAGTAACGTGTCATGTGATCTGAAGGTTTGTTTATGAATTTCATTTCATTTTAGTAAAAGGACTTATGTGTATTCTTATAACAAGGCACTAGGTTAGTAAGTGTTTGTTTATATTTAACGTGCAACCCAAACTGATGTGCCCTGTGCACATCATAATAATTTTTTACATTCACGTCATACACAGAATATATTTGCAGCACATAGCTTAATTAAATATAAACAAATTGATAACATACATAAATTTTGAAGCATTTCAGTGTGCATAAATATAAATACTTGGCAGACGAATCCCGTAATGCCTATTAGCAAAGTCAGTATCAACCAGGCACATTGAGGTTAGGTTGGTACACTGCATGGTAGCATTTTTCAGTAACTCCGCAACACGGAAATTCTAAACTCAATTTTCATCTTTTTGTTTTAAGAGCCTGATATGTTAGTTTTAAGCATTGTGGCATAAATAGCCCATCCCAGTGTCCAGTGTCCATGTGTGTATAATAAGTTTAATGTAAATACATTTTATAAACGTCAGTGTGATCAAGGGAAAAACTTGTGTTTTAGGTTAGACATTAAGCACAAGGCATCAGTCATTATCCACTACGATCACTGTATAAGTTTAATTTTTTATTTCAGATATGTAATTCTATTACATATGGCAAAGTTTTTCATGTACATATCGTCACAACCACATTATGTGTTCACCACATAATTCATTTACAATCTAACATTTTTATAAATATGTGTTTTTTGATGTAAGCATGCCAGAGTCCGACCAATCGAGGGGCTCAGAACCAAGGGAGAGTCAATAGCATACTGTATACTCAATTTGGGGGACATCGTGTCAAACCTCTCCAGTTATACACAGTTTTAACTAATCATGTATGATTAAATTGCTTCAATTTCATTTAACGGAACATTTTATTTAGTTTTTATCACCCAGAGAGCACGCCACCCCATATCCCGGTCCGTCTTTTACACAGCCAGGGTGTTATGCACAACATAAGTCATATTAACCTAAGTGTGGTTTTGTCTGTGAAAGAGCTCGTCAGTGCTTCACTGGCGAAACATTATGTATGTGTCCTGCATGGGAATTACGTATATAAAAGGTGTGTAATTGAACTAACTACTTTTATTTGCTTAGCCTCATCTCGGCTACTTAACTTGTCCATGACATCTTTTCAAGTAATTTCTTTTTGGGCGTAAGGGGGCCCAAAACACCTACTGGGAGCCAGAATTGCATTTGGGAGCGGCAAACAGTCCTCACTAGCCTAGGCAGATTGATTGTATTTAAGTATCATCATCACAACTAGTGGTTTTGCAGGAAACGTGGAACATTGGGGTAGCAGCCACGTGGGTGTTCGACCACATGACCGGCAGCACTATCAACTCATGTTCCCTGAAGTGAGCTGGTGCCCGACATGGTAAAAAAAACCTACAAATCAGTCCTGTCCAGATAACCTCACTTCCCCAATGGTCCAGCATAAAACCTTATGCAATCAAAACTCTTATATATAGAAACTAAAATTATTTTAATATTCCCATATTTATATATAATTATGTATAAAATAAATTGAAGTAATTTTATATTTCAATATTTATATTTATATACTTACCTACATAAATCTAAATTAATTTTGTATTGACATATTTGTATTTTTATACATATTTTATACCTTTACATAATGATGTTAACATATGTTGAAAATAATTTTATATTGATGTATTTATTTACCTACAGCTATACATAATTATGTATAAAGTAAATTGAACATAATTTTACATTCCCATATACATACATATATATAGAAATTTAAATTAATTTAATATTCCCATATTTATATATACATGATCATGTATGAAATAAATTGTAATAATTTTATATTCCAATATTTATATGTACATATATATATAAATTAAATTTATAATACATATTTTCATACACATATATATATATATATATATATATATATATATATATATATATATATATATATATATATTTATAACTATGTTAGAATAAATTGAAAATAATTCTATATTAGTTATATACCTATAGCTATACATAATTATGTATAAGATAAATTCAAATTAATTTTATATTTACATTTTTGTATTAATATGCATATATATAGGAATTAAAATTAATTTGAAATATTCCTATATTATATAGAATAGTACCTGCATGTTTTCTTCCAGGGTGATCGAGTATTCAGGTCTTTACAGAGTGCTCCTATACCACAAAGATTAATTGCATATACAAAGGGCTGCACTTTGACCTCGATGACCATGGAGACGTGCCTGCATCATCGCTAATTGGTTGTTACTAGTGTCGATTCTGCAGTCGAGTTTTCACCTATGTTTAAAATACTCATCATCATGAGAGTGTGGTCTGTACGAAGAGTCCTTTTTTGCACGACGACCAATTAAGGGAAGCATGGTGGGGCCTGCCATGGTGCTCCAATGTTCAGTCCAAAGTCAAAATTGTGTTATGGGCTAATGGATCCTTGGGTCATCGATCAATGGATCATGAGACAATGAGTCAATAGAGGTCATAAGGGGTCGTTTAGGGGTCATTTAGTGGTAATTTTGGAGTCATTAGGAGTCAGCACCACTATCAGGGGTCATTTAGGCATAATTTAGGGGTCTTTTGGGGTCATGAAGGGTAAGGACCACAATCATGGGTCATTTTGGGGTCGTTTATAGGTAGTTTTTGGGGCCATTATGGGTTAGCATCGCAATCAGGAGTAATCTAGTGTCGTTTAGTGATCGTTTTGCAGTCATTATGGGTTAACACAGCTATCAGGGGTCTTTATGGGTCAATGTGTCAATGGATCAGTCTTGTAAGGGGTCGGTCTGACAACAGGAGTCAGTTGTATATTCTAAGTGTGGCTATGATTTGTAGGTGAGCGAGGAACGTTGTCTGGAAGAAACAGATGAAGATGTGACTGCATGGTAATGTGGTCAAGGAACAAGCATCTAAAGCCTACCTACCTCCTGTGTGCGATGTCTCAGTGACTGCACATGATTGGTCAGCTGCGATCATGTGGTAGTTCGGTGATTGGCTGATTGGTGACCGAACAATGTATTAATTGTGCAGTACAATTGGTTCAATGTCAATATGATGCCATTCTGCTTCATACTTGTACATTGTAAGCAGTGGGGAGGTAAGCTGGGAGGTTTAGTTTGACAGCAGCTGACATGAATGTTGGACAGTCTCGGCTAGCTTCTGCCTCTTTGCATAGGTTTTCTCCCAAGTTTTTGTTTTCAAGTTATTTCAAGGTCATAGGGTCAGTGTCGAAGTAGTTTCTATATAATATGGTGGCAGTAGTCTGTTATGTATTATGCTTGTTGACATTTATGCATTTTTCTCAAGTTTTTGTTTTCAAGGTCATTCAATATCATGAGATCAAGTCCGAGGAAGTCTGCAACTAATATGGTGGTGGTCTTCAATGTCATATGCTTGCTGAATTTTATGTATTTTTCTCATTTTTTCAAGGTCAATTAAGTTCATGGGGTTAAGATCGAGGTAGTCTGCATTCAGTATGGCGGTAGTAGTCTGTAATGTATTATGGTTGTTGACTTTCATGTATTTTCTCAGGTTTTTATTTTCAAGGTTATTCAAGGTCATGGGGTCAAGGTCGATTTAGTCTGCATCTAATATGGTGGTCATAGCCTGTAATGTGCTTGCTTACTTTTATGTATTTTTCTGGAGTTTTTGTTTTCAAGTTAATTTAAGGTCATGGGGTCGAGGTAAAGGTAGTCTGCATCTAATATTGTGGTAGCAGTCTGTAATGAATAATGCATGTTGAATATTATACTTTTTTTTTTTGAGTTTTTGTTCCAAGATCATTCAAGTTCATGGGATTATGGTCATGGTAGTCTGCATCCAATATGGTGGTGGCCTGTACTGTATTGTTTGCTGATTTTTATGTATTTTTAATTCAGTTTTTGTTTTCAAGGTTAATCAAGGTCATGGGGTCAAGGTTGAGGTAGTCTGTATTTAATACGGTGGTAGTAAGGTAGGTAGGTAAGTGGTTTTAATGTCTCGTCGACAGCAAGGTCTTTACAGATGCTGCATGCTGCACAGGGAAGGGGGATTGGGGAAGGATTGGAAATGAATCGGCGATTGCATTTATTAGGGACCCATCCCAGAATTCGCATGAAGTGATGTAGGAAAACCATGGAAAACCGAAATCAGGTTGATCGGATCGCGAATCGAATCTGTATCCTCCCGAATGCGAGTCCAATGAGTTACCACTGCGCCACCTCGCTCGGTATGGTGGTAGTAGTTAGTAATGTAATATACTTGTTGACATAAATGTATTTTTTTAAGATTTTTGTTTCCAAGGTTATTTAAGGTCATTGGGTGAAGGTCAAGGTAGTTTTCATTTAATATGGTGGTAGTAGTATATAATGTATTAGGCTTGCTGACTATTATGTATTCTTCTCGAGTTTTTGTTTTCAATGTCATTCAAAGTCACAGGGTAAAGGTCTAGGTAGGCTGCATCTAAAATGGTTGTAATAGTCTGTAATGTGTTCGGCTTGCTGACTTTTATGTATTTTTTCTCGATTTTTTCAAAGGTTATTCTAGGTCATAGGGTCACGGTCGAGGTAGTCGGCATACAATATGGTGGATGGGTGATGTCTAACTTAATGGTCACCTACCAAAATGGCGGAATAGTTATGGGCTAGAGGCGACCTCTTGTAAATTTAAGTGTTTTAAAATACTTTTTTCAAACGTTTAAAAAAATAAATTTTTATAGTTTTTTAATATTATTTTTTATTTAAAATTGTAGGATTTTTTGGAATTGTTTGGGACTTGTTGGATTTTTTGTTTTTATGGTCAAAGATCAATGGTCCTGAGTCCAGCTCTTCTGGCTTGGAGTATTTGATCAACCTGGCATGGTACGGGAAAAATGTGATATTTTAATAATTATTTTTCAATAAATTTGTAATAATGTTTAATAATCTTTTAAAAATTAGTTATTCTAATTTTTTTTAAGAATTTTTCGATTTTTTGGGATTTTTTTTGCAATTTTTGGTACTTTTTGAGATTGTTTGGAATTTGTATGGTTTTATTTGGAGGTTTTTGGGTTAAAAGGTCAAGGTCAAAGGTCATGGGTTAGGGGTAAAAGGTCAGTGACTTGCAAGATGTCGGTCGGGTGACTTAACAACATGGCGGCCATGCGAATCTGAATCCGATCCCCGATCTCCTTGTCCGTCAACCATAATTTACTTACTACATTTATCAAATGTCTTTTCGAAATCTATGAAGCAGTCATCCACCTGCTTCTCCTCATCAACTGCCTGCACCAGATCCGCTCAACAGCCCAGCCAGATGCACCCTACAGGAGCATCCCTTCCTGAAACCATGTTGTGACTCCTACAACCAGTCCATCTTGTTCATAACATTTACACCATACTGGATCACCAGCCTCTCTATTACCTTTCCTGTACTCGATGTGAGACTCAATGGTCTGTAGCCACCAGGCCTCCTCCTATCCTCCCTCTGCTTGTGTATAGGTACCACCAACACATCCAACCTTATGGCAACTTACCCTAGCACTTGCTAAATAACACCTACAAATATTTCACTAACTCTCGCCCGCCAAACTTAAGTGCTACGTTCCCTATCCCATCAGGTCCCACTGCCTTACTACTCCCCAAACCTCTAATTAACATTTCTATCTCCCACTCCCTTATCTTGAACTCACTAAATAATAACCCCCGATCCCTACTAGCCTCTCAATTCCAATACTCCTTTGTCTCAAACACTGACAAGTACTGGCCTTGCAGCATCTCCGATTTTTTTTTGGTATGTTGTTGCAGCCCAACCATCCCTACCTTTCAGCAGAGGAATCCCTTCCCTTCCTTTCCTTATGTTCCTTTTATACCTCAACCATTTCCCCCATTCCTTGCCTTTTCCTTATTCCCCCTTGTTCCTTAAAAATATATTCTTCACCTGTTTGATAACCTATTCAAGCTCCCGTCCCTTCTGTTTCATAATTTCCTTAGACCTTTTCATCCCTTCATTTGTACACTTGGCATGTAATGTTCTCCTGTCCATAATATGGTGGATCTCTCCTAGACCGTAATCTTTTCTTTGGCACAGATTTCTCTAAAATAACCTCTATTTTTCCTCTAAATTCTTCCCATAATCCTTCCACGTTTTCCTCCATAGACCACTTTTCAAACCTATCCTTCAAGACGATTCTTCCATCTTCATTTCTTCTCTCCCATTCTGCAACACCGACCTTTCTGCCATTTGCTCTTCCCTCATCCTTCCAAGCCCAATTTCCACCACACAAATATCATGATGGGTTATGTCATCCAATATTATTGCATTAACTACAGTATTCCCAGGTCTGACCAACACTACAACTAGCACTGACCCAATACCCTCTTCATTCCACCTCGTAGTTGTTTCTACTACCTGTACCAAGCCTCTGTTGACTAGCTGCACTACCATTCTCTGCATCATGCTACCCATCCCTTCTGCACCCTCTGTCCATCTCACACCTGGCATATTCAAATCCCCTGCTACAACAAACCACTTCCTGTCCTTCAGTATATCAATACTCTCCTTGATCATCTCATTTGCCTGCCAATTCTGTCCTGGTGGCCTATACACTGCCAGCAAAGTAATCATTCTATTACTACATCCACTTAATTTAATTTCCATCATCTCAACACCTTGCCTAAACCATTATACTACCCCTTTCTGCCACTCTCTTACACACACTATTATTCCTCCTCCTCCTCTAACATACACGCCTCTTATGAAGATGGTGAGCTTATCCTACCTACATTCAATGTCCAGCACTTCCTCATTTAGCCAAGTCTCCACAGCTACCACTATGTTCGCCCATTACCTTCAAACTTACCCGAGAAGCACTCCATCTTGTTGTACACACTCCTACAGTTCACCACTATTATCTTTATGCTAGCACACCGCTTTACCCTCCTACTTTGCTTAAACCTATCTCCACCCCTGCTGCCTCATCAGTGCTTTCCTCTCCATTCCGCTTTACTTCTGTTTCCTTGTCTCTCTCTGATTGCCATTTGAACACTCGCTGCTAAGCCTTGAACCTCTCCAAACAGCCAGCTGCTCCCGTACTTAGCAGATCCCCTAGTATCGTCTTTCCCTGCTCTGTCAGGTGTATGTGGTCCCTTCCTACACTTTCGCAGCCAACCCATTTCCTACTATCTATAAATGTAGCCCCCAAATCCCTACATACACTTGCATAAAATGCACTCGCTGCCACTGCCTTCCTGTGGGGGCAGTCCTCCTACGCCACCAGACCTCCCCTTCGGCCAAGTTCGGCTACGAGACAATAATTCACAAAAGACTTTCAAATTAACTAACTAACAACTGGCAATAGACAGACCGCACATCAAATAAATTAGCTTGATTAACAGAACACTTCAAGCCCACAACTTTTAAGGTTTTCAATTGCCATTCATTTTTGAGTGCACTCATCAAGTTCATAGGTACTAACAGTGCCTATACACTTGAATTTTTGTTATTTGTATTTAATATAACAGGTCTGTTGTGTCTTAATTATAGGTCTTCATTGCCACACTACAATTGCTCAAAATTTTTGTGCTACCCAATTGGCTAGACCCGACTAAGCACCACCATTATTTTTAGTCATTGTTCAGCGGTCATCAGCAGAAAATGGTACATCGACACTCGGGGTCCATCAACTTTTGGGCATGACTGATTTTTAGATTTCAATGGATTAACTTATTTAAAACCATTTCGACTTGATGCAGTGTCGTCCCCAATACTCTCACGACTCAGGCTGGAAAATTTCACTAGAACTAAGCCATCTTTAGCAATTAGACATCAGCTCATCATGGAGCTTTGTGCACGGAGTCCACTTACATGTATTTGGAGCATTCGGAACTCTGCATAAAGAATTTAGTTTTATTAAATCTTTCCTTATACAGACATCGCGTTTCATCTCCATCATTTATCGACCTGACTTCTTCACACTAATTTCAGGGCCCTTACTTCTCCAGGAAGTGTGCATGTATTCTCTAATGTGTAACTAAAACACTGTATAACTATCGGATGGTGTACAGAATGGCCTACTATCCCTCTGTCGACTGTGAGTGAGACATGAGTTAAAGTGTTGGGGTAGCCACAGCCGATCACCTCCCTGATAGAGTTTTGTGTCGTTCCGAGCACATACTGAGCGACTAGCGCCCTTATGAACATTAACATATCTAAACACCAACTTCATCATAGGCACTATAACCCGAGTCATGTAAATTGGATCCACAATTAAGTGGTTTCGAACAACTACACCAGTGACACAACAACACCATTGGATTAAATTGCAATGGAATTATGGGACATCAAGAATAGGAATACAGTGTATGAGTGTTGTGAGTAAACTAACCACCCTCGTGCCTGTAAAACCACCGTACGACGACCAATTCATTTCACAGGAATTTAACAGGATTTGGGTGAGTCACCAAATCCGCTCCCCCTAGGATGGCTGGTCGGTATGCGTGCGCACCAAGAGTTGCCAGCCAACAGAACCTTGAGAAACATGTCAGGTGCCATGCATGGAGAGGGCCATTGCCCTGAATATAAAATGGCAACCTAACCACTACATCGGTACAAAGTGGTGAGTAATATCAGCGTAAACCATCCCCTAATACACAATTGTGCGAGGTGCTGGAAACATACAAGCTGCAACCCTTATGCTAAATATGATCTGTCCACGAACATTCGCTGTTTTCCACCTGTATTTGCTGTAGACTATTTTGAACAGTCATCAAAAGCCCTGGTGGACAGCATTCACCTCAAGTACACTGGAGTAGGGTCATAAATGGCATAATGTCGGTGTTGTGGGCAGCATTTCCACACAAGTTGTATTAACTTAGTGGAGTGGCTAACAGTACAAGCTGCTTACTTCCTATGCGAGTTATGTGTATGTAAAACAGCGACCAGGCTGGACCTGAACATCACACAACAGACAAGAGTGGACTCAAATGTGACGAACTCATGTGTGAAGAAATAGGCACACCTATAACACAAGTATACGTGTGGAAGAGTGTTGTTCGCACTGTGGACACGTGTACAACTGCCCCGAGTTTCAAACGGGATTTTTCAGTAAGTGCTTGCACTGCATCGCGAACCTGAGATACGCGAATCCGTTCAGGAACAACGACTGCACTGCCATGTTACTTCAACCCAGGGTAGGGCCATGGACAACTGTGCCAAGACCAAAAACGACAGTGCCTGTACTCGAACTCAATACCAGCAGGCTATGGGACACACCACTAGCACATTTCCAAGTGCTACCCACATTCTCTGGTAACAGCAATGAGGACCTGCAGACATTCATCCAGGACTGCATGACCATAATCACCAGATATGGTGTAAGTAATGAGGAATGGGCTGTGTGTGTAAGAACCGCTTGGCAGGAAATGCAAGCAAATTGTGGGGTAATGCCATAACATACAAATTTACATGGGAGGAATTTGTGGAGAAATTTACAGACAGATATACTAATGCTAAAACTATATTGCAAGCAAAGAGTAAATTTCACACCAAACTTCAGCAGATGGATGAGGACTCAAAAGCCTTTGTAATTCAAAAACTAAACATAGTCTTATTGCTTCTCTCCCCAGCGTCCCTCAGAAGATATGTTAGGGATCATTGTTGAGCAATTGAAACCCGAACTCGACCTCGCCTTGTGGTCACTCATTTATAGTGGGACACAATACTTTCTAAGGACAGTGGATGCCCTAGCCAGTAAAGCCGAGCACAACCCACCTAACCATCCCGGAACTCGAACCCGAACAAGGAGTAAAGTGTCCGGACCTGCATGAGCAAAGTAAAAGTGGGGACACAAATCAGAGATTACTACACCCCCCCCCTCCTAAATCTTGGTAGCAGAAGGAAAGGCAGAAGTGGGGGACCAAGACGATCTGGCAAATGCAAGAGGAGGCTGAGGGCAAAAAGGGACACAAGTCCACTGGAACCAATGAACTAATTCCTCGTACTGCCTAACAGGAGAACAGGAAAATCTAAGTGTCTACTGCCCTATCCATGTTTGTTATGCCCAGAAAGCCACCTTCACCTGTGGATCGAATGCCCAAATATAAAATGCCACTGTAGGGAAACAGCCAGTGAGGGTAGGACTGCCTGATGCCTCCTACCCACAGCAGCAGAATGCACCGAAATGCAACAAAACCACACAATAACACAACACCAACATGGTATTGGGCAGGTGTCCAGTGGAATGGACAGGTTAGTGGTGCATCTCATATGTATGGTAGACCAAACCAAAATGGCACTAATAGGAACAGCAGCATCCCATAACTTTGTACACGGAAAAATTTGTGCATGTGGATAACCTCAGGCCACACCTAAACCCTATCCAGCTAGTCATCTGGGACGACATGGGCGAGGCCATTGGGAAAACGACCCTAACAATCACAACACCACAGCCACCTACCACCGAAGTGCCAACCCGACAGAAAGACATAACTTGGACCTCAAAATCCAACTGCGGTTCCAAGTTGGGTGGAACATATTAGCTGCACTGTTATATTTGCAGAGACACATCAAAAGCAGCGACCGGCATGTCACCACCAGCTGTGCTGTAGGTATGGTAACTAGCTTTACCAATCGAACTTACATGCCCACCAAGCAAGAGTAAGGACAGATTGGGGGATGGCCCCACTTGCCAACAACAACACACTGAAATTTTTGCACGACACGAGCGGCTAGGCCCGACCGACTGCCACCATGATTTTTAGTCGTTGTTAAACAGTCATCAGGTGAGGACAGCATGTAGCCTCGGGTCTATCAACGTTTGCGCATAACTGATTTTTAGATTTCAATACATTAACTTCCTTTAAAACTCTTTCTACTTGACCCCTAGTTGTGCCCACAACTCTCGTGACTCTGACCGGAGAGTCACATAAATGAAGGCCATGTTGGGGCATCAATGGTGACTGCAAGCCAGCGACCCCGTATATGCCCCTTCATGCCATTACTATGGCCAATTTTCCCCATATACTCCCATCAAAAATAATCATTTGAATAGCAGTATGCAATAAACAGGTTTTTATTGTGCAGTTACATTGACCACCTGTAAACCTTCTTCCTCAATTTTCTTCCTTGGACTGGCCCAATGACATCAGAGTCCTGGAGCCACATTTTGCATTGTTATTTATACTGTTTCATGTTTGATGCTGACTGCGGCTTCACCCGGAATCATTGTCAACACAAGTACACAATCTAGTAAAGCAGGTACGACTTACCCATGCCAAGCATCAGTCGCATGCCACATGACCGGAGGCCACACCTAATTTATGACGCCGAAGTCAATGCGAAAACTTTCAGTGCCAGAAGGTGTAATTATGTTACAGCTTCATTAAACAGTGCAACATACATTTCATGATTACCACTATAATTTTTAACTGTACGACAAATGAATGTGAGGAAATCCCTACACAAATAACAGAATAGTGGATGAGCAAAGTGCCGAATATGTGGTTGACGAGATCTAAATAATCCCGTAAATTTTAATGAATCCAATAAGTGCAGCGTGTAACACACATTAAAGGAACACACTAGCAATAAGTGACATACTTTATAACTGCAGTAAATAATAAATTAGAAACACATGTTTTGACTCCAGCAGTGGGACACTTAAACTCTGATCGAGCCACCCCAAAATTCCTGCGAAAATTGACTTATTATGAATATTAATTAAAACGATATTTTATTCAATAAATAATTTTCTCAGTCTATACATGGATTCTAAGTATGTGTTATGAGGCATGGTGGTTTTGGATTATCGGAGAACAGGTGGCCTTACATGTAGGAAAATGTATGAATTGATGTATTGCCAGGTTAACGGGTGCCAGTGCGGTGAGCACGAGTAATGCAGGGTCGTGATGGTCGATGGCTCTGAGTAGCCTCTCCGTAGATCCTCTGTCGGTGGTTGTTGTTGTTGATGAGTTTGAACTATATTCCCAAATGCCAATGCTAGTGGAATGTGAATAGCCCCTTCCAGATGTTTAATTCACTCCCATTAGAGACAGATTGGACTATCTCCACGCCTTAAAAAATGTATGTAAAGATCATGGCGAACAGGTACACAGCCGTTAGGCAGCTGGCAAAATAAATAGTGCATAATTTAATACAACACAGTTTTATTCCACTCATTCCCTCATGCGAGGCCCTTACATGATATGGTCTCCACTAAGGCTAGGAGAACTCCTACTCTGCAAAATGGCACAAAACACCTACATGATAGTTAAAAGGTAATTATTACGCCCCAGTCACAAAGAAGACAGACTGGGATGTGGAGGGTGCTCTCCACAGGCTAAATTAATAAGTTAAATGTTCCGGTGACTAGATAGAATGGCTATTGAAAACTAACATGGGGCCTGGGGAGACTGGCACGAACACCCACTCCACACGAGTAAAAAGACACTGCTAACTGGTATTGGCGTGGTGCTCTCTGATTGGCTGAGCCTTCCTGTGTGACAGATGAAAAAATGTGTAATTATAACAAAAATTATAATGGCACATGAAATGGAATGAACATGTGCAGCACTGGCGAAATGAGGAGACATAAAACACTATGAACTTTATTGCAAATACATAAATAACAAAAATATAAAAGTATAAAAACACTTATGACTTATGCCTTTTATATGGCACAAAACCTCAAACGATGTGTAATTTCAGGGAGGGTATATGTTGCTCTTGGTTCATAGTTGATTCAATTTATTCTCTCAGATCACTGAGATGTGCACGGCATTTTACTTAAAACTATATTTCATTAAAAGAAAAACACATTTTATAATGAACACAGGAAAGTGAGGTTAACCCTTCACGTGATCAATATGTTATGTATTGCTTGTAGAGGTCCGCGTATACCTGAGGCCTATTAAGTATATAATATTGGCCATGCTACTGGCACTGATATTAGTAATACTGCCTAATACTAACAGAACAATAATTACACTGAATGCACTGTACACACAAATACCTATCCCTAAAGCGCTACATGAAAATATTATGTGGAACGCTGCACTTTAATGATTATGTAAGCACTGCATGAAAACATGTGGGTTAATGTTTCGCATGACACATACAGGACATAGCTCTTCACTATAAATGATAATACACTGACAAATGAGCACATACAAATGACTTCAAAATAAAATAAAATAATAATGTGCACTAAAATAAACATGTATTATTAAAAACCATGACAACTGCACAGATAAACACACTTCACGCACATGTGGCACACAATACCATAGCACTACACATAAAATAAAGTAGTAAATAAAGCACTGCACATCTTAAATTTGAAAATGCTACATGAAAATAAAATAATAAAATACGCAATGCACTGCACTTATTCCCATGATGCATTTCTGAAGGGCAATTGCCAACCAATATATTTTTCTTATTTTTAATCAGCCATATAAATGTAATCTGAGTGTCTCATGTAATACTAGTGTATCTTCGAGTGGTCTACCAATATCTTTGTCATTCAAATCGTAGGTGCATAGGAGATGGGAATGCTGCTGTGCTGCTATGCGAGTCCCTCTACTTTTTGTACTATATAACCTTAACTACAATAGTCTAATTTCTCTAGATCCCTTTTACTTCTATGAAACGAAATAGGTCTCTTCTCTTACCCTCTGGCTTAACATACCCAGGACTTAATCACTAACATTCATTTATTTTGTGCTACACATCCTTTTCTGCTTTGTGTGGCCACATCCATAAGTGTGCACACTAACTTAAGTGTTTGTTATATAGAGTAAAGATGTGAATAAACATCATGAACTGTTCTCCAAGTTATAGTTTACATACCAGGTCGCTTCAGGACCTCTTAAAAGTGTTTGAACCCCAACTATTCATTCTAACCTTATTAATCACTATTTACTGACAATACGGCTGACATCAGGTGGTAGTACTGTAAATTAATAAACATTATATGGGGGCCCAAAAAGTCACATTTAGTGGCAAAAGAGGTGGGGCTACACCCTCCATGGTAGGACCAGTTGAATACCTACATTAATATCAATCTATAACCATCATCACCATCAACTGACAACAGGGATATTCAGGAGAGAACCACTTGGTTGAAAGACCCACTACTCGCTTTTTCATGCACTCGACAGCTAACCAGTGCCCAAATAATTTATTTCTGCAAAAATATGCCACCTACCCCCTTTCCAAACGGAGCAACTCCCGTCATCAGTCTAAGAAGTAAATTCTTTTAGTTTGGCAACTAAAACTTTTCACTGCCATGTTGCACTGGTGTCGCATTTGTACCGAATTTTACCATAATGTATGTAAGTAGTCCTAAATAAGATATTGACAATGCTTATAAAATAAATTTAACTCTGTAAACCCTTACAACTTATAATACTTAGAACCTATACAAAGAATAAACTTTGTTCTTTGAAATAGAGTGGAAATATAACGAAATATGTCTGCATGTTTTTTAATATTCTGTAGTAAAACTGGGTTTAGCAAAACTTAACACAATTAATTAATTTAAATATTTCAACTGGATAAAACTAAAGCGAAAATGGTTTTAAAGATTACTTTAAGGGCTGTTTTACCCATAAAGCTTCTTTAATGAGAGTGTGCTCTTAAATTCATTACTATTTCCCGGTTGCACCATTCGAGTTCACAACCGTGATCCAGGTTCAATGTGTGTTTAAACTAAGATCAGTGTATATGAAGTGTTGCACCAGTGCATTTCACTCATTGAACCAGGCTCGTTTTTTTCGTTGTACATCAACCGCCAGACCCCATGGTTCAAAGCAAATGATCTTGGTTCAATTTGTTTATCTATGGTCTGTATTATATTGGCGGTTATGATCATGTTGTTTATATCAATGTCGTCAATAAATGTTTTTTTTTATAAAGAAGGCTTTTAATTTTGCTTAATTTGTATTTTTACTATGAAGGCAACAGAATTAGCAGATTCAATGCCGAGTTCGGTGTAAAGACAAATGTTTTAACACCTATCGTGTTTGTTACTTCATAAGTTACTTACAGCTAATTATTTGTATCACGATGTATTCTTCAGAAAATAAACTGGATAATGATTTTAAGCAACTTTTTTTCCATGAAGTACCTAGGCCAAGACAGTATATGAGGAGACAGCATCATTTCCAGGACCTATATGATGATAAATTTAAGACATGATTCCGACTTTCTGAACAGACTACTTTGGAATTGCTACATAAAACCGAAATAAATTTAAGTTTTGATAGCAACAGGAATAGGCCTGTTTCTCTCCTCAATCAATTACTGTTGACACTTAGGTTTTATACACTTGGTCGGTTTTGATTGTGTGTAGCGATCTAATCATATTGACAAGTCCACAGCCTGCAGAATAGTACACAGGATAACACACCAGGGGCCTATTCCACAAAAGTTACAATTCAACAGGTGACAGGGAATTGTCAGACAGGTTTACAAGCCGACAAATGTGTGTTTCATAAAAGTTGACAAGTTTACAGCATTTTTCATGACAAATTTATTGAAATGTATGACAATTTGACAAATAATTGTTACACAAAAGTTTTGAGCTGACAGGTAAAAATCCGACAAATTTGTCAAATATTACACTATAGACTGTTTTATGAAACATATTAGTATAATCACTTGGTGACATATCTAAAAATACGTAAAATTGTCACTGCAGAAGTGACAGGCAAGCTTTCCTATGTAACCAGTAATTTGTAATGTTTATGCAACACGGCAGTGCAATTGTGTTTCAATATTGTGTGAATTAAAACATTGCTTGCAAATAGCAAAATCTTTTCCTCTCGGATCAGGTTTAATATAGTACTCTTATCCACATTTCTCGACATTCTGCTGCTAGAGTGCACTAAGTTATATAGGTGGAATTATTATTTACTGCTTAATTATTTGTGGTAGGAATCAACTGTTCATGAATTGCATATAAGGCTGCGATTGATTATTGTAAGTGCACTTCAGAGCTTTCTAGCTTGTAATTAATGAAACTTACGGTTTGACATATAATTGTCACATTTGTGAAACAGTATTTTAAGGCAGACAATTTACTCTTTTTTGCCTGTCAAATAAGGGAAACTCGCATTATTTATGAAACATAATATTTTCATGACATATTGACAAATTTCATATTTTACATAATTGTCGTATAAGTCACACCTGTCATGTTTTATGAAACAGAGCCCAGATTGCACTTTTGGCTAATGATATTTTTTAAATGCCAGCCAGTAGACGAAAACAGTGTAGGCCTACTATCGTGCAAAACTTTTATGAGATTGTAGGCTATCCTGGTGTCATTGGTACAACTGTACACATGCATTATCGTAATGCGCCTTTAACTCATTTGCAGTTATGTGAACGACATTCTGCAAATTGAAATCAGAAGCAATTGTTTGCCACGTAAATTCTTTGTCTTTCAAAGACACAGCATCAGTCTTTCTGCTCTCAATTATGCTCATACTTTCTTCTACTAAATTTATTAACAATTCTTTCTCTTGTTCTGTGGTGTTCGGTACATGCAAATAGCTCATTACCAGAAAAAGAAAGTTACAACTGTCAACGCCAAGAACTATTATTAATGTTAATTCCAACCATGCCAATACATAATTTATACAAAGCCAGGAAATAATTATGTTTATATTTTCACTCAAATCTAGGTAAATAACTAGAACCATAGAACACAGATACTTGTATAAGGCAAAGTTGCAGCACTTTCTCTGACCCATGTTACTACTAGCGCTTGGTGAAATCGCTATGGAACTACAAGTCCACAGCAGGGAGTTTGAATTGATACTACCAACTTACACTGAAATTTTTGTAAAAATCTGAATTTATCTAAATGCTGTGTGCAGTGCAAAATCGGCGGGTGTATACATGTTAAACACACTATTTAAATGTGTTCGGAAAATATTTTAATGGTATAATACTTGTAACTAAAAATTTTTTTTACACATATTTAATTTATTTTCAATCGGAGGAATGAATCGTTTATATTATTTCAAAATACATGTTGTAACATATTCCATGGGGAATAAACTCAGTGGGACATAATGGGACATAATGTATTTAATGGAAGTTGGTTTAGTGAGTTTAGTATTTTCAGGTTAATTTTGATTCAATAAGGATGCCTAATTGGAAATATTGTGTTCTTGGGTGTGTTTATGTGACTGGAACAGTAAGACACTGATTCCCAGTTTAAGAAAAATGTTTCATTTTGCGAATGGGCGAAGAGTGGGGCAGATGAGAAACTTGTTGGCTTAGACAGTTTAGAAATGTTGGATAATTTTTTTGTATGCGTTAAACCACTTTTCCAATGATTGCAGAAGTCTTGGAACAAAGTTACTTATACGCTTTCTTTGCCAACGCTAGATATAAAAATTAAGTGCATTGTAAATTTCATGTACACTTTGATTTTATGTCCAAGATATATTTCAAGAAAGATATATTTCGTTTCATACCACACACACATGTATATTTTATACTACAGCTCAATTTTAGGTTCAGATTCTTGTATTAATTGGACCCTACCCTTCTATGTAGCCCGAGCATTCTTGTAAAGAAAATACTCAGATCGCAAACAATACTTGTGTCTTCCCTTCTGTTCCACCTGTTATATTGTTATAAGTTTAATTCAACTATTTTTGTTTAAATAAACGTACATTTTGTAGATATTTGTGTTTAATAAATGTAATAACTACATTGGTCAGAGCTACGGTGGTGGGGAACTTATATTAAATATACAGTTGCCAATTTCAATAAATTCAACTCTCCCATTTTACAGCCAAGCACCTACCAAAAAAAGAAGTTACACAGGCGTTGAAGATCCACAGACATTGTTAAATTTTGAAGAACATGCTATTTTATAAAGAAAATTACACACACTTTGAGAATGATAAGCACTGAACCTAACAAAACCATTCTATATGGTGTTCACAGTAAACTTAGGCACTTTTGAAAGACCTACACATTGTGTATTCTTTGCCATGGGCCTCATCACTTACTCATCTGCTGTTCAAGTGAAACTGAAAGTATTAGAAAATTAAACATTTTTCAACTTTAATGTATGTGCACTTACAATAGTGTCCAAATTTGTAGATAATTTTGTTACCACACCCTGGCACCAGTATTAATGTTTTGAGAAGCCTAAAGTAAAACATATATATTTAAAAATGATCAAATTAGGCTTACATCATCACATCACAGATGGAACAGAAGGGAAGATATGTGTGTTGTGTGTGATCCGAGTCATTTATTTACAAGACCACCCAGGGTTATATCAGATTTCTGCGTAAAATTCATACAAGAATCTGAATCTAAAATTGAGCTGTGGTAATATAAGACTGTTCACGGTAAAATGAGCCTTTTTGAGGCCCTAGTTTTTTCTTTCAGTCATTATTTATCCATAAACCACATTTTAAAATAAATATTGTCGTGTACATAATAAGCACAGTGTATATATTCCACGACATTCGGAAAATAATGTGTAAGGCTAAAATAATACATATTTTTTGACAGTGAATAGCCTATACATACAAACACGCGAGCATCAAGAAAGCTAACTTCGAAGTGTACATTCAAATTAAAATGCATTCACTTTTTAGATATAATGTGGCAAAGAAGGCTTGTTAAGCCTCTTCATCCCAATCTTTTGCAATCGATGGAAAAGTGTGTTATCACAAACAAAAATAATTTTTGTATCATTCTAGGCTGTCAAAATCCAACTGCCTCTCAATAAAATACATCGCGTCGCGAAACGCGACGCGAAAACAACTGTGTTTATGTTTTGCATAGTTGCCAACCTGCAAAGAACAATTGTACCAGTGAAAATACAATTTACTCCAAAATCCATGATGTCATAGATTCTAGATAATGATATTTTGTGTAACATATTAACTCTGGAGACCAGAAGTATCAATCTCGAGATCACAAGATCTATGTTCACTTAAACTAGTTCAGCTTGGTGCAACACAAATATATTTGAACAATGTTATGAACGAGGTTCATGCATTAACTCAGTTCATGTGAACTAAGATTTTCTACAGTGTTGTTGCAACCAGGCATCAGTGCCAAACACATTTGTATTTTTTCTGTTCGCTCTTGTAAACACCACAGTAGGCCATGAATAATAGTTACGAAATCAAGTTAATAATTTATTACTTAAAATTTAGACTGGAGCAAGAATATGATGCAGCATCCCCAGCTTTTAGCGTCCATTCGTTTCACCACCTCTGTGCAGCTCGCGCAGCCTCTCTACAATGTTCGCCGCGCCTGAATCGCAGATGGCTGCTGTTAACACTGCCCACTGGAGCAGCATAAAGGAAGACGTCCAGACGA
The DNA here is from genome assembly GCA_029891345.1 of Dryococelus australis. Taxonomy (NCBI): domain Eukaryota; kingdom Metazoa; phylum Arthropoda; class Insecta; order Phasmatodea; family Phasmatidae; genus Dryococelus; species Dryococelus australis. Next base: position 292,082,278 of record CM057009.1, on the reverse strand, counting down.
GCTGCCATGCTACCACCATTATCAAGCAACCATCTTGCATTCGTGTTCGCAAGAGGTAAACTCAAGGGTGTGCTCGTTCAGGCCCACTAAGCACCTCTCAATTGTACCTTGGTAAAGTAAACATCGGGTAAATGAAAGCCACGCTGGGGCATCAGCAGTGACTGCAGGCCAATGACACCACGTGTGCCCTTCATCCAGTGATTAAACCACAATTAATGTGAACAGAATAAAGTGGGTGCATGTTTGTGGGGCATAACCTTCAATTTTCCGAAGTACTTCTATCAAGAGTATATTAATTTGAATATGGGTAGGTAGTAAACAAGGATTTATTGCAGGGCACCACATCTTTCTCGATTTTCGGGCTTGGACTTGTCCTGTTATTATTAATGCCCTGTTGCCAAATTTGTATTATATCTTATATTGATTTCTGTTTTATTATTTTTATTCATTAACACGTGTTTATGTAAATAGTTGTCATGAGGGACTAAGAAAGATATCTCCCGATTCTATTCCAGTGATGCATTTATATAGGATAATTGCTAACAAATGAATTTTTATTGTGTTTAATTTGTCTCCTAATGGTATTCATATAAGCATATTGTGTAATTGTGATGTAATTGATTAAATTTCGGGGTTATTGTTTGCTTTTAGTAACATTTACTTTACTTTTCGAGAATTTTGGTACCATCCCACTCTGACTTTCGAGGAGCCTACTGCCATGTTTGGGAGTCAGATTCATGTAGCTCACTAATAAATAATGCTATAAGGATGATTCCCCAGAAATATTATTTCCCCCTTCAGTTATACAATTTTTGTATGAAAAACCTTTTCATTTGGAGCCCTGATACGAAGTTATATGGGTAGTAAAATTAAATGGGACATCACATATATCACAATTACAGTCAAACACAAACTTTTACATACAAATAAATAGAATTTCTCAATTTATCACCAACTCAAAGTGACTTCTCTAGAAAGCAGTGAACCCTGCGGATGAAATTTTCGCTATGCCAAACTTTTCCATAAGAAATCTCATTTCGTTCCTAGCTTGAGTAGAATAAACCTTACCTAGAGTAGCATGTAAGGCAGTGAGTATTGTGCCACAAATCCTCACGATGTGTTGGACCTGTCTGGTGAACAGAGTATGAAAATATTGTCCATCCACCAAAGCACAAAGTAAGAAATTATTTAATAGCAAAATTTAGCGTGATAGGCTTTAAAACATATAATTAAATAAAACCAATTAAATGTATGCGCGAGACACATTGGAATGAATGTGAAAATACCTTTGTCTCGTTTTCAATTTATTTGCAAGAGTTTGTTATATCACATAATTTCAGTTTAATTATATTTGATCCTGTTCAATGAAAGTGTAATATTTGCTTAATTATTTTCAACTGCTCTAATGTCATTTGTTTAAGGGTGCAATTTTGTGTTTGCAAGTTTTGGTAGTTTGTGTACATGGCTGGTGTGACCCCACTCAACCATGAGCTCCAACCCACCATTTCTCATTATGGCTTGTCCGAAGTAGGTAGGATGTAACATTCCTCTGGTGAATTCGCCTTTTAGTAACAATTTATGCAATGCCAAAAGTGTCTTAATAAGTCAGGAAACTATTAATTTACTGCCTGATAGGCCATCTCTCCTCTCTGTGGAGTAGCATTGCCCAGGAAGGCTTTCACAAGATGTTGTAGTCTTAGGAACGGGAAGAAAGAAGTTTGAACTTGTGATACCAGATTTTCTGAAAGGGTCGGAGATTTTCAAAAGGACACCAGAGCCAGAGATTCGCCTAGGGTGCAGGGCGTTCGCCCTCGTGGATCTCCTGAGATCATCTCGCGATTAGATGAGGTCATAATAATGCAATATTTATTTTATACCTACCTGAACAGAAGGTTCGGCCCTCTCATACGCCACTAACTGTTCAGTGAGTTTGTTGGATGGCCATCTCACATGCCAGAAACACAGTAGGTTAATACACATATTTAAGATTGTGGTAATGCAGTCGGTAGGACACACATAAATAATTACATAGCAGTGAAGCCCCCCACAGAGTATTAAAACACAGATCTGATTTTGCAATAGTTTTAGTCACCAAAACAACACTCCTTTTGGAGGTACTTACTTATGTGTAATTGGTGAGGTATGTTACCTAAACTGAAATATAGACACATGGCCAATGGACATAATAAGTGATTACATCCCCTGGCATGATTTGAGCTAGCGGGGCTGGGAGTGGTACAGTGTCTGTGCTGAACAAGAAAGAACTAATTTCCGGACAAAGTTGAAGGCCCAGAGACACACAACCCGTTGCTGCTCTTGTTGTGTGCTAGCAACCGACTTCTGAAACACTTGATAGTTTCTAGCGCGATCACCCTTCAATTATATTCAGAAAATATATAAACACTTTGATAACGAAAACACATAAGCACAGATACAATTACCCCAGATAAAATACAAAAGAAACCCTTTAACATTAATTTGCATAAGCAAATTACATGTAAAAAATTAAATGTGTTGCTATGAAATTTATTCAGCAATGTAATTTGGATTGTGTCTGGCACTGTCTTTCCTAGTATCTTGTTTATCTGAATGTGTTACTGATACGTGGCACTATTTTAGAGCTATTATAAAATAACATTGCACCCTCATTTCACATACTTAGAGGATGGCAGTGGATTGCTCACAGTGATCGGGTCCATTCTCATCCCGAGAGCAGTGTGGGTGGCCATGTTGGATTCGGCTTAAAATAAAGCTAGTTTTACAAGTGCTGTAAATTAGCATGTTTAGACACTGACTTTACACCCCCTAAATTTTTATGTATCGATGAAACATTCATACTTCACGCACAACATATACACAGGTATGTAAACATGAAATGAAGGAGGGTATGAGAGTGGTTGCTGGAGCACTGTAACTGCTGTGACCCTCTCACTACATTTATTTCCCTGGCTGTATTCTTAGTGGGGACTTCTCTTGGTGGTGTTGGTCGACCAGATTTATTAAGTCCTGAAAAGATGTCTGTTGATGTAATTAAAGTGGGGAAGCCACCTGACTCCAGTGGTTATTAGAGAGTGACGGAGGTGGTGTGCATTCTAACACATGTCGCCAGTGCTGGAGTTAGGGAGGGGTGACTACTGCATTCAGGTCGACTTGTCTCCAGTAGAGGCACATTTTAGCTGTGCTATGTAGAGAGATTAACAGGCTAAGGGAAGAGAGGTTTAGCACACATCTGCTTAAATACATTTAAACTCATGTTGTCATATGGCCATTTATCCACAACATTTTCGCAGTGTAGCTTACCAGGTAAGGTTAAGCTCTGCACTTGTTTCGCTTAGTTAATGTAAGTGTCGTATATGTAGTTGTATTCAATGTACAAGAAAATATATGTATGTTTTGCATAACTGTGTATTATTTTGTGTACTGCCTTCTGGCATGTCGGGGCACAGGGCTCCGGTAACCCTCAGTAATATGAGTAATTTTCAGGCATGCATGTCAGCCATTAAGAGGCCTGCAACTGTTCACATATGTAAGTTTATTGGCTTGGGGAACTATAATATCCCTAGCTTCGGAGATCGTCCATAATTTTCATTCAATGCTAGCATAACTGTATGTTCGTGTGGTCAACAATGAGAACCAGAAACAAAGAATTTCATCTCTTATGTCTCTGCCTTCTAGGGGTGGCTGGTTCCGAGTAATAATTTCTGCCACTTCCCTCTCCTTAATTCTGTCAAAATTTTCCATCCGGACTACCCAGTGTGTCCTAGACACTCAACACTCCGATCGCCATCAATTGCAAGCAGGTATTATCTGAATTACGTACAGTACTTGAGTCTAAATTAACAGATACACCTATCACCCTCATTAGATACAAAACACAAAGAATATTGCATTTTACCATGCCATTACTAAATAAGAATTTTCATTTGAATTATTGCTTATCATATTTGGATCCAAGTGACCTTGATGCAGGGCGGCATCCTGCCATCCATACCGTCTGTCTTGCTGTGCACTCCAACTCCACAAAATCCACCTCATGCATGACACTTAAGTGCGACAAACAGTGCAGTGCAATGTTGTGTCACTCTGTTTCAGTGAAGTGCAATGCTCACAATTCCTTACGCCCCTCCTGTAAGGTTAGACATTTCTTGTGAGTAGGTATGGAAATATTATGTACCTACACAATGAGCAGTGTGATAAATTTTCATGTCTGAATCACAAGGCGCAATTCAATAATTATATAAAGTACCATTGCTACAATAACAAAATCTTGAAAAACATGACAAATGACAAAGAAAATTTATTTAATAATTCCATTTGGTAAATAGCTGTGTTGTTTTGATTTCTAATAGAATGCAAGTGATGTCACATAATCCCAAAATGTGTGATATCTTTATATTTTTCAGTGTAGATGTGACAACATAATTTTCCCATTGTTTTAATATGTATTTGCAAGTGTTTTGTTTAGTTTTAGCAAGTTTACATAGTTTAGACACGTGAGTGAAGTGATACATTTAAACATGTTCCATTACTGCCAGTCGGATATACAGCACTGGCGAGGCAGGCAATACTTTCGCCCCTCTGGCACCGTCAACTAGCTTGTGTAAGAATCATGCAGCATAAAATAGCTTTAACAATCTGAAACGTTATTGTTTAGTTGCTGGATTATCTGCCTCACTTCTTTGCAGAATATCATTGCCAGTAGAACATTAATTTTTAGATTTAATTACATGGTGTTTATGTGACCCACATTTCCGCAACTTTTTGCATACAAGGAATACACACATAGGTTTTCAAACTTAATTTATTATTTCTAGTATTGCCTTTGTACATATAGAAGCAGAGGACCACCTGAACTTGCTAACTTTTAAGATTTCTCTTAACTATGCTCTTAATTTTTAACATGTTTTCAGGGTAACTTAAATTTTTTCGTATCAGGCATGCAAGTCAGCCTGTAATATGCCTACAGGTTGCAATCCACATAAGTTTTACCAGCATAGGGGAGCCATACATAATACACCTTTGTTAGGAGCTCATCAGTATTGTATGCAGCACAGGCGATAAAATTGCATCCGGGTGTTCGACCACATGACTCTGAGAGCAGCAGTATCAATATAATATCATCGCCTACCTGCGATGACTGGCACCCATCCAGGCTATCTCACCTTTCCTCTACACCGTAATTATCCATCTCACCCTCGCCACTCCTCAAACCGTGCAACTCCAGCCACTCAACAGGTTTAATACAGTTAACATGGCATAGTGTTTGGTGGGATGTTGTGGCCTCAGGAGCGGGGAGAAGATGGTTTTTATTTACATACAGTAAGTTTTTGGTAGCATCAAAGCTGATTACAAATAGGTGCCAGCTACTGGAAGGCATCGGAGAAAGAAAGGAAAGGGCTGTCGGCAGTGTAGCTAATCCTGAAGTAACCTGATTTACTGTTGACGATGAAGTCTCTTGAGTAATCATGTTATGCTTACCTACTAAGAGTGTTTGCCCTCTCAGAATGCTAGTAAAGAAGGGCGCGACTGTTTGGCAGGCCACCTCATATGTTCACTAGCACTGTCAGCAATCAGTGCGATACATACTGTGGCACATTATTTGATTAGGATTTACACGTGAGGCAGCTAATACAGTTGATAAGCGACCGGATACGAAATAAAACCTCTGAGGTTAAGTTATGATATTTTTACTGATGCTAAGAACCCTCGTCTAAGGTACTTTAAGTGGGACAGTTCTGGCATGTCACCATTCTAAGCATAAGAAATGAGGCACACAGCCATCACACAAAGAACATTAAAGTAAGATGCATTCCAGGTGTAACAGTAAGCAGGGTTGGGGTGGAATTCTTACCTTATGAAAATGAAGCAAAAAATGTTAAATTCCAATTTAAAAAGTGAAAAACTATTGCAGCTAATTAGTTAGGTTAAACAGTTGGCAGTCTGATAACAATGTGGACGCATGTACACCCCCTAATGCGCACAAAGCCAAACTAAACATAATGGAATGAGACCATTAGGAGGACGGCCTGGTTCACTTTGAGTGTGTAATAAATTGGAACACATTTCAACAAGTAAAAACAATTAAAAATACACCCATGACCCTTAATAATAATACAGGTAAAACACTTTTGCTTGAATTAAGTAAACATAGGACTCTCACAAAAATACAAGTTTGCAAAATATTTGTGTAGCTTTATGTTTATTTTATCGATTGTATTGGTCTTTCTGAGTACATTGCTGGGTTAATTGATATATTCATGAACAATATAATAGCTAAAAAAAAATTTAGAAAAATATTATCACCGGAGTTTTCAGAATTTGGGAGTGGCAAAAGGGTTGTCTGTCGTGGATGTCTCCACTTCTCCCGAGTAGAGGTGTTGAGTTGCCATACTCGATGGCTGTTAAAACAAAGTTACACTTATTTTCCATGCTGTTACACAGTATTTCATAGAGGCACAATATATAAGGTTTGATATTGGGCATTCGTGACACTCGCACTTTGCACATAGTACACACACTTGGGTGAGAATAATGAATGAAGAGGGCATATGAGGGGTAGTTGGACTGTGGGAACCACTGTGTTCCCTTCGCTGCATTAATTTCATAGTGATACTATTACTGGGAACTCTTCTAGATGTAGTCAGTTGACCCGAACTGTCATGCCCTCAAATGTTACCTGTTGAGGGCATAAAGGCAGGAAGGCCATTTAACTCCAGTGGTATTGTAGGAGTATGCCAGCGGGGTGTACTCCCTACACACCAATGGTGGATCTGGAGTCGAAAAAGTTTATCACCCATGTTCGGAGTGTAGCAGGTCCCCGGTAGACTACAGTTCGTAGCTACACAGTTGTAATGGGACGAACAGGCTAAGGGAGGAGGGATGCTGCATGCATCATGTTTGTTTGTTCCAACTAAGCAGACAACACATGCAAGCAAAATTACACAACCAGCACCAACTGATAATATGTTGCGACCACATGAATTGAACGATAAAGGGAAGTGATTTTAATTCAGGACTGGCCTTTGAGTTAATAATACTATTAAATTCAGTGCTGTACTAAATTGCTAAGTCATGCCATTTCACCTAGCTCATCTGTTAAGTGTCAAAATAACATAACACATGTAGCAAAAATCAGTTGGCCTATTTAACCCAATCTATTTGTACTCGAGCAGCTCACAAACATTTTCCATAATCAGTCGAACTCTGTAATGTCTCTACAGATGCACTTGGCCCACATGATGCCTCTTGACATTTGTGTATGGTTGGCCACATCTGAGCCACTGTTTAGACAACTTCTGTGTAAAAAAAATACAATCTGCTCAAAATGGTTCGCTTCTTCATAGCCAACTGTGCGCCAAGCATGGTAGCACCATTAGTGGGCCATGAGTGACAGCAGTAGTTCACTGGCTTGTTGTTTCCAGGCTGCCATAAATTAACCAACTGTCATCAGCCAATTGTTGGCAAGCCACTTGTAGACCAGCTTTTGACCATGTGTAGCTCAGCTATTTTATTTTCCACTTACAACCCAGGTCTTTCCAACGTGTGGCCCACTTTAAAATAGCTTGAAATAAATTTTCGAAACCAAAAATAATTATGTTTTGACCAGATTGAAATTATTATTTAATTCTCATCTTCATGTATGTTAACTTTGGCACTGCTTCACGATTGGTAAATTTATTTGGAAGAGCAAAGAGTCAAACTCGCAACCATTGAGTTCATAATCTAGAATACTACCAACTACCCAACCACATTGTCGCCGAAACCAAGGTGTCGCTGGCCAGCAAAGTGGTGGCCAAGTGACCGAAGCCATGCCGAGGGGAGATTGGAGAATGCAGAAGGCAGCTTGTGCCCACCATGTGCGCACTGGAGGAGGCAAAAATACTTCTACACAATTACACAACAAGTACACTTAAAACATTGCCCTCCTGGTAGTAAAACATAATTTTCTACATGCTGTGTTAACATTTTTATATTGAAACCGCAGTCTCAGAGAATTTTGACCATATGAACTTAGTGGACATGTGTAAAATAAAACCTCTCTAAAACAATAAGGGAGGTAAAAATAACAGTGGTCATTTGGTAAATTGGATAACGCCATAGTGGAACCAGCTGCCAGGTGAAACCACTTTGGCGAGAAGGAACGTTGGATTGTGTACAACGTGATCTATAGACCACGAGTTGCATACTAGTCGTACAACTGGACGAACAAGATCATGCTATACCGCCCATCTACTGTGACATCATACAATGCCCGCTCGCCGAAAACTGTGATGTTTTCGCCGCTGCCGACATCGCACAAATATAGCAGAAAATTGTATTCCATTAAGGCAGTCAAAACCATTGTACACGATCCCCCCTACCTTATCAGCCTCACTAACGCTCTATAATGAAAAAAAAATACAAAAATGTTCGATGAAGGTATCATTGAACTCACTCAAAGAGCTTTTATTTTCGCTACAAATTAAGCTCCTAAAAAGAATGGAACCTGGAGGTTTCGCAACGACTTTAACGTGTATCATGTGGTGTCACCCCTAGCCCGTTTGCTGCACCACCAGCGGGAATGCCAAGCAGTGCAACCACCAGCTGCATGATGGAAGTGCTACATGAAAGTGCAGCTTAGTGTCCCACGTGTGCATGAGTGTTGTGTTTTTATTTTAAATTTTTGCTTTAGACATTGCCTTTTTAAAATTAATATTTTGTAATCTATTAATTTGATTATTTATGTGCAGTGTTTTTGATTGTAACTGTCTATTTGCCGTTATTTACAAGACCCACACATGTGTTAACTGCAATGCTGTGTATGCGAATAAGCGTACCTTGACTGTTCACAATACGATTTGTACTATACAATTCGAGTAAAGCATAAATACTTTTCTTGAATGGGGACTATGTTTGAGTGTATGTAAGTAATAATATGTATTTTTGATAAGTCTGTTAAATAAAGATAAAGTGTATGAAAGACTATCGTTTTTATTAATCATATCCCTTCCAACTTTTAAGTGTTGCTATGAGCATTCGCTTATAAAAGTTAAGAGCATGATAGTATAGACTTCAATATAAAAATGAATGGATAGTTGAATTCATACACAAACATTCATTCTATCGATATGTACACATTTTTGGAGACAGTAGGTGAATCGTTTTTCTTATATGTATGGATAGAGAGAGTCGATAAATCATTGGATTGGTAAATATCGGGGTTAAATTCGGAAATAAAATAATATTACGTGCCCTGAGCAAGAATCGAACCTAAATCTGAAATTATCATTACTTTAAGTAACCCTAGTAGCTATCCAACTCGTACACCATTAAGAAGATTGCTATATCGTACAGTGACGAAAACATGAAAACCAAAGTGATTACTTTTATACGGCCGTGTTCATGGCAGCACCTCGACTGCACCATGCAACAGGTGTACGTGCCACCTATAGACGTACGAAACACACGGACTAAGGTTGAACGAGGGGAATATCTATATGACAGAATTTCCAACATATTGGATCGAGAGAATGACTCATGCGCTTGATGCCTCAGTGCTTGCACGTGATTGGCTAGGTGCAATCACGTGACATCTCGGTGATTCGATGGTCGGTGGTTGGCTGGTCGGTGATTGGCTGGTCGGTGTTCGCAGTATGATTGGGTCAACGTCGATATGACGTCATAGGGCTTGCTTACGTGTATATAAGAAGTAGGGTGGTCAACTGAGAGGCTTACTTTGACAGCAGATCCCGTGATAGGTGGATCGTCTTGGCTAGCTTGTGCCTCTTCGCATCAAAGTCTTATTCTGCATCTGCGATGTCTTCGGATACTCTAGAGCTAATGGTAGCTGCGGCAATGCCATTAACTTCTCCGGGAGTGATACCAGCAGTGCCATAGACTTATTCAGGCATGACGCCGACAGCGCTAGCGACTTTTTCGGGCGGGTCACCTACAGCAGTGCAGCCATAGGCGACATCAGACATGACGTCGATAGTTATATCGACTTCTATTGGTGGGCTACCTACAGCAGCTCCATCGGCATCGCCAACTGGATCACCGATCTCTGTACCAGCAGAATCTGCATGGTCAATCACCTCTGCTGAACCATTCCGACTTTATAAATGTTGCATCCGTGAAAAGACCTTCACGGGCAGCAGCAATGCTCGGCGATGTGAGCGCTTTAATTGCGCTAAAAATCTCTGTTGTATGCCATATTTGTGTGACAGGTACGGTAAGTAGATCAGCCGCAACGACAATTTAATTAGACATTTGAAAGAAAATTGTAATTTTTTGAGGGTGTTAGCGACTGTAATAAATTAATTGAATAAAAAATGTTTATGAATAAAATTGTTTTATTTCATGTTTCTGTACTTTGTCAGAATACAATTAAAATTTAAAAGGTATAAAATAAAATAAATTTTACTAAAAAGTATTGTACTATATATACAATTATATAAGTAAACAAGTTTTAAAAATCGAATAACTTTAAATTTTAAGTAATAAATATTTTTTATAAATTATGCATCTTGTCAAAGTCTCGCATAAACATCTGTTTTAAATAGTGTTAACATTTACAAGTCTTTTTTTCCTCTAAATATATAAGGGTCGACAGCTCGCTTGGCCTCCAGCATGCCTAATTTTCTGAATATATTCTCCAGCTTTTGTTTTCAAGGTCATTCAGAGTCATGGGGCTCAAGGTAAAGGTAGCATGCATCCAGTATGGCGGTGGCAGTCTGTAATGTATTATGCTTGCTGACTTTAAGACATTTTTCTCGAGTTTTGGTCTTCAAGGTCATTCTTGGTCATGGGGTCAAGTTCGAGGTATTCTGCATCTAACATGGCTGTAGAAGTCTCTAATGTATTATGCTTGCTGACTTTTATGTATTTTTTTCTCGAGTCTTTTGTTTTCAAGGTCATTCAAAATCATGGGGTCAAGGTTGACGTAGTCTTCATATAATATGGTGGTGGTAGTCTGTAATGTCTTATTCTTGATTTTTAATTATATTTTTGAGTTTTTGATTTTCAGTCATTCAAGGTCATGGGGTCAAGGTCGAATTAGCCTTAATCTAATATGGTGGCGGTAGTCTGTAATGTCATATGCTTGATGTTTTTTATATATTTTTCTTGAGTTTTGATTTTCAAGGTCATTAAAAGTCATGAGGTCAAGGTTGAGGTAGTCTATATCTAATATGGTGGTGGTAGTCTATAATGTCATATGCTTGATGACTTTTATGTATCTTTTCTAGAGTTTTGGTTTTCAAGGTCATGAGGGCAAGGTCATGGTCACTGGGTTACAATATGGATGTGGGATGCCTACCAAGATAGTGGTCAACTCCCAATATGGAGGCCTCCACTAATGTATTAAATAACGAACAAAAAAACAAATATGGTCGCCTCCAGCAACATATAAATAAATATGGCTGCCTCCAGTATCGTGAACAAATGGCGAACTAAAAAATCAAGATGGCGGAATGAGTATAGGTGAGGGGAGTGGGTGCGAGGGAGTCACGTCTGCTGGATTCGAACAGAGGTGAATCATTTGTGGTGTGGGTTGAGACCTTCTAAAATGTAAGTTAAAAAAATAATAATTTGTAAATAATTTTTTAGTGATTTTCAATAGTTAATTTAAAAATAATTGTTAATAATAAAATGTTTGGTATTTTATTTATTTTCGAGGTCAAATGTCAAAGGTCAATGGCCCTGATCCTGGTCACCAGGCTCGGAGTCACTGATCCCAGTCACTGATCCCTGTCAGCATTTCCGGAAAAAATGTGTCATTTCTGAGGATACTTTATATAATTTTTAATAATTCGTGATTAAAAATCGGATTTTTAAGAATTTTTTGAGGGTATTTTGGAATTTTGAAAGTTTGTTAGTGTTTTTTGAGGTCAAAGGTCCTCGAAAGGTCAAGGTCAAGGTCAAAGGTCACACTGGTCAGGTGTAAGAGGTCAATGACATCCACGATGGCGGACGGATGATGTAACAAGAGGGCAGCTCCTCCGTCTCCGGTGCCAGACGCCGTTGCAAGTCAATGAACTATTTCCTACAACCATGTTTATTGGTCATAGATACTGTAAAATACATAATTAAGGGTGTGAAAATTAACAGTGAACAGTTCTGTTGAAGTTTCTTCACATGCACACTGACGACCAGGAATGGACTCGAGCTTGCAATGTGTTTAAAATTGTACCGAGCACCGTAAATAGTATTAGTGGTAAGCTGAATGTGGTTATTAAATATAATATTAAAAAGAAGGCGCCGACAAATGACAGCAGGAGAGGAGCAGATTTGTGGAATTTTTATATTTGTTAAAATTATGAAATTTACAGGAGGGTTAATGCTAATACGCCCCTCGTAATGCTGTAACCTGACGATGAAACTTAAAAAATACTTATGTTTTGACTGGGGAGTGTTTTCTTAGGTTGTGTAGCGGGCAAGCTTTTTAAGTCATTTGTCGTGTGAAATGGATGCAAAATAAATAAGACGATAGAATTTTGCAGGTGTTTTTCCACCACCTGTGAAATTAAATTCTGCATTCTCTCGCAGTTTTTGGTGCTCGAATTTGCAAATGAGCATTGCAAAAATTTTCATTATTTTTCGTATGATTGAGTCTCACTTACGTACAAGGTAATGATCAGATTAATTCTTCATTCAGTAGCGTACTGTATAAAAATGCGGATTTCCTTCATAATTGGGAAAATAAATAACACGAGAGGTGTTAACTGTTACGTTATTTTTTATACATACCAAGCGATTATTTTTAATAATGATTATACTTTAAAACATTTTTCTCGGCTTTGCTACATGAATAAACAAATATTATAATCTGTTCTAGTTTGGTGATTTGTCCATCCCACCATTCTAAGCTATATATCTTCTCGTTTCGGTTTTGCCTATTTGACTAACTTACAATAGTAGCATGACATTTAATTTTTTAGGTGGCGTGAAAACTACAATGATAATGATAAAAGTAACATCTACGCGCTTTTGAGACGGAGCAAGTTGTTAAGGAAAACGTGAGCAAGTAAGGACTCGACCATGAACCCATCCCGGCATTCACTTGAAGTGATTTTGAAAAAAATAAAATAAATTCGGACGAACGAGTCTAGTATCGAACCCGGGTCCCCCAGAACATTTCTCCTCTGGTGTAGACTTTTGCATGCAGATGTCACCTGTGTTTATTGTCCTATGAATTGAAGTTGGCGTGTGCGAGAAATAAACGATGCTTTCGGAGCGACGAGCCCCCCCCCCCCCCCAACCCCGCGGCAACCCCTCGGGTCTCCGGCAGTCAGTGCGCTAGGGCAAAGTTCAATTGAACACCTGGTGCAGCCCGACTGGACGTGTGCGCATGCTCAGATTACGACTGCACTTGCCTCTCGTTCACTTCTGTAATGGGACTAGTGACCACTTCTGTAACTACGCTTTTGTTCTAATGGTTTTTGCATGCGCCTATCAGTCTCGCTTACAGTTGGTATATTTCGGGCTCTGTGTGTGTGTTTGACATACGAGCGAGTGAAGTAGCACATATACGCATTTTTATAGGGAGTGCGTAAGCGCGAAACATTCTATGGATCGAAGGTGCAGACACTTTTATAAATCTCCCCTGAATGCTAGCTTTAATTTTTTTGAAAGAAATTACGTTTCATAAGAGTTAAGGTGATAGGAATGTGTGTAACGAGTGTTTAATTTTTCATCCATCAGTATGTTGGTGCGGAATATGACCATAAGCTGGAGTGTAAAATTTTTTTGTGATTGTATGAGAAAATCTTTGGAAACTAGTTGCCAAAGAGTTGTTTGTGAAAAGTGCAGAATTTTTTTTTTAATATGAGGAGAAAACTAAAATAATTGTATGTTAACAGAAGTGTAAAACGCTTGTGATGCAAGATACATCTATGAAACAACGATGCACGTCATCAATGGAGTGATTTTTTTTTAAGGTTTGATTCAGAATGTGTGAAGTAACCGCGAATTCGCTATAGTGGGCTCGCAGCAAATTCTCAAAGTTCGTCTCACCTCAAGAGTACACGTACCCTAAGTTTCTTGATTTGATTTCTAATGTCGTTTACTTAACAGGAGACTTGAAGAAGCATGGGCAAAAGAAACGTCACGATCGAGAGCCACAGCGATACGGGCGACAATAACACGCGCGCCCAGCAGGCCCATCGCCCGTACGCGCAAGGCGCTGAACTGGCGCGTGCAGTGCTCCCGTCGTCACACTGTCCTGTGCACACCAGATCTGTAACAGCGGGACTTCATTACACGCTGCGAAAGCCCACATACGTGACTACGGCTATACGGTTTTACTTTACTTCTAGCTCTTAAGGGGAATGGTGCACGGAAATCGTATATTTATATAATTTTCGTCACTATTTGTTTTAAAGAGGATTTTTCGAAATTGTTGTTTCCACAAGACTAAATAACTATTTTGAACACCTTATTACACGGTTAAAAATTCTCTTCGTTCATTATTCTTTGAGCTCTGATTGATGATAAGAAAGAAATTCGTTTTTTTTTCTTATCATCAATCAGAGCTCCAAGGATTATGAAGGCAGTGAAAAATCTAACAACGTAAAAAGGTTGTTGAAAATTGTAATTTATGTCTTGTGGAGCCAGAAACTTCTATAAACCCTTTGGAAAACGACTTACATATCGAAAATCGAGTAAATATACTGCTTTCATGCACCGTTCTCCATAGGGAAATTGGGCATGCAGGCTCTAAAATTGCAATTTTTTAAACCTTATTCACAATTTTTTTTCTTTTTAAATAAACTTAATGTGATAAAAACAAAACTGTACGAGCTTAGAAATATATATATATATTTTTTAACTTTCTGGCAAAAAGTCGTAGTGCAGGATATTTATTTGTTGAGATACGTGTAAACGCGCAAACAAAGAAAGCACAGAAAATATGCCCGGATTACAATCTCTTTGGCTGGTTTCACAATAGTGTGACGCGACGTGGCGCGACATGCCCAGCGCAAAGAGATGGAAAAGTTCAACTGCGTTTTCATAATCAAGCGACATTTGTTTTGGTGACGAACGCTATTTCAGGCCACGTTGTCATCAACAAGTACATAACTTCCCCAAGAGAATTTCGATTTCAGGCCCGAATTATCGGGGAAAAAGCATTTTAAACCAATCACAAAAAATACGACCGATTCCTACGACAGACATCGTAAAGTCCAACATTTTATGAATAGATTCTCAACAGCAAACAGTTCAACTAATTGAAGTTTAATTTTGTTGTACTTGTAGGAGCAAGTGACTGTAACACGTGTTTTTCACGTGCTACACAATGCGTAAACACTTCTCCAAAAATATAAATTCATATCAGAATGTACGGTTTCAAAATAATGCATGTTAACAACGTGTACTTTGTCACAGTTTTCCCCATTTTTTTCTCACAAAAATTAATGTATAATGCTTGTTCTCCTTCTTTGTCGTTGTCCGACGCATACGACCGAGATGTCAGAATTTCGAGCAACGCAATCGATGGCGCCGGTCGGCGACAGGCAGTTGCTTCGCTCTAATTGGCTACAGCTCGTCGCACTGTCTCAACACATCACGTCGCGCTGTTGTGAAACAAGCTTTACGCAGATAAAAAGCCTGCAGCGAAGCGGTCATCGTCACGCTAAATAACTAGGGGGTTAAAACTCTGTTAGGCCCTAAGTATATGGTTTATAAGAGGACTTGCGTCCATTTTTTTTATAATAACTATACATTTTTTCGATAAACTTACTCGATTTAGTACTATTTTTTTTTATCAAAATCATTTAATTTTTCAACAAAAATTTAAAAAAAGTCCAAAAAATTCGAGGCAATATTCTTCCATTCTCAACAAAAATCAATAAAAACAATTTCTCAATAAATGAATGTAGCAAAAAACTGGCAACAAGATATCCATTTTTTTTTTTGCAAAATTACTAAAAATTCTACTCAAAAAATTGGCCTAGCCCAATTAAACTTAAAATTTGAAAGAATCTTTTTAAAAAATGAGTAATTTAAATGATAAAATATATAATTGTCATTTTTTTAAAATTATCTAGCTCCGATTAATTGACATATAATCTACAAAAAATATTTCGTTACAAATTATATATAATGACCACAATAGAAAACAATATTACAATTGATAAAAAATATTACAAAAAATTTACAAAATCAAAGATTTAAAATTATTTCATAAATATGAAATATCAAAGGATAATTTCTCATGACAATGTAGTATTTGGGAAAATAAATACAAAATACAATGGGGAAAGAAAAATATAATTACTAATAGAAAATGTCTATATCCAATCATATAAAATAATAAACTGGCATGAAAAAATTTACTTTAATATATATATATATATATATATATATATATGGAAATACCTACGAAAATATTAATGTACTTATTTATGATACCCACTGGGGTGTTTGTCCCCTGCAGATTTTTTAAAAACATCCTTTATTTTTCCAGAAAAATAATAACAATTTCAATGAAAAATGAATGAAAAAAATTATGAACAATATATAAAAATATCAATGAAAATATGCGTCAAAATATATACGAATATATTTATGAGAATATATATGAAAATATTGTACAAAATGAAAAATACTGCAATTCATCTTCATCCTTCATATTTCTACAACCATCCATATCCTTTTTTTCGGTACTATCAATTTTTTATTTTGCAGATGTATCAACACGAAAGTTTGCCTGCATTCACAGTACTGGTTCATTTTTTTTTGGCTACATATACTGGTTGATGAAAGGGAAAAGAGCTCAAGATGAACTGAGGTATTTTGCGAAAAACTGGATACCTCTCACTCGAAGTATAGAAATAATACTAACTTAATACAGAAATATAGGCACTCTTTTTAATATAAGAATACTATTTCAAAACCTTGAATAGCTTTCAGGTAAAGTTTATGGAAGTTAAATTATTATATAGTTAATTTATCTAGAGTTTTAATACAAGACCTATTCACAAAAAATAAATATAACATTAAAAATATATCAATTCATTTAAATAAATCAATCTCAAATTATGTCAAATATTTTATTTTATTGATTGACATAATTGGTTTTTGAAAGACGTTTTTAATTTTCTTTAATTTTTCGATTTTCTTCATAAAAAAGTTAATTTTACAATTTTCAATACAACACATTCTAGTGGCGATTCTTACAGAGTGCAGTAGAGGCAAAGTAATGAACTCTGTTAGTTCGAAATTTATGAACAAATTTGATTAAATATATATTATTAAAATTTCCACCAGAAATAAAATTTATGTAATGTTTAAATCTTAATTCACCAATTTTAGTTTTACAGATATATTCCATACATAAACCCATTATTAATTCGAATCCATCAGAATTAATTTTATCATATATTATCTGTAAAATTAATTTAAAATTATTAGGTAACTAGTTCAACCAAAATTTTATAACATTTAATATTAAAAATAAAATCAATATTTTGTAATATAATATCATCCAGGTTCTAATTAACTTAACTTTTTAAAACATTTTCAATAGTATTACATTTGTTAAAAATTTATATTTAATTTATTTGATGGAAAAATTGTACTACAGATTTTTTTTATTCAAATGAAAAATTCATGAAGAGATCTAAGCATATTTATAAAACTATCAGTACAAAATGCTGTTATATTAAAATCATAAATTTTTCCATAAATAATATAAACAATTCTACAACTTTAGGTTTATAAATTATTTTATATTTTATTAATTGTAAAAATATAGGTATAATATTTAAAATAATATATGTCGATAATAATCCAATAACAATATAAACAATATTTTCAGAAAATTCTTTATATCTATATGTGTTGTGTAATTTTATCTGAACAATCGATCATAATGAAAATTTCTTTGACTAATTAATATAATATAATATATTGCATTTGCTGGTATATTATTATTAAAATCAATGCAAATTTTAAAATTTATTTTATTTCTAACCTTGGTTATTTTTATATAAGTACAGTCAAAAAATATAATGGTCTTCTGCCAAAGAACGAATAATAATTCCATTCACAATCAGGGTTTAAAGTTGGTTTATAACAAAGTTCATTATTTCTATAATTTGTAGAAGTTTTTGTTTCATTATTTTTAAAAACGTGATATGATAAATATATATTATTGAAAAAAACCTGCAACAAAATCTAAATTCCAATCTGCTTTAGAAGAAATGTAATTTCTTCCATTTATAACATAAATATTTCTCACATCACAATGATCAAGCATAGAAGCATGAACGTATTGATGATTAAGATATTTCCTATTAATTTGAAAACCAACTACTACAAAATCAGGCATAACAAATTGTAAATTGTTAAATATATATTTAATATCAAAATTAAATATTCTTGTACCTTGAGGAACAGTCTTTTCTAAAAAGTTTCAATAAGTAAAACTAATATGTGTTGTTGGATTATTATAAAGTTTTTTCTTTTAAACCATTTGCTGTATTTGCTTAATATTCTACAATTGGACACATAATTTATAATCTTTGATTTACAACTTTTCCTGGACTAACATAACTTTTTCTACAGTCCCATCAGATATTTTAGTTTGATGTACAAATGATTATTATATGATGAATTTCTAAAAAGTGATATTTTATAACCACATTAAAAATACATTTTACTATTATATCTAAGAAAGCCAAAAAAGTATTTTTTTATGTATAAAGAGTTTCATTTGTATTATTAGTATGAATATAATTTTTTTGCAGGATATTTATTATCAATACCACTTATTTCTAAATAAAATATTTCTGGTGGTGAACTAACTAAAATACGCATAATGGTGGTCAAACCAGGATTATCAAATGCCTCAATTATATGTCCATGTTTTGAAATTTCAAATATAGAAAATTTAAATAAAAAAAAAATTAAAGTTGCATCTATATTTTCATTTTCGCTATAAAAACTGGCACCATTTCTTTATTGTAATATAAATTGTTGATGAACATATGCACCATTTGGACAAAAAATATGACCAATATTTATATCAAACACTATTCTATTATTATAAATATAAAATTTTTTCATAATTTGGTCTTCCTGGTGGAAATGTTTGTCTCTCAAAACTTTCAAAGGTTTTAAAAATAATTTATACAGTAAAAAAATATTATATTTAAATAAAAATATATCTAGAATTAAATTACTCTCAGCAAAATTTAGAAATAAAAAAACAGATGTTCGAACATAAAAAATTTAAAAAAAGACGCCTTTAACGAATGTATTTAAAAATGTTGGAAAAAAGTTGAGAAAGTAGCTGAACAAAATAAAAAATTGGTAGCAAATTTAGGTCCTGTTGCAATTAAAAATATAAGTTGTCCATCAACACCAGAAGAAACTTAATTTTTAAATTTTATTTAACAATGATAACAAGATAATTATTCAGGAATCTAACCATTAACAATTAACCTTGGTAAAGATATTTCTCAAAAAGTAATGTTGTTAATGATAAATTTGATTTGAGATGTATTGACCCAAATTTTGATATTGGTGATACAAAAGTAAATATAAATAATAATTTGTTATTTGTTTAAAATAAAGAGTATGAATAAACAAATGTTCTGGCTTCCATTAGCAAAAAATAAACAGAAAGAAATTGAAAATAAATGTCGTAGTGATGACTATGATAAATATTCACAAATAGCTTTACCGACAAATTGGCTATAACAAAATTATGATCCAAATAAACAAAATAATTCAAATAAATGTGCGAAATATAATAATATAATAAATCCATTTATGATAAAAAATTAAAAGACCATCATCATGGTCACAACCAAATATACCAGAAAAAATTTATTCACCAAGAATGCCAAAATCCGATAAAGGAATTAAAAAATATAATAATTTACCAAAAGAGTATACATAGATGACTGCTGTTAGAAAATTAATTAATAGATTATTAGTTATTCATGACAAAAAGAATGCTGGAATTAAAAATTATCATAATAAAAAGTTAGTATGTTAATATATAAAAAAAATATTTTTCTGAATTTGCTGTAAATAATCCTAAAGGGAATATGAGTCTGGAAATCTGAACATCATTGAAAAGAGATTAAAAATTTGACTTTAAATAATATAATTTACCAGAAATGAATTTACGTAGTTATAATTATTGTGTTCATTTTACAAATGTAGATGGAAGATTAACAAGAGGCGATATTTTAATTAATAAATTAGACGAACCTTGTAAAAATTACGATAATTATTACAGAAATAATACAGATCTAGACTCTAGACATGAAGCTGATAAAATTTTGTAACTAAAAGTTAAAGAAGTTATGTTAAATATGGAAACTCCAATTAATGAAAAAATTACATTTGCAATTTGTAAGTGGAACCATGTTTACTAAAAGAAAATTTGGCTAGGGAAATCAAATTTGTTAATGTTTAAAACAATTAAAAAATCAATAGTTTTTTTACAGAAATAAAAATAAAAAACATAACTTTTCATATTCCCCTTAATTACTTAAAATAATTAGATTTTCTTATATAAGTAACTAAAAATCAAATTTAAAAGAAAAAGCTAAAGAAGGAAAGGGATATTTATTAACATTACAATTACCAATCATTAAAAAAATATTGTTTAAAAACTGGTGGATTTTTATCAATTGCATTTCTAAACTTGGAAGTTTAGAAACTTGAACCAGTAGTATTTATAATTCTGTTTAAGAAACTTAAAAATAAATCAAGAACTAGAAGACCCCCCCAAAAAAACATAATTAACCAATGGAAAAAAATCGGTGAAGAAATTGTAGTAAAGAAAAAAGAATAATAACACCCCCCCCACACAAAGTGAAATATTTCTATTGTAAAATATTTATATAAGAATAACGAAAAAAAATTTTACTTAATAATTTTTTGAAATATTTATATGATAGATTAATTACCAAATAATATTAATAAAAACTAATGCACAATTGTATATTTAGTTGTATCTGAATCTCTTGAACTCACTGGGTTTGTTATTAATAAATTAATCATATTTATTATTTAGATTCATTTGGTGGAAATAATCCTGTATAGTTAATCAATTTAAAAAAAATTATCACATTTGTTATAATGATGATATAATACAAAATATTGATTCTTTTATGTCATTATTTCTGTTTAATAGTATTTTATTTTCTAAAAGATAAAATTTTTCGAACATGATTTATTTATTATTAATGACAGATTTATTTGGAAAACCATCAATGAGTTGTTAGGACAAATACTTCAAAATTGTTGATAAAACTAAAAAATGTATTCTGAATATAAGTTTTAATGAATATTTTAAAAATTAACAAATTTAATGAATTTGAAGAACAACATTCAAATTATAATAAAAAACCAGAATAAATTTTTGGAAATTTTTTTTATTATATTATTCCAGATGCAACGAAAGCTAGATAAAGTCTATCTCATTCTAACAAAGTACCTTTGCTCATAAATCTAGTTTGACAAAATATGTTAAAAGTGATAATATTAATCAATTTAAAAATGACATAGCTTTGAAAAGTCCACATATTAAAAAATGATATTAAAAGAGATCAATTTGATAATGTTGAAAATGATGTTGCTTTGAAAGTGAATTATATAAGTATATAAAAAATGAAAATTTTGATGATTACAAATGATGTTGCTTTGAAAACAGAGTTAAAATTGAAATTTTTGATTGATTTAAAAATAATGTTACTTTTAAATCTGAGCTAAGTAATTACATAACAAATATAATCTGAGTAATTATTATATGGTATGAAAAATTACATTGATATATTAGTAAGTTTGAAATTAAATGATTTTATTAAGAATAACAATACTGATAATTATAAAAATTAATAGATTGTTGATTTTGTTGATAAGAACCAAGAAATATCAGACAAAAATTATACTTTATCTTATTCTTGATTGAAATTTAGTTTCAATAATAATGCATTGAAAATGGAATTGAATAATTATGTTAAAAGTGAAAATTTTAATCGATTTTAACATGTTGTTGCTTTGAAATCTGACTTAAGCAAGTACATAATATTTATAATTTGAGTAATTATGATATGAGTATGAAAAATGATATAGCTATATTAGTAAATTTAAATTTAATGATTTTATTCAGAATAACAATTTTTATAATTAAAAAATATGATGGTTTAAAATGTCAGTTAAATGATTACGTAACATATAAAAATTTTGATTGTTTTAAAAAGGAAGATGTGTTAAAAACTGTGTTTCATTATTGTGTTAAGAATTAAGAGTTTATTGGTATTTCAACTAAAATTAATCATATTGCCATATACATAAAATTAATTATAACCTTAATAAATATAAAGCAGATTTGTTTATATAAATTATTCATGTATCAATAGAATTAATAAATGGATTACTGAAAATAACAATGAAATATTTGTATTAGATGCGAAGTTTACTAATATAATAAATCGTTTGTGGTAAGTTTGAGTATATCAATAAAAATAATAACATATAAATGGATATTAATGTGATTCAATTATTTTTCAAATAAATATTAAAAAATAAAGGTTATGGTAATGATAACAAAATATTAACAAATATTGGAAATCCAATTGTTCCAAATGATGAAGTAAATTTAGAATTTTTTTTAATCGAATTGAATGGAAATAATAAATTTAACTCCTAGAAAAGCTAATCATTAGCTTTACTTACATACAGGATGAAGTTCTTTTAATTGCTAAGTTAGTTTACAGTTTTTTAGAATTAATGAAAATATTTACTATGCATCAACTTTAAGAATTGTTAGGAGAGGTTATGATAATGATATTTCAAAACCATCTCGTACAAAGTGTTGACCAAGAAACTATTAAATTATATAATATAATTCAATTTTCTAAAGGATTTGAAAAAAAAAATTTGTATGTTTACCGTTTTTAAAGAAATTTAAAATATTAGTTTTATATAAATGGTTAACACGTGGTGTTTAAAGGGCAAAAAAATACTGGAAATATAATATAAAAATGAAAACTACTAAAAGAAAAACAAAATACAAAAATTATGTATGTTCAATACGTGGTTCTAAAAATCATCATTTAAAAAAAAATGGAGCATTTGCTGAGGCGCAATTAATAAATGATATAAACAGAAAACATATTCCCAGGATAAAAGTTCTTTAACATAGAATTGATGATTTATTGGAAGCTGATTTAATTGAAATGAGTTCTATAATTGTAAATGGTATTTCAAAAATTAACAATGGAAATAAATATATTTAACAATGATCGATATTTTCCTAAATATGCATGTGCTATTCCAGTTGAAGGTACATCTAATGAAATTATGATAAAA